>CM017917.1:25356536-25769036 GCA_008369825.1 Triplophysa tibetana
TAAGTTTGGGGACATTTCAATTGTAATAGGATCCGCCCATTTTACATTTTGGCGCTCTTAAGAGACCGTGAAAGGAAATTTCAACTTTTTTTCAATATCCATTTACATTCACACTCCAGAGAATCAATCTGCGTGGTTTCGGTTCCGATTGGGCGAAAAAACCAAGGACGAGTTCGCAAAAGTAGGTTTTTATCGTACCACCGATAACTCACGAACCGTTCAATTGAGAGAAGTGGTTCTAGAGGCAAAGTTGTTCAGAATGAGAAGATCTATCGTTTAATATTAATATTTTGTGTGTGTATCAAACGTCACGTGATAAACAGTCATTAACACACTAAAAAAAAGTTAATGCGCCCCCTGGAGGCCGAGTGAGTTCTTATTTCTTACACACCTTCAAGACCATGACTCGAATGAGCCCAGCGAGCGTCGTTCCGATCGGCATTCCATTAACCTGGTCTAATTAGCGCTCAAACTTCATTGGCCGATGGCGGCCATTTTTTTTGGCGAAACACAGATATCGTTTTAGGTATTTGTGGTGCATGACTTAAAGACGCATCAAAAGAAGTATCATGTTAATCGGACCAACGGTTGCGTTGTTATGAGCGTCTTACATTTTTTTCGTGTTATAGCGCCACCTAGTGCCCGAACGCCTAGTTTTTGATAATTTGAACTCGGATTATTCATATATAGTTGTGTTTTCAGCCCCATGAAGATATCTTTAACCGTTTACGAGTTATTTGCATTTTCCCTTAATTGGCTACTTCCTGTTAGGACGTTTTGGCGCACCCTGGCAACCGTGTATCGAAATTTCAACGTTTTTTTTGATAATTATTTCCATTCACACTCCGAAGAATTCATCCGCGTTGGTTTGGTTTCGATCCGGCAAAAATCCAGGGACTAGTTCATTTTTTGGATTTTTGCATAAAATGCAAATTAGCGGAAAAATTAGCATACCGGAAATTAAAACGGAGATATACGTTTTTTTAGTTTTTAGCCAGTGATGATATTTATGTAAAACATTTGGCTGTGCGACAAACTGGTTTAGGAGTATCGAGCGAAAACGCGCTTTTCTTCGCTGTAGCGCCACCTATTGGCCAATTTGGCTGGCTCCGAGTATCTGAGTAGCGAGCAAGACTACTACCATCTGACCGAGTCTCAGCTCTGTCGGTCTTACGGTTTGGGCTCCAGTATCAGTTTTAGGGGAGAAAAATAATAATAATAAAACCAACAAATACAATAGGTTTCTAGCCCTTCGGGCTCGAACCCTAATTAAAGCTGCAAGCAGCATTTAGCGGGTTTCGAGAATTTGCGCCATTCAATGCAGCCATGCATCCACGAACAGGCTAAGGGTCATGATGTTACAATGTAAAAGAATTGCTAAATGTTTTCTTTGAATTAGTTCATTGAATCAACTGTCTGAGAAGAATTGGTATGTGGAAAGATCTTTATCATTATTACACAGTATACTATGGGATGAATTTAGAACAGAGGATTGTTTTATAGCCACATAAATTAAAAAGTTCATTATGTATTTGATAATAATTGATCTAGAGACCAGAAAATTGCATGATTGTGAATATGTTTATATTGCTCTAAAAACATATTACTAGTTTGCAGAAGTAGTTGTGTTGTCACTGCTTTGATTGAGAGCAAAGATTTTACGCAAAGTTGTTTAGAATGAGCAGGTCTATTAGTTGATATTAATGTTTGATGTATAGGTTTATGTTTAATGTCATGTGAGTGCACAAGTTTTAGTATTATAGTGCTACCTTGTTTAAATGCTGCAATAATATTACTGTTATCTTGAAGTGAGCTCTACACATATCTATACAGCTCAGCTAAAAACAGTACTCACGATGAAATTTATTGCATTTTTTCATAGTCACAGAACGTTACAATATCTGAAACAGGGTTTGATAATGTTGCAAATGTTAGTGGTTTTCATCATGAATAAAATAATTAATTTAGTTTGGGCCTCGAACCTCCCACAAGTGCCTTAATATAAATCGAAAAACCACAGAATATAAATCAATTAAATGAGCATATAAACAAACATCTAATGTCATCTTTTGGTTATAAGAAATATGTATAAAAAAAGTCATTTAAATGAATGATATTTCCCCTTTTTGACAGTTGTGTAGGCATGCCTCTTCCGATAAGAATCACAGTTTGCATGCTTGTTAAGTGTCATAACATGTATAATAGTACTAAATGGCAAGTCAGTTGGATTACTTATTAAGGAGTTGTGACCTTTAAGGTACTCGTTTCACGCTAATATAATAAAGGACCCTGTTTTGGTCAAAACAAAAAAAAACTCAACATGATTTTGATGATTATTGACCTATAGAGTCCAGAGAAATAAACTGAGGTGGAAATTTTGAAATTGCTTTAAAATCCTTGAACAAGTTTGCAAAAGTAGGTTTTTTACATCATCACCAATAACTCACAAACCATTTGATAGATATCAATGGTTCAAGAGGCAAAGTTGTTATGAATAAGGAGATCTGTCGTTTGATATCAATAGTTTGTGTATTAGCGAAAAGTCACGTGACACACAGTTGTCTAGGCCACCAAAAGACATGTACATTTTGCCATTTTTACTATTATAGCGCCACCTAGTGTCCAAACGCCACCTTCTTTTGTAGGTGACCTCGGAGTGATGGTCTACACATATCGTCCGAGCCCCATGTAGATATGTTAAGCCGTTCTGGATTTATGGCCATTTTAATGTGATAGGCTCGGCCCATTTTAAGTTTTGCGTCCCTAAGCAACGGTGAAAGGAAATTTCAACTTTTTTTCAATGATTATTTACATTCACACTCCACAGAAGTCATCTGCATTGGTTTGGTTCCGATCGGTGGAAAAACCAAGGACTAGTTCGCGAAAGTAGGTTTTTGACATCATCAGCGATAACTCACGAACCGTTTGATCGACAGAAGCGTGTCCAGAGGCAAAGTTGTTAAGAATGAGAAGAGCTATCATATGATACCAATAGTTTCTGTGTATGTCAAATGTCACGTGATACAGAATTGTTTATGCACTCCAAAAGCGTTATTTCGCCCCCCGGTGGCCGAATGAGTTCATATTTCGTACAGACCTTCAGGACCACGAGTCGAACAAGCCCAGCAAGTGTCGTTTTGATCGGCCTCAGCTAACCCTGTCTAATGAGGGCTCAAACTTCATTGGCCGATGGCAGACATGTTTTTTGAGAAACGCCAAAGTCCTTTTTTACAGTCAAGGTGCATGACACAAAGACACACCATACCAAATAATAAGTTGATCGGTCAAACCGGTGCGTAGTTATAGCCATTTTCGAGTTCTTTGATGTTATAGCGCCACCTAGTCGCCAAACGCCGAGTTCTTTTTATAGTGACCCCGGACTGAGCGTCTACACATACGGTCTAAGCTCCGTGAAGATATCTCAAACCGTTCTCTAGATATAGCCATTTTAGTGAAATAGGCTACTTCCGGTTTTGACGTTTTGATGCACCCTAGCGAACCTGAATCGAAATTTCAACTTTTTTTCAATGAATGTTTATATTCACACTCCACAGAATTCATCAGCGTTGGTTTGGTTCCGATCGGGCAAAAATCCAGGGACTAGTTCATTTTTTTTTTTTTTCATAAAATGCAAATTAGCGGGAAAATTTGCATACCGGAAATGAAATCGGAGATATACGTTTTTTAAGTTTTGAGCCAATGATTACACTGATATAAGACACTTGGGTGTGCAACAAACGGTTTAGGAGTAACGAGCACAAACGCGTTCAGCATCGCTGTAGCGCCACCTATGGGCCAATTTGGCTGGGTCACTGTATCTGAGTAACCTGCACAGATACAACCAACTGACCAAGCCTCAAGTTTCTACGACTTACGGTTTGGGCTGGGCGACCGGTTTTATGGCGGAAAAATAATAATAAGAAGAAGAATAAAAATCACTACAAAAACAATAGGTTTTCAGCACTTCGTGCTCGAAACCCTAATTAAAGCTGCAAGCAGCCTTTAAGCGGGTTTCGAGAATTTGCGCCATTCAATGCAGCCTTGCATCCACGAACAGGCTAAGGGGTCAAACCCCAACGAACCCACGATGGATCAAAGTCCCACACACACAGAAAAATGATAGAAATGATCAGTATCAGCTCAAAGAAGCATTGCATGCTTACACACTCATGACTAGCTGTTTTCTCTCAATAAAACAACAAAATAAACTAATTCAAAGTTGGTTGGTGTCAGGTAATGGTGTCATAAAATACTGCATGCAAGGCATAGACTTTGTGCCCTAGCAGGATTCCATCATAGTCACCTGTACAATAGAAAAATGCAGTTCTGTTATGCCCAAAATTAGTAATCCAGTTAGTTTGTAAAGTCTATTTGACTTGCCACGTTCAAATAATGTGCATTAATCTCTGAAGATTCTTGAGTCGTGCACAGAGCCTGGCCATTTCGCTACCACATTTATAATATGGTACATAGTCACACACCATCTAAGAGATTTGTTTTATAATTGGATACATTCCCTTGAATAATTATCAAAGTAAATGTTATGAATCTCACCTGCACATTTATACTGTGAACCCCATTTTGGGCCACAAAATCCCCTTCATTGGGGCCTGGGGTTGCCTTGATGGCAATGTGTGTGCAGTCTATGGCACCAATCAGATTAGGGAAGCCTGGAGACAATCGCGTCATATTTACTGGCATGGTCATTTCATAATCTCTATGATCAATTATAATGTACCTGCAATAGAGAATTTTGAAATTGCTTGAAAATCAAAGAACTAGTTGGCAACAGTCAGTTTTTAACATCATCACCGATAACTCGTGAACTGTTTGATTGACATCAATGGATCACGAGGCAAAGTTGTTCAGAATGAAGAGGAGGACTATCATATGATATCATTGGTTTGTGTAAATGTCAAATGTCACCTGACACACAATTGTTTAAGAAATGAAATACGCGTCAACGTTGCCATTTTTACTGTTTTAGCGCCACCTAGTGTCCAAACGCCACCTTCTTTTGTAGGTGACCTCGGAGTGATGGTCTACACATATCGTCTGAGCCCCATGTAGATATGTTAAGCCGTTCTGGATTTATGGCCATTTTAATGTGATAGGCTCGGCCCATTTTAAGTTTTGCGTCCCTAAGCAACGGTGAAAGGAAATTTCAACTTTTTTTCAATGATTATTTACATTCACACTCCACAGAAGTCATCTGCATTGGTTTGGTTCCGATCGGTTGAAAAACCAAGGACTAGTTCGCGAAAGTAGGTTTTTGACATCATCAGCGATAACTCACGAACCGTTTGATCGACAGAAGCGTGTCCAGAGGCAAAGTTGTTAAGAATGAGAAGAGCTATCATATGATACCAATAGTTTCTGTATATGTCAAATGTCACGTGATACAGAATTGTTTATGCACTCCAAAAGCGTTATTTCGCCCCCCGGTGGCCGAATGAGTTCATATTTCGTACAGACCTTCAGGACCACGAGTCGAACAAGCCCAGCAAGTGTCGTTTTGATCGGCCTCAGCTAACCCTGTCTAATGAGGGCTCAAACTTCATTGGCCGATGGCAGACATGTTTTTTGAGAAACGCCAAAGTCCTTTTTTACAGTCAAGGTGCATGACACAAAGACACACCATACCAAATAATAAGTTGATCGGTCAAACCGGTGCGTAGTTATAGCCATTTTCGAGTTCTTTGATGTTATAGCGCCACCTAGTCGCCAAACGCCGAGTTCTTTTTATAGTGACCCCGGACTGAGCGTCTACACATACGGTCTAAGCTCCGTGAAGATATCTCAAACCGTTCTCTAGATATAGCCATTTTAGTGAAATAGGCTACTTCCGGTTTTGACGTTTTGATGCACCCTAGCGAACCTGAATCGAAATTTCAACTTTTTTTCAATGAATGTTTATATTCACACTCCACAGAATTCATCAGCGTTGGTTTGGTTCCGATCGGGCAAAAATCCAGGGACTAGTTCATTTTTTTTTTTTTTCATAAAATGCAAATTAGCGGGAAAATTTGCATACCGGAAATGAAATCGGAGATATACGTTTTTTAAGTTTTGAGCCAATGATTACACTGATATAAGACACTTGGGTGTGCGACAAACGGTTTAGGAGTAACGAGCACAAACGCGTTCAGCATCGCTGTAGCGCCACCTATGGGCCAATTTGGCTGGGTCACTGTATCTGAGTAACCTGCACAGATACAACCAACTGACCAAGCCTCAAGTTTCTACGACTTACGGTTTGGGCTGGGCGACCGGTTTTATGGCGGAAAAATAATAATAAGAAGAAGAAGAATAAAAATCACTACAAAAACAATAGGTTTTCAGCACTTCGTGCTCGAAACCCTAATTAAAGCTGCAAGCAGCATTTAGCGGGTTTCGAGAATTTGCGCCATTCAATGCAGCCATGCATCCACGAACAGGCTAAGGGTCATGATGTTACAATGTAAAAGAATTGCTAAATGTTTTCTTTGAATTAGTTCATTGAATCAACTGTCTGAGAAGAATTGGTATGTGGAAAGATCTTTATCATTATTACACAGTATACTATGGGATGAATTTAGAACAGAGGATTGTTTTATAGCCACATAAATTAAAAAGTTCATTATGTATTTGATAATAATTGATCTAGAGACCAGAAAATTGCATGATTGTGAATATGTTTATATTGCTCTAAAAACATATTACTAGTTTGCAGAAGTAGTTGTGTTGTCACTGCTTTGATTGAGAGCAAAGATTTTACGCAAAGTTGTTTAGAATGAGCAGGTCTATTAGTTGATATTAATGTTTGATGTATAGGTTTATGTTTAATGTCATGTGAGTGCACAAGTTTTAGTATTATAGTGCTACCTTGTTTAAATGCTGCAATAATATTACTGTTATCTTGAAGTGAGCTCTACACATATCTATACAGCTCAGCTAAAAACAGTACTCACGATGAAATTTATTGCATTTTTTCATAGTCACAGAACGTTACAATATCTGAAACAGGGTTTGATAATGTTGCAAATGTTAGTGGTTTTCATCATGAATAAAATAATTAATTTAGTTTGGGCCTCGAACCTCCCACAAGTGCCTTAATATAAATCGAAAAACCACAGAATATAAATCAATTAAATGAGCATATAAACAAACATCTAATGTCATCTTTTGGTTATAAGAAATATGTATAAAAAAAGTCATTTAAATGAATGATATTTCCCCTTTTTGACAGTTGTGTAGGCATGCCTCTTCCGATAAGAATCACAGTTTGCATGCTTGTTAAGTGTCATAACATGTATAATAGTACTAAATGGCAAGTCAGTTGGATTACTTATTAAGGAGTTGTGACCTTTAAGGTACTCGTTTCACGCTAATATAATAAAGGACCCTGTTTTGGTCAAAACAAAAAAAAACTCAACATGATTTTGATGATTATTGACCTATAGAGTCCAGAGAAATAAACTGAGGTGGAAATTTTGAAATTGCTTTAAAATCCTTGAACAAGTTTGCAAAAGTAGGTTTTTTACATCATCACCAATAACTCACAAACCATTTGATAGATATCAATGGTTCAAGAGGCAAAGTTGTTATGAATAAGGAGATCTGTCGTTTGATATCAATAGTTTGTGTATTAGCGAAAAGTCACGTGACACACAGTTGTCTAGGCCACCAAAAGACATGTACATTTTGCCATTTTTACTATTATAGCGCCACCTAGTGTCCAAACGCCACCTTCTTTTGTAGGTGACCTCGGAGTGATGGTCTACACATATCGTCCGAGCCCCATGTAGATATGTTAAGCCGTTCTGGATTTATGGCCATTTTAATGTGATAGGCTCGGCCCATTTTAAGTTTTGCGTCCCTAAGCAACGGTGAAAGGAAATTTCAACTTTTTTTCAATGATTATTTACATTCACACTCCACAGAAGTCATCTGCATTGGTTTGGTTCCGATCGGTGGAAAAACCAAGGACTAGTTCGCGAAAGTAGGTTTTTGACATCATCAGCGATAACTCACGAACCGTTTGATCGACAGAAGCGTGTCCAGAGGCAAAGTTGTTAAGAATGAGAAGAGCTATCATATGATACCAATAGTTTCTGTGTATGTCAAATGTCACGTGATACAGAATTGTTTATGCACTCCAAAAGCGTTATTTCGCCCCCCGGTGGCCGAATGAGTTCATATTTCGTACAGACCTTCAGGACCACGAGTCGAACAAGCCCAGCAAGTGTCGTTTTGATCGGCCTCAGCTAACCCTGTCTAATGAGGGCTCAAACTTCATTGGCCGATGGCAGACATGTTTTTTGAGAAACGCCAAAGTCCTTTTTTACAGTCAAGGTGCATGACACAAAGACACACCATACCAAATAATAAGTTGATCGGTCAAACCGGTGCGTAGTTATAGCCATTTTCGAGTTCTTTGATGTTATAGCGCCACCTAGTCGCCAAACGCCGAGTTCTTTTTATAGTGACCCCGGACTGAGCGTCTACACATACGGTCTAAGCTCCGTGAAGATATCTCAAACCGTTCTCTAGATATAGCCATTTTAGTGAAATAGGCTACTTCCGGTTTTGACGTTTTGATGCACCCTAGCGAACCTGAATCGAAATTTCAACTTTTTTTCAATGAATGTTTATATTCACACTCCACAGAATTCATCAGCGTTGGTTTGGTTCCGATCGGGCAAAAATCCAGGGACTAGTTCATTTTTTTTTTTTTTCATAAAATGCAAATTAGCGGGAAAATTTGCATACCGGAAATGAAATCGGAGATATACGTTTTTTAAGTTTTGAGCCAATGATTACACTGATATAAGACACTTGGGTGTGCAACAAACGGTTTAGGAGTAACGAGCACAAACGCGTTCAGCATCGCTGTAGCGCCACCTATGGGCCAATTTGGCTGGGTCACTGTATCTGAGTAACCTGCACAGATACAACCAACTGACCAAGCCTCAAGTTTCTACGACTTACGGTTTGGGCTGGGCGACCGGTTTTATGGCGGAAAAATAATAATAAGAAGAAGAATAAAAATCACTACAAAAACAATAGGTTTTCAGCACTTCGTGCTCGAAACCCTAATAAAACCAACAAATACAATAGGTTTCTAGCCCTTCGGGCTCGAACCCTAATAAAACCCACAAATACAATAGGTTTCTAGCCCTTCGGGCTCGAACCCTAATAATAATAATAAAACCCACAAATACAATAGGTTTCTAGCCCTTCGGGCTCGAACCCTAATAAAACCCACAAATACAATAGGTTTCTAGCCCTTCGGGCTCGAACCCTAATAAAACCAACAAATACAATAGGTTTCTAGCCCTTCGGGCTCGAACCCTAATAAAACCAACAAATACAATAGGTTTCTAGCCCTACGGGCTCGAACCCTAATAAAACTAACAAATACAATAGGTTTCTTGCCCTACGGGCTCGAACCCTAAAAATCCTAACAAAAACAATAGGTTTTCAGCACTTCGTGCTCGAAACCCTAATTAAAACTGGAAGCAGCCTTGATCAGGCCCTCACATCTTGGGGCACATTGGGGATGTCAGTGTGAAGTTGCCTCCACTTAACAAGCTCTTCATATTTCATGGCAAACATCAAACATATTTAGGGCCTCTACGGACACACCTTTGAACAAAAATTCAAGGGCGTTGCAATTAAACATGGCAAAGGCCTGGAGTAGGCTGAACACCACCCAACAAACCAAATGTCGGTCAGGTACAGTCCATTCCAACTACAACATAAAATGTTGTGTTTATCATAAAACAACTTTCCAAAACAAAAACAACTTTTTTCAATTCCCATTTATTCATGAAATACGCAGTGTTATGGTAAATAGTTTATCAATGTGGATCATTTTCTCTTAAAATTGATGTGCTCTCGCACTCTTAAGTTAAAATCGGAAAAAGCACTTCCGCCCTCTAATGACAATTCATCTCAAATGATGTTAGTTAGACAGCTTGGGCGGGGCATCTGCTAACTCCTCCCCTTCAACTGTCAATTTGCTGCCAGTTCCATTTCAAAATGCAACCACTGTTTTTATGCATTAAATCAAATCATAGTGTAAAAACAAGCCACGGCCACTATTTTTTTCTCATTGGAAATTCTGTTCCACTCGCAAATACGCCAGAATACAGAAGTTAAAACGATTGCAACTTCCGGTTCACAAGGACTTTAATAACGGTTATAATTTAAGGTTAACAGCCCATTTAAATTTCAAGCACAGACCAGACATGGACTTTATCATCATTCTAAGGTTGACTAGTGACTAGTAGTCATCGGATTACTGCTTTTACACACTGCTGTCTAATAGTTATATAAACGATGGTAAAAAGCGGGCCATGTGCTTTTCGGTTAAAAGAATGTGTTTTCTTTATGTGACAACTTAAAGTCAGACGGATGAAAATGAGGGACATTTTCTCAATATGCAACATGAGGGACGAGGAATGAAAATGCGGTGCGGTACAACACAAAGCGGGATGGGTGGTTACCCTAGCCTGTAGTTCAGACTGACCAAATATGATCTTGATATAATGAAATCTCTAGTTGTAGAGCGCCCCGAAAAAGGTAAGATTAATTACGATTAATTTTAAAATGGCAGACTTCCTGTCCCAACAGTTTGTAGTTCTTACCTTTTTTGGGACGCTCTACAACTAGAGATTTCATTATTTCAAGATCATATTTGGTCAGTCTAAACCCATTTAGGAAAAAGAGACTTATGGCTTTTGGAATGTTACATGAGCCTACCAGATTTCATACACTTACGCGAAACGTAGCGCGAGGGCTGGTTTATTGAAATTTGAGCCATTGAGCCATATAGAGGCATTTTGCCTCATTTAATTCTGAAACCCATATCTGATGTCAATCTTTGCCACCTCTGACAATTATGCAAACTTTCATGAGTTTTGAAATTAGATATACACTCTCTACGTAAAAGTAAAATTTTGATGCTGGCATATTTCTCATGCCTTAAAATTTGAACCGAGGATCACTGATTGAATTGACACGGAATTACTATATATGCTGCAACAGATCATAAAACTCACAGTTGGATCATATTATGGATTTTGGTTCACGGATCAGCAAATGTAAATGCTTATAATATGCACAGTTTTTATACATTTTTTAAATTAAGTAGTAAAAAAACTAAGGGTATTTACAGATATATTTAAAATAGAATCTTGATTTGAAACGGTTATTATCTTCTAGGCCTGTGGTTCACTTTCAAGTCTGTCTCTCTACATTGCGTAAAGCTACGCTATGGGGATTTCCACCTCCTTCCACAATTCTGAAGCCTGATTGCATCACGCCAGTAAATTACCTTCAAAGAACGTACGTGTGGGGGGGTCCTACGGAGCTTCCGGACGTGCATTCCGCATGTGTCTTCTGTTTGGGCCGAGCCCACGTAGAAGCTGCGCTTAATGGGTCCGACTGTGCCTTCTGCGAGCAGATGCCAAGGCCCTCCGTGCTAGGATTTCTTTGGTCCTAAATAACACATCCAATCCTGTGGCCCCTCCCTCCGTCGCCACAGAGACGTGTGGGGACAGACCAGTGCAGCCAGGTACAATAAGTCCCTCTGATGGGCGCACCTCGACCTCTGTCCAGCATGCGCATCATTTTACGGAACCGGCAGTTTCGGATGCGGGGGATATGATGTCGTTCGGGGGCTGCGGATGGAGAAGGCAACAACAGTGACGGAGCAATGTCGTCTGCGATATCTGGCTCGGAGGATTGTTCTTTCCGCTGCACTGAAACTCACGAGTCTTCACCCCAAGTCGAATAGGAGCTGAGGAGGATTCTTGCTGAAGCTGTCCAAGGCTAAGGGCTTGAATGGTCGCCCCCGAACAACCGGCGAAGAACAGGCTGGATATATGTTGTCTGCAGTCGGCTCGTCAAGCTGCACCATTCCAGAGACCAATGCCTTTTTTTCCTGAGGTCCACGACGAGATCTCACACTCGTGGTGCTGTCCCTATTCTACCCGGATCCAACCGATGGGATCCTACATGTTTCATGCTGTCGACGGAGCCGACCGCGTGGGTTATTTAAAACCCCCACCTATCGAAGAGGCGTTCTCGACTCACCTCTGTCCAGCAGCACGTGGGTGGATATCCACTCCATTGTTGCCGTCTGAGCCCTGTCGCACTACCAACCTCCTGGCGGAAAAAGGCGTATTTAGTATGCTCCACTCACTTGATGAAGAGGGGCTGGCGTTAAAAAAAACTGCGCTCTGCTACCGACTTGGCACTCAGAGCTACCAAGACGACGGCCCAGAGTATCGGTCGCAATATGGGCAGCCTTGTCACGCTGCAGAGGCACCTGTGACTGATGCGGATAGATTTGAGAGCGTCTGAGTAAGCCCCGCTGTTAGACACGCCCATTTCTCCACAAGTCTGATTTGGCGATGCGGTGGGTTCCTTCTCGGAGAAGTTCGTGGAGGCTTAGAAACACTCTAAAGCCTTGAGCCATTTCCTGCCTAAGAGGGAGCGACCGGCCACAGTCCTGCCGCGATCCAGATCCTTGTCTGCACAGCGCTTTAAACGGCACAAAAGTCAACCCGCTGTTCCTCATACGAGCGGAAGGATGGGCACAGAGCCGGCTGTGAGACCGAAGGCAACACAGCCTTGGTATCCAAAGAAGGCGGGGCCCCATCCTTCAAAACCAGTAATGGGCCCACGACAGCATTCCTAATGGGAGTATCGTGGAGAGGAAGCGACCACTTGGAGAAGCAGACGAGGAGCCAGCGAGCAAGAAAGTTTGTCTTGCTATATTGAGTCCGTCCGTTCCCTGGCATGCCGCAGGCGACGGCAGAAAATGTTTGATGTGTGTTTTGCCAATAAAGTTTGCAAAAATATAAAATCAAACATTATTCACAATCAGAGCTCTTTTCCTCCTCACTGTATTTCCCCACTAAGCAATGTATGCGGAGTCCCGCTCCCAAGCAGTGTTTCCTAAGGCACAAGCCCAGTTTACTGTCTCGGTCAGAGCAAGAGTGTTTCCTCGACACATGCCGATGGAACAACAGGTGTAGCGGACAGCAGCCTCATCAGCCGGATAGTCTGACGCTCTCCGTCTGTGGATGGCGGCTCAGTCGAGACGGGGCACAGCACGCTTCGAACCCTATTGTGCTGTGCGGACGCGGGGCACGCGCATCCGGGTGGGAATTGCGCATGGTCATAAGCGGGTATATGCTTCACTTTGCACGCAGACCACCCCGTTTCAATGGCGTGATAATGTCAGACGTGCCGAACAAACACGCGTCGGTTTTACGAGCAGAGATTATTTCTCGTTGGCCCCGAGAACGTTCACAAAGTGTGTAAATGCAGCGCTTGCTCCTCTCCTAAGGTCCAGGACGAGATCTCACACTCGTATGCATGTCCCTATTCTACCTGGATCCAACCGATGGGATCCTGCATGTTTCATGCTGTCGACGGAACCGACTGTGTGGGTTATTTAAAACCGCCACCTATCGAAGAGACGTTCGCGACTCACCTCTGTCCGGCGGCAATCCATGGGTGGAAATCCACTCCATTGTTGCCGTCTGAGCCCTGTCGCACTACCAACCTCCTGGTGGAAAAGGCGTATTTAGTAGCCGGCCAACCGGCATCAGCATGTCTCGTCGCAGACTTCGGAGCAGAGACCACATCCACTTCGCCCAGTCCGTGCTCGGCAAATTTATCTGGACAGGACAAGTCATTTCAGACAGGCAGAGCAGCAGGTTTCTTTTCTTACCCCAGTCGGAAAGCAGTCAACGGGCTCGACACTGTTGCTCTGGCTCTCTGCACTGTTTTATAGGAGGTGGGAATACAAGACAGCAGGATTTTAAGCATTCCCCATAGCGTAGCTTTACACAATGTAGAGAGACCGACTTGAAAGGGAACGTCTCGGTTGACTATGTTACCTCTGTTCCCTGCAAGGAGAGAACGAGACATTGCGTACACTGCTGTGTTGTAAAGCTCGGAGTCTTATTCCTGTTCCTTCAGTGGAAGATTCTGAAGCAATGCCGCTCGGCGCCGATAAATATAGTGGTTGGTTCCGCCCATAGTTCGCCGCTCGATTGGCTGGTAATTTACCAACGTGATGCAATCAGGCTTCAGTATTGTGGAAGGAGGGGGAAATCCCCATAGCGTAGCTTTACGCAATGTCTCGTTCCCTCCTTTCAGGGAACAGACGTTACATACATAGCCGAGACGTTCTTAAACTTTCCAGATCAAGTACCACCTTTAATAAAACTAGATTTTCCAAGTGCCACCTAATGGCTGCCATAGAAAACATGAAAAAACACTCAAATGAATAGAAGCGCTGAACTATTTAACATTATGATTAGATACACCTCGTCCTCCAATTCTAATGTTTTATTACTATTACAAACACTTTTTATTTACAAGCTGTCTTCAAAATGAAGATTTTTCGAGTTAGTCAGCAGTAATAGTGAACACAATAGGGAACTTTATTGATTTCACCTCGAGTAGATGCAGACGCGTGTTGAATAAGCACATTACAGCATTAACAACAGCTTTGAAGAGCAGTTCATGTGCAGAGATACATAAGAAGCTTAATTTTCAGGAAGCTCAATCAGAAGAGAGAGAGTGATAGACTCACAAGCGTTTGTCTGCTCCCGCTCTGAGCTGCCGGTCACGCCTGAGTTACATCGATCAATGATAAATAAACAATCATTCATACAACTATATTAAAATGGCACATAGGCTGAGATGTATTCCGTATTTATTGATCATGTATTAAAGGGGTGATTTCATGAAAAACGGTTTTTTTCCATGTTTAAATACTAAAATCGGGTCTCTTGTGCATCTGCCAACACAGAAAGCGTGTTTATTAATGTGACCCTATCGCTGCAAGCCTTTGAGAAAACGAGCGCTTCAGAAATCGCTCTCTTAATGACGTAAACAGTAATTCTTATAATATTATTTCCGCCTCTTGTTCTGAACATGTTCACCCATTGTGCCGCCGCCATTAGGTTTTCGCTTGTGTGAAGTTCCAACACCATGGCAAAAGGAACTCTAGATATCAGATTATAAAGAGTCTCAGCGGACTTTCATCTAACTGAATTAGTGGCGCGTCAAAATTCCTTTACATTTTTTTGGGTGGATCGCTTATGGCCCATTAGATCGCGTCACTTGCATTTTGAATCAACATAACAATACTTCAACTGTACTGCTAGCCTTAAACAGGCTGGTCTGTGTAGACACACACACAAATAATACATGTGCACACAAGTCATCGCGCTGACTTGTTGGATTACATGACAATGGTCCACCCAACTTGATTCATAAAAAAATCTGCTCAACTGTGACAAAAATATCACAAGTTTATACATCTAAAAGTTTTTACTGTTGTTTCGGGGGTGAAATATAACTCAGACTTCTTCTGTACAGATTTCTTGAGAGGTCAGCTCAATACCTATAGTTACTGTGTAGATGGAATTAGCATAGCCATCATAGTTGCAGTTGTCATCATACTGTCCTCCGTTGCCACTGGCGACAACAAAGATGCTGCCAAAACCTTTCCTGCCTGCTATAACTCCATGCTGCAGTGCCGCCTGTGGACATCCAGAGAAATGCTCATTGTCAAAACACTGACACATACGCATAAATATCACAAATCGAAAAAATCCCTTCTGTTGCCGAAAGAGACATAATGTCACCTTGCTTCTGCGTCAATGCCCAACTTGTCATTGATTATCTTAGCATTTACTATTCCAAAATAAAACACAAAAGGTCCAAACAAGAAGAAGGTGAATCAAATGAAATCTAGAAAGCTGAACCTTGCCCAAGGGATGAGGTCCATCAACGGTACGCCCATCATCGTCTGGTCCCCAACTGCATGACAAGTGATAAGTTAACTCGGTCAGGCGGAGTCAAACAATGATTACAAATGAATTCATATCAGGTTCAATAGCGCTGTACCTGCAGCTGTAGACATCATTTATTTGGTAATGCTTGTTAAAAGCCACAGCCTCCATGCTGTCAGTGAGGGGACCATCCAAAACCCTGATCCCTGAAACAATCCAAGAGTCTTAATTACACAAGACAGAACAGTTTGGCGATTCTCCAAATATTTTTGAGATGAAAAAAGGTTCAAACATAAATGTTCAAAATAACTTGATGTAACTCTTATTTTAATACTTTTGATTAAAATGGCTTTCGGTGAACTGATGTTTACGCAGACGATGACAACTGATTTAATTCTTTACATTTTCAATACCTGCCACTTTGCTGCCATATGCCACCCCGACAGAACAGAAGCTGTTATTGGAGACGGCAGCGATCTCTCCTGCACAGCGGGTGCCATGATGGTTGTCACTGTGGCCATCAGGGTGGGGCATGGGGTCCGGATCATTGGAGTTTAAATCATAACTCCCCTCTGGACTCTAGACACACACATAGGAGAACTGTTTAACATATGGAGATCAGTGTTTCCCCTAGGTTTAGAGCTTTGGGGGGGGAGTTGGTTGGTTGAGGAAGATTGACACAGACACAAACACTTAAAGGAGTCATGGTGTTCATTTGTTTCTTTTAATGGCAGTAAAGAATATATTAACTGAACATTTATTTGAACTGTACATTAAACTAAACATTGGAACATTTATTTTTATGTAATTTATCCACAAAGTGTGCAGCTTTTGTTACTGTACTGAATCTTTCTGGGCTTCTGGAAGAACATTTCCAGAGCCTCTTGATATGGGGAGTCAGAAACGTCTGGCCCATTTATTGAGATCTATCTATCTATCTATCTATCTATCTATCTATCTATCTATCTATCACAAATTGATTGTCTGGTAGGGTAATGCTTTGTAAAAGTAAAAAAATGTTAACATAAGATATCTCTTTATAAAAATAAAATAAACGTATTTTAATCTTTTGAAAATTGAATTTTGCAAATAACCTTTGTTACATTAATAGACGTATTTGTTAATATTAATGGACCAGAGCTTAAATAGTTTTATTTTTAACTAACAACTAAAAAAAGATTTACAAATACTAACAAATATATTGCTCATTCATTGTTCGTTAATGTTAGTTAATACATTTATACGATAAACAAAATTTAAATGGGCTTTTTTTGTGAGACGTTTTTTTTCTATGATGCATTTATTGGAGAATAATCCTGTCAGACGCAGCACTGCTGTGAACGCGCGCTGTTCTGAACGTCATCTCGTGCGAAGGACATTTTGATGCTTGTTAGGGGCAGGATGCGCAACCCTTAGACTTGGAGCAGGAGAGCTGCTACTCGCAGTAGAGTGAGTGTTGCCATCTTCAGTTCCCTGTGAGCTTTTAAAAAACGCAAATATTTTCATCTGGTTTTCATCTGATTGACGCGACATATTTCCCGCTGCGAGCTCTCTGTCCGCTAGTGTTAGTTTGTGTGTGTGTGTGCGCGCGTGCGCACTCATTGGGATAATTGTAAACGCGCAAACACAGACAGAAAAGACATGCCATCGTGGAAATAAGATAAATAACATATTACTTAAGGGCTATTTATTTTGTTTAATAAAATAACAAATTGTAATCTGGCGCTATAAAGAAAATCAAATCAAATTTACTTGACCTTCAAGGGTGGCGGGGCGAGCCGTTAGGAGGGCGGGCCGCCCCCCTTATATAATGGTAGGGGAAACACAGGAGATGTATGGCTTTTTTCTGTTAAAGAAATACTTCCAGTTTAAATTGAGAGAGATCTTTCTACGAAAACAGGAACATTGTTGTATCGTTCCCAATCTTTTGCAAGGTATTTTGGATAAACGCATCCACTAAATGTACATGAAAGACACTAACAGATGATTTACTCACGTAATTGGGCTGAATATCGACCAGGGTGTGCTGGACCCCATCATCCACTACCACCACTGTGACACCAACCCCTGTGATATTGCGTTCCCAGATACCAGTCACATTGATGTCCATACCATGTCTCAAATCATTGTGCTGAAGAAGCAAATACAGAGAGATCAGAACTATAACAACTAAAAGATGTTCAAGCCATTCACTAAGCGTCCACGTATCAAAAACCCTCACCAGATGCCACTGGCTTGGATATTTGGGGTCGTTGAAGGTCACAGCTCTCTTAGACCGTCTGAGGATGTGTTCTTGTGAGTGCCAGACCACATGAGTGTTTCTATCCAGAGCCGCCTCTGTCACGCGCGAGTCCACATTTGCAGTGCCGTCTGGCCCCTGGCACAGCAAGTAATGCCCCTCAAGCTGCCCGATCTGACCGTGATTTACCAAGCCGACATCCTCAGCTACATTTTGGGCTAGTCTGTCAAATGAGACTTCTCCAGTGACTGTGTTGAGTCGCACAGCCCAGGATCGGCCAGGTCCACATGAGGAAATGGACGTGAAGGATGAGTAACAGCCCCCCAGGGGAGATGTAGTGAAGAGCAACAGAGGGTAGAGGCTGATCCAGACAGATGATGCCATGTCAGCCAGGCAGAGTCAGAAAAGCTCGCTCTCCACATTAGATTAGCCTCAGATTTCTGGGGAAAAAGACAAAATGTAGAAAGTGTGAGAATTAAGATAAGTGGCCTTAGCCTAACGTCACTTTTTGTGGTACTGCGTTTGGATAAAACCTTTAAAATGTTCATCTTTGAGGGCAATGCCGTTTACAGACTGCAACGTGATATTTGCGACACCACAAGTAACGTTAAACAGAATCTGTTTACATCACTAATGTAATTTACAACATATCCAAACATCCTCTTCCACTTCACAAATACATTAATATCGAGCATGGTTGCATGGAAAACCACTTACGATGTTTCTTTCATGTCAGGAGTCATGAAATACTATAAAACATTAATATCACCAGCGTGATAAACAAGACTGACAGGAAAGGGAAGGGAAGACACCAAACAAAACAAAATCAAACCGGAAGGCTAATGTTACATAAAACACGGCGTTATGCTAATAACAAATCATCTGACTTTCTAAAGTCATTCACAACCATGAGACATTTGATTTAACACAATATACACATCCCGCAAAAGGACACACAATACAAAGTTTAACAAACCTTAAAGGACATAAATACCTTTAAATGGCTATTGTTTTCAGATACTGACATGCGTGTCTTACCTCGGAGTAACGCCGTTTTCGTCCACTATCGGTTGTTTGATGTGGTTTTGAGATATTTAAGATTATTCGCCATTATTTTAATCATCGACATAACCCAATCTGCACCGCTATACTTCCGCAATCGTCACCATTTTCGTCACGTCCGATGGCAGAATACGCTGCATTCAAGTGCTCTCGAAAACTCGATATTTCCCACTTCAACCCAGAAATATTTTAAGGAACGGTGCTCTTTTAATGTTAGCAGATACGTGTAATGTTTTGATGTTACTAAATAATTAGTAACGTTAATATTGTTATGTTATTAAATACTTTTAATGTTCCTAAATCCAGACGTTACTTCCGGGCTGAAGTGGGAATTTCCGAGAGCAGTTTCCCACTGGTGAACGGTATTGCGTAGTATTCAGTTTCCGTGAAAAACGGTTGCAGTGGGCGGGGTAAGTGTGAATATTCATAGTTCGTTGCGTGGTGGGCGTGGCCTTTTGTACTACCAAGAAGCGCATGGAATATCGTTGTCGTCTGTTCTTTAGCTCTTTTTTGATGAATTATTTCGTTAAGGTAATACAGCCGAATGGTCATATGCCCCGTTTAGATGCATGTTATTCACATTAAAGGCTAACACGCATATTGTTTTGCATGTGCTTTTATAAAAAAGCTTTTTTGTGGCCATATGGCAATGTTTTTGCTGTGTAGCTTACGTCGATGAGTCTACTAAACAACAAGCAGAGCGCGAATCGAATCGAACACGTTTGTTCGTTTATTTTCAGGCTTTAAATGTCACCTGCATCCGTACTTGCTTTGTTTTTGTTATGCTGGAGAGTAACTTTCACTGACTGCATTAAACTCAGATGTCGTTAGATGCATGTATAAAGAAAGATTTGTTTCATGTTCTCTGGTGTTATTTTTTCACGTTTTTTTTCTTTGTCAATAGCTTTACAGAGAGGTGTTGTTTATGTGTTTACCTGAGAGCTAAAAGGCAAATGAGGAGAAGACCAAAAGACAAAAAAGGACATTTTAAATGTAGTGCCCATTTGCCTTACTTAAACACATACACAAAGAGTCAACGTTTCACATCTGATTCATACATAAATAAATGATGCAACAATGCATTACACATTGTAGTCGTTACCAGCATGCATGTTCTCTCTATATGCACAAACACATGATATAAAAAAAGAAAGTAAATAAACAATTGAAACAAATAAATATGTATGTTTGGTTTAAAAACAGCTTTTGCAGGAAACTGCTGGCACAAATCCTCAGTTCATGTTTTCTATATGATTAGAAATATGTTTTTTCAAATGTACAAACATATGTACACAAGTATGTTTAAAGCAAATTGAAAAATACAAAAATGTGAAAGGGGTTATTACAATGATTAAAACAACAACAGTGCAAACCAAAGAAAAAACTAATATTAGTGGGTTTGGCAGTCTGTTCCCTGCCCAACATTCCTTTACACTGAAGGAAACATATATTTAAACATTAAATAAGTCATTAACATGTTTCTACATGATTCCTTTTTAAACAACATACATGAACAATGGTGTTGAGTTGGGTAATATTAAATAGTTATAAACAACAGTCTCTGATAAATAACCCTGCTGATCATTACTCTGTGTGCCCTGACACCTTACCTTGGGGTGTTCATATAATCCGCAGCTCCAGCTGGATGCCAAACTCTCAAAGAATCAGAGCGGAGACCACGCCCATCCGGAGGATACCTGTGACTGACAGATTTTTTGTATTGTCTATGCATTCTGGTAACGCATACAATGTGTAATGCATTGTTGTTTGTATTTATGCATGAATAAAAAGTGAAAGTTTATTCTGTGTGTGTGTGTGTGTGTGTGTGAACAGATGAAAACACTCCATTCCATTTGCTTGTTCGTAGTTCAAAAAGCCACGCCCACCGCAGAACAAACTATGAATATTCACACTAACCCCTCCCACTGCATAAGTTCCTCATTGTAACGAAATATTCCACAACACAAGGACCTTCGTGCGTATATTAAGTGTGACTTCACTTGACGACACCACTTCTTTTGCTAAGATAAATCAGTAGTAATGGAATTATTTGAAAAAGAAAAATACCCTGCATTATTTTCTATTGCTATAATAAATTACATTTAACTCCACAGTGATACATGAAGTAATATCAGCTGAATTAAAAAGATCTATTTTACGACTGCAAAAAGAGCATAACATCACATTTGTTTAAATTGTTTTATATCCAAGATGTGGACATCACTCACTGTATTAAGCTAAACAATGTACCTTTTTATAATATTTATTTTTGTCTTTACGTAATGCAGATTGTTTAACACTTTCCTTGTGAGTATTCAATATTTCAGCTTTCAATTTTCTCAATATGTACAAAATAAATCCTTTTAGTCAAAATACATAACCTAGCTACTTTTCAGTAGCAGACAAAGGAGAAATAATGGCAGCATAATTGCACTATGTCAAGGTTTACAAATAATTTCACAGAATGTGCTTCAAGGTAGTATTTTATTATACATTACTGTCAAAGAGTAGCTATAGTTGGTATTGGTAGAGACAGAAACAGAAAGACCTTTATCTTTGACATCATTAACTTTAGCTGTGCACCCGCTTGCACTGACATATTTTCTCCATCATTTCCTCAGTCTGCAGAGGTTCTCCGGAGATAATCTTCACTTAGATATCACTATTCAAGCTCACAGATGGTGATGGCAGAGCCGACTCCAGACCAGAAGCGGAAACTGGGGAAAAGCGGTCCCTCGAAATGTGTGTGAACACAACATATTTCCTGAGCCTGATTATGGGAGACTCTGTAGAACGCCAGTAAACCTTCCTGCTGGTCCACGTAAACCCCGATGCGTCTGGCTTTGGGTCCTGTCAGTGCAGTTTCTTTACCAGCATGCCACATAAAGAAAGCTTTCCCGGACCAGTACAGGCTCCATGACTGCGTGTTGTGTCCCAATCTAGCACTGTCATCAGCTGCAGAACGTGCCATGTCTCCGTATGCCACACCAACAGTCACCTGAAAAAGGCCAATGGATTAGTGTGGCGCTCAAGAGAGAATTCATCTGTCACAGGGGTCAGTGTAACCACCTAAATATTCGTTTGCGAATCCTACTGTGTATTTAAAGATCGTGCAGTTACCGTACCCTCTGCCCGGTCCACTCCACTTCCCAGTAGTAGGGGCTTCCAGCCAACGGCTCAACACACATCACTTGCCTCCAGAACATGAAGCGCTCGGGCTTCTCTGGGTAATTCTGGTTCTCAGCACAGAGAGTCGCCTTGCGACTTGCATCAGACAGACGGATTTGACGGTAAGCACTGTTGGGATCAAGTTTAGGCTCAATGCGAACTAAAAAAAATAATGAAAAATGAAGATTGATATAAAGATATGTAAATATATATTAATTCATATTCATTAAGCATTAACGCCCGGTTTCACAGACAAGGCTTAAGGCTAGTCTCAGACTAAAAGGAATGTGTGACCTATCTTAACTGAATATGTCCTATCCAGAAATATCCAAAAATATATCAGTGCCATTGTTTTGTCTGATGAAGATGCTCACCAGTAATGTATTCATAAAAGCAACACAAATATCTTAATTCAACTAAGGCATAGTCCTGGATTGAGGTAAGCCGTGTCTTTAAAACCGGGCCTAAGTTTCCTAAGCTTACATTTAAGCATCTCCTCTCTGGTTTTGGGTGCTGGATTCAACACACAACAGACAGCTGATCCTTCCACTGTAAAGATGCAGAAAACATGTTTTAACTATGATAAAAATAACAATACCAGAGAAATGACAAAGTTTCAAGAGTTGCAGAATCTAAAGTAAACCAAACACCATCTGATCGCTTCTTTAGACCTTTAAAGGGGTCATATGTTTGGAGGTCCAGAAGAATCTTGTGTAAAGTAAAAAAAACATTTCATTGTTTAATAACTAATTCTAAAATACAAATTAATCCATTTGTTTTTATCTTCATTTTTTAATTCAAATATAATTAGGCGAAATGATGAAGTCATTTATTATTTAGTGTTTTAATGGGCAATAAAAAGCGTGATTGTAAAAATAAATAATAAATGAAATATTAATCCATCAATAACTACTTCAAATTAAAAAGGGACTTTTAAAAAAAACATAAAACACGAAATAAATACAACATTTTAAAGTCATGAGCTTGGCAAATAAGTGTTGTCAAGATACCAAACTTTGGTACCCGTCGGTACTAAATGTGACGATTCTTGCATTTCCCACAATCATTTTGAGCGCTTTTGAACAGATAATGAAAGACCTTTGATTGGCCATTGTGTTTCCTAGCTCATCAAATATGTCTTGCAGAGCGCTTGCACAACCAAACCCGGAAGCATGTGAAATGATCTGGCTTTGGGATCATTTCACACGCGGGAAATTCAAGTATCGTCACATTTAGTACCGACTGCTACCGAAGTTTGGTATCGTGACGACACTAGTTTGCACTGCTCATTTACACTGCCGACTGTTCATTACATTAGCTACTGTTTACACATGCATCTTTGCACTACGGGACTTTAACTAAAGATGCAATAACTTCTTTCACCGCACAGTTATTAAGTCCATAATGTACTTGCACTAGACTATATCTATTGCACTAGTATTATAACTGCTATAACTTAGCATTGTATATCCTAACGGTAGACACGACTAACTGGTAGAAATTTCTCAACCGATAGAGATTTTGGACTATCGTCTCTATCGCTGTAGAGATGACATGACGTCCCATGTTGCGTAACTACACATACTGCATATTCACTTCGACAATGGATGAACCTGTAACAACAGCCGAGTAACCTGTAATAAAACAAACGATCAGGTGGTGTGGAACTGGTTTGGTTACAGAAAGTGAGACATAGGCACACAAAGTGACAAATTAGCAAGACGGCTGTGAAATAAAACTATCGCGTGTGGTTGTCAGATATGAATCATGTATGTGAGCTCATTTTACTCGAGAAAGATCAAACTTCTACTAGATGAACAAGGCAATGCGCTGCATAAATATTTGTTTAAAACAACGATGACAGATGATTCCTTTACAAGAAGTCTGATGTTAACAATGAGGAATACATTCATATTTTCTGATTTGTTATGTTTGTGCACTAAAAGTCCTGATATATATATTGCGGATGCTCTGCATGGAGAATTTCGTAGCGCGAGTCATAATACAGGTATGATGAGCTTTTATAAATGTACATACAATTTGCATACCTGCCGCAAATTATTATATCACTGCTTTTAGAGCATTTAATTTATGAAATAATGCTCGGATATCAACAACAAAAATTGGATTTAATCAAATATTGAGGTTTACTAAAGTTCTTGAATGAAAGAATTGACCTATTTTTTGACCTAATTCTCTATCCTTTATCTTAAATGTGTGATTCTCAGCTTTAGCCACTGTGTGTGTGTGTGTGTGTGTGTGTGTGTGTGTATGCTTGTGTGTCTGTGCATGCCCATGTGTGTGCGTGTTTGTGTGTCTGTTAGTGTGTGTGCATATTGTGTTTGTGGGATGTTTGAATCGGTGTGTGTCTGTTTTCCGTGTTTTCACCTTTTTGTTTTTACTTTTATAACTTTAAATGTTTTGCCTATATTCCATATGTTTCACATAAAGCTGCTTTTCAACAATGAAAATTGTAAAAGCGCTATATAAATAAAGTTGATTTGACTTGACAAAACTACATTTCGTTGCTCTGTACTTTGTACATAATGACAATAAAGTTGAATCTAATCTATCTAATCTTGCGGCCCCCAGTTTGAGAAGCACTGCTCTAACCCAACCCAAAATCATTTACCTTTGTTTGCAAAGGAACAGTTCTGCTTCTTGTGTTGTGCTTGTGAATGCGGAGTAGAAGAATGTCTGACTTTCGGTCTTGTAGAGTCAGACTTTATTTCTATAGCGGATGGGGAAACAGATAAAAGATTAACAAGGAAAGCATATTAAGTATCTGGGCTGTTGAATTTATAGCACAGTAACACTGTAGCAAGGCTGAGGAGGAGAAACAGAGCTTGCCTGTGTTTTGTAAAGACAGTTGTGAGTTGCTGGTAATGACATCTCCATCAGTTGCTGTTTGCGCCACAGCAGCCACATCATTCACTAAGATGATACAGGATTGTCAACAGACAGCGTTATTTATCACTACCACATCTTTTTGTCATGTGAAATGGCTACGTAAACCAGTGTATGTCAGTAGCATAATTGGTATCAGCAGATTCTGTCGCCATCTTTAAGAATCGGCTGAAAACACATCTCTACTGTCTGCACCGGACTGATCATTTCTGATTTCTATATCTTTTCTACAATATCTAAAAAAAAGCATGCTTAGATAAACTAAACTTGGGTCTGTACACTGTAGTAGGCTTGTGAGACATGTTTTTCTTCCATTTATGCTTTTTGTTGTCCTAATTTTTGACCCAATTGCTTCCATTGTTTACCCAACTTGTAAGTCGCCTTGGATAAACGCATCTGCTAAATGACTAAAGGTAAACGTAAAATGTAATAGTAGAGCATTGGTTAGCAGCAGAAAGGCAATGGGTCTGATTCCCAGGACACACAAAGTAGTTCATTGGTGTTCAGACAGAAATGGGAGTAAATGAGACTTTCCATATTTGGTTGAACTACTCCTTTAACATTGGAAAAAAAGAATGTAAAGAGAGAGAGTTTGAATAATATTCATGGTTTTGCTGCAAGTGAAAAAACACACGCCATAACACAACTCACCAACTCGAAAGATACTGGCAAGGCTAGTTTTGGTGAGATCATCAAGTCTCTGTCTGTAAACATCTAGAGCTGATCTGACCCCAGATATCACCGGCTCTGGATTCCAGATCTTCATCGTGCCGCTGTCGGCCTGTGCTGAAGAATCCATCGCCACGATTGACTGCAGAATGTACACATGTCCATCATTACAAATAGGATTTCTACACATCGTTTGATACGTTTACTACCATGCGACCTGCTTCTCCCTCCCATCACAGACAAATAAGATATCTTCATTTCAATCATTTAAAGAAAATAATTTAAATATAATATAAATAATTCATTAATATTAAAATGTACATATATACACATGTAAATATTTCATAAAGAGTACATAACATTGGATTTTTAGGGTCCTACTTTGCTTTATGGAGTGTCCAACAACAAGTTTATGTACATAGAAAGTGTAAAAAAACACTATTTCATTATAATAGAGTTATTCTTACTTTACTTCTTGACTGAGTCTCAAATGATTCGTTCCGCGATTCATCAGTCTAATCCCCTCCTTTCCGCTACCCTACTCTGATGTGATTGGTTAGATGGTCTAGTCTGCTGTGACTTGTTTACTAGACTGCTTAATTTCAAACATTTCAACATTACAAACTGCTTAAAATTAAATTTTCATGATCTCGTGTTATGTTCTCTTTATATATATACATACACATGTGTGTATTTATACATAATTAGAATATACAGTACACACATATATTAGCCTTCGTCAACAAATACTTTTATTTTGCGTACGATTAGTCATGCCCAGAGCCGTTGAAATACAGAGTTAAGACACTTGATCTCGCCGCCATGTGGTCACATGGTTCATGGAGCACTCAATATTTCCAAACAAATCCGAGCGGTCAAACTATTTGAATGGATTTCAGCTGAACATCCAACAGCAATTATATTTACATAAAATTTGCTAAACATATTAGCACATTGTGTACACTGATTACTACGTTGACTACATTAATAGCAGGATTTTGTCCGGGGACTAATACGAATGTAAGATCTATGAATACGTCCGCCAACTTGTATAAGTATAAACATGCCGTTTTTTCACCAACTGAACAGCAAATGCGTTCGGGAGACAAATGAATTGGCTTCAGTTCAGTGTTTTGATCTATTGGAGCTACACTCCATGACACGAGTTACTTCTGCATTCCATTCTTCCAATGGACATCGTAACTCTGTTTTTCAACGGCTCTGGCCGTGACTAATCTTTGTACAGCCCTACATCAAAGTGTGTCTGGAGAAAAAAATGAAGGCACTTGCATTTAAGAAGCTAGCAGGATTGTGAATGGCTTCCAGCCTCCGCAGCTCTTCTTGTTTTATTTGCAGTTGGGTGATCTCTTGCTGTACTGATGCTGTTTGGGCATCTATGCGGCAAGAAGAAGAATCCTCATGAGCCTGAAGGAGTTCAAGCACCTGAGAGCAGCTGAGCTCAATGCTTTTCAAGACATCGGTGAAGAACGTCTGACTGTCCATCATCAACTTCTGAATGGTGCTCTACAAGTGACGTCATAAGTCAGTAAACACACATTCTCAAGCTATGTGGATATCCTTCCCATTACCTGAAGTGAATACTGTAATACTGATCTTGCCTTGTGTGTCTGGGAAACTTGAAGAAGGCTCTGAATGATCCTCTCTCTGTCCGCAATGCTCTTCTGTATTTTAGCATTCAACTCTTGCTGTAGAAACACAAAGACAAAATCAATCATTATCAATAGATGAATGAGGTATACGGTTGGACTTGTTAAGGCTAAATGATCTTTTCCTAATACTGAACCTCATACAATATTACACCTTACAATGGTGTACTGCGAGGGTAAATTAAAAACAACACATTCACATAAGTGACATGAACAGTTTTATGCTAATCGAATGTTATGTACACTTTGTCCTCGCTACTGTATATCAAAGCAACCACAAGGGCATTTCAATCTATACTCCAGACGTATGACGTATCACAATTAAGGAATTTACATTTCACAATTTTTGGGATTCAGGAGCGGAAGATGTCCAAGACATAACAATGGCGGGTTTCATAAAGCACAGACGTACCTGAACCCTTTCTCTGTCTTCACCTGCTCGGACCACCTGATGACCTTTGTGTTCATGAAGGCTGCACTCCTCACAAATATCTTTTTTCTCGTCACAGCAGTACAGTTCCAACAGCTGCTGATGCAGTGGACACAAGCGGGGCGAGCTGGAGGGCAGAGTGGGATACAGCGCAGCCTGAGATGTGTCAGAGGAGGTCAACTGAGACAATGAAGTGATCGACTGACTCAAAGAGGTGTCTGGACTCTCATGCCCAGCCAGTCTCAGTTTCTCCATAGCCTCCATAAGAACGTTGCTTCTGGCCAGAACGGGTCTTGGCTCGAACCGCTGTCGGCACTGAGGACACTCGTAAAAGCCCGTAGATGCTCTCTGATCCCAATGCCTCTGGACACACAAGAGACAGTAGCTGTGTCCGCAGGGAAGCGTTGCAGGATCTTTTAATGTTTCCAAGCATATGGGACAAGCAAATGTCTCTGGATCCCAGGCAGATGAAGCCATGATTTCAGAAGACTTCTGGAAAAAGAAAGATTAGGAGTATGTGGTACACAGGATGGGTTTATAGTATCAGTCACACTTCCTTTTAAACCCATAATGGGTGTGGTTTAACTAAACTGGTACTGCGGGTTCTTTGGTT
Organism: Triplophysa tibetana; assembly: GCA_008369825.1. Lineage (NCBI taxonomy): Eukaryota > Metazoa > Chordata > Actinopteri > Cypriniformes > Nemacheilidae > Triplophysa > Triplophysa tibetana. The sequence goes on from CM017917.1 coordinate 25,385,098, forward strand.
GGTTGAAGATTCACACCTTAAAGACCAAAATCTTTCTGTGGACAAAATGACACAGGTAGAAAAGAATTCAAGGAAGGCTGAACGACCTGTCTGACTGGTGAGAGACGGGGATTTTCTTATGCACGACTGCACATCTAACACCCTGGCCTGTATCTTGTTCACCGCAAATCCAGGTACACTAGTAGTGTGTCAAACAGACACAGGTAAACCCGAAGGGGGAAAAACCCAAATGGTTGCGAAATTGAGGCGCTGTCAAGTAAACAGAAAACTTTTGTAATGTAATGCATTCTGACGTCAGACTTGGTAGAAATTCAGACAGGCCAGACGTACTCGAATGTGCTGAGTTCAACATTTGTACAAACATATACAACTAACAACAACAAAAACATTTTGTTAAGAAAATATAATAAACAACTACATAAAATATAACAAGGTATAAATGTGAAAAGAATAACCATTTATGTCTGTGGTAAAAAAATAAGTACATAGTGCTTCAGAAGTCTTTTTTAGTTTTTATATTGCTTAAAGTTTGTCCATATGGTTTAATTTATCTTACAAATTGTTCACAAATTGACTCAGCTTTAGTCAATTTTTTAAAGTAAATTACAAAGTTGTGCTAGAAAAGATATTGTTATTTTAGAATCAATGCTTTCTTGTACCAAAATAAAGATGACATCATTACAGTAAATTCAATTTCAATTAAAGTTGTAAATTAATCTAGAACAAACATTAGAGACGTCAATCAAATTACTTTTTTAATATAATCATAGAGAGATATCTCTCAAATTCTTAAGAATTCTCCAGATCTAATTCAGATACGAAACATTCAAATAAAGCCTGAACAGGATTTATTCTGTGTGATATTTTAATTGATAGCTCTCTAACTTTATTATTTATGAAACTTGATATTTTCTGATATACTGTTGAATATGGAATAACATTTTACTTTAAGACATTTCTAACATATCTATTAGTGCATTTGTCAATATTAAGTATACGTAACAATGATACAACTTTACTTGATAATGCACCAATGATAATAGCATAATCTTTTGGTTTCACAGAGAACCTACATTTTTTAAGGAATTCTACATTCCACATACCTAGGCCGACCCGACCAGACCTTTTTCAGGAATAGGGTTTAGAACACAAAGTTATATTGGGAGGATAATATTGTCAGTACTTTGAAAGCAAGCAAGTCTAAAAATAATGACTGATAAAGCGTTAGTAGTAAACACTGCACACAGATAGTTTAAGAAATGAGATCATTTGGAAATGGCTGAGATTCTATCTTCTGAGAATCTTCTGATAGTGAGTGCAAGACAAATATAAAATCTGTCACGATGGTCAAATCAACTAATCAATATGTACCAATAAGGTCATTTTGACTGTACACAGAAATGGACTCACATTTAGTCTGTAGAAAGGGAAAACACAGTATGCAGTTCACTATTTGATGCAGGATTAAAAGCAACCATAAAAAGTGTGCTGAAGGTTATCTTTACAGTCTCAGTGTATTTTTATTGTAAAATTTGACAAAATTGAAAATTCTCTCAACAAAATTAGTATTAATTATTATTATAATTATTAATGAAAGATTCTAAAAAAGAAAAACGAACAAACCTAAAAATGAACATCATCCTCTCAAAACAATGAAAACGGCAGATTTTTTACTGCAGCACACATATGCCAACAAGAAAATAATGTGGACATGTAAAATGGAATTTCCACACCAGGGTAATTATAGTGCTAAACGTTTCCCTGCACTGATTAAATGGTGATTAAATGTAGGCTAACACTAGTCTGTTGCTAGCTAGCTTATTTCACTATGGACTATAGGCCAGTGGTTCTCAACTCTGGCCTGTGAGATCCATTTTCCTGCAGAGTTTATCCCCAACTCTGATATAAAACACCTGAACGAGCTAATCAGCGTCTTTAGAATAGATGCGTTAACTTAAAACTCTCACAGTACTTTAATGCGATATGCCAAACAATCTGCGCAGCCCAACATTAAGTTGAATGTGTCTATTCTAGAGACGTGTTTGCCCATAACCAAAGCTTGTGCATCACCCGAAGGAGCTTTAAGCATCTTAACCCTTAAAAGAGCTCATAAGGTCCAAGATTTTAGGAGTAGTGAGGGGGATTTTTAAGAGACATAAGAGTTTCTTTAGCAGCAGAGAAAATGGACGAAACACGAAAAGTTAAGAGAAATGTGTTTCAATGCATGACAATTTCCATATTACTTTTAAGATTTATCAGATTTTTTTTATAGTGTGTTTAACTTTGGTTTATCTAGGTTTTATGTTATGTTTAATGACAAAGGTCAATGACAGGATTCTGAATGAATCAATGTTAAGTACATCAATGTCAAAAATAACACAATTTTCCTAATTGTTGTCAAATTATGTTTGTGATCTATTCTAGCAACAAAACTTGTATTAAAGCGTTAAAAACATGTTTTCGTTTTTTATCATTCAAACATTTTGTTGTTGCCCCACATTATCAAATATGATTGAGAATGTAGAACAGCATGCTTTGGGTACTCTGGGACAGTTGTCAAACGGGGTAAATATGCATTTAGGGACTTTATAAGTATAAAGACAGGGGCTAATATATGCCATAAAGAGAATTGGGTGTTAATGTTAATAACTACTAGAGATTCTAACATTAGCATAAATTCAATGTAGCTAACAGCTAGCTAGAGAGATGCAACAAAGATGGAATCTGGGAAACGTGTTCAATAGCAAACAAAAGTATTAGGTTGAAGTAAACCGTTAAATTAATTTCGCAAATAGTTTAGTATATACAATGGTACAAATAACTGAGCAGGAGGGGGATCTACGCCTAGGCCAGTTGACAATGTTCTTTACACACACACAAACACAGAGTCATAAGTCAGCTAAAATAGGAAAATATCCATGGCATTTAATTAAGTGAAATGTATTACAGGATACAATGGAACCACAGCGTCAGAAAAATAGATGGCAACATGAAGAGCAAGGAAGGGAGAGAGAGGGAAATGAGGGAAATAAGAAGAAGCAAAACCAATGGAATGAGAGTAGAATAAGGGAGCTAAGTGGAGCTAGTGGAGGCAGGTAGCATTGCTCAGCTTCGTTTTTTGGCCAGAGCCTGGAATGTTCGGAAGTCCTCCATTAAGCGGAGAGTCAAAAGCACAGGGGACAACAAACACACACTCGGGAGGAAGCCCTTAGTCTCCCAAGAAGTTGAAAATGTCATCGTAGAGCTTGTGACAACACTTTGGAAAAGGGGGTTTTCCCCTAAGGAGGGAAGATATACAGAATCTTGCATTCCAGTTCGCTCAAAAAAAGCAGATTATGGGCTTCTCTGCAACCAAGGAAAAAGCTGTCTATGCCTGGTTTCAGGGGTTCCTGAAGCAGAACCCTGCCTTGAGTATCAGAAAGCCTGAGGGTCTTTCTGTTTCTAGAGCAGCTGGCCTCCACCGCCTGGTAGTTTTTAAGTGGTTCAGCGATTATAAAAATATCATCAAATCCCTGGGTTTAAAAAAATGTGCTTGACCATATATGGAACTGCGACAAGACAGGCCCGCAGGACCACTTCCTCTCCCCAAGGGTGGTTGCCAAGGTTGGGGGACCATTGTGGTAGAGTCGGCGGGGCGAGACCGTGGTTCGAGTCCGGTGAGTAATTGTGAATGAGTGCCAGATGTGCGCACACCGGCCTCGAATCACGTAGGAGAATTGGGAGCGTTTAAAGAAACGAGCGACCGGACCGTCGATGAGAGAGGACCGGGCCCGAACATGTTTGTATATGTATTTATGTTTTACTGTGTTGTTGTTCGCCGGCGGTCGTCCATGAGGGGCCGCCGGCTGTTATGTTTTGGTTTGTTTGTTAGCCGGCAGTCGTCCGTGAGGGGCCGCCGGCTGTTATATTACTTTAAAAAATGTTTTAAATGTCTTCCGGTTCCCGCCTCCTTTCTTCCTCCAAGTTTGAACCTTGTTACAACCATGTTTTGTGGTCACTGCCGATGAGAGGGGAGAGACCACCACCTGCCATTCCAGTTTGAATGCTGGCGGTGGGTATAGCACCACAATGATTATATTCAAAGGCAAATGGCTGAAGGCAGGGTGGCTCTTGGGGTGTCCACCAAACACCATGGTGAAAATGTCTGACAATGGGTGGATAAACAGTCAGTTCTTTTTGGAATGGGGGAGGCAATTTGTGTCGCAAGGCAGCCAAGAGACAACCCATGTCCACGTGTTCTTCTGCTTGATGGAAACAGCTCCCACGTTTATAACGTGGAGTTTTTATACCCAACGAAGAACAACAATGTCTATGTCCTTTGCCTGCCATCACACTACCTGCAGCCAGCAGACAGGTCCCTCTTCAAAAGCCTCAATTGTTACTGGAGGTTGGAGGTGAGAGCGATCACCAAGGAGAGTGAGGGGAAGAGGCTAGACAGAACCTTGTTCATGACCGTCTTTTCAAAGGCCTGGAGAAAGGACCGCTTGGAAAAGACATGGCTGGCTTTGGGGTACTGGGATCTGGCCGTTGAACGCAGCCCATATTGTCACTGCCCTCTTTGTGACAAATGAAACAACGGACAGAGAGCATCAAGAGCGTTCTTGTAGTGCCCCACCAACCCATCATCCTCCACTGCGTTTTCTACAGGCAGCGGTGCACCCTCCTCACTTCCGTCCTGAGGCCCATCCACTGCATGGCCTTTAGCAGGAAGCTGTGTACCCACCTCACCTCCATCCCAAGGTCCACCATATGCATGCCTCTCTTCAGCAGCATAATTGTCAGTGCCCTTTGGCAATGTACATGTCGTGGAGGAAGCAGCAGTCTCGTTTAAAGACTTAGTCCAGGTTCCAGTTCGAGAAAGACCAACCACCATCCAGAAGAGATCATAACCCACCTCCATGAACTTCACAAGAGCTATGTACCATCTGCCACCATGCATATGGTGACAGAGGCGAACCCAAAGAGTTCGCAGCCATTGGTATCACGAAACATGTGCAGAAGAAAATGGCTTGATAGATGATGATGGGTCTCTCACCTGCAAGAAGTGTTTGTTCCCTGAGAAGCCCCAATTGGAGAAGTTGAATTACTGAATTGAATAATCAAATTTTTGCTTGCTGTTCCTTAAATTGTAGTTGAAATTTTTAAATGTTAATGCAATCTTAACTGATGTTAAACCATTTTAATAGAACATTAAATGAATTAAAATGAGTAGATTGTTAATCCTGTGTAAAGATATTTATGATATTGCAATATAAATTGTTTATTGAGATTTCAGTACTTGCGTTAAAGTAAGGTATATATGCTTTTTTAGGCCTAATACATATGTCCCAGATAACAAAGCGACCTGTCCCAGACTCTCAAATTTGGGCAGAATGTTTACGATCACGTGTCTCAAATGCTGACAGGTACAGTCATATATCATTAAACAAAATACAAGTATAGGCTATCAAACTATACGTAAAGCCTTGCCATCACATCTGGGAAATAATGCATTTATTTGAGTAAAATCATCCCGTGCAAATGCTCCACATGAAAAACTAAGTTGGGGGGGTAATTTAAAAATCACAAACATCATAATGCCGTGCGAAAACTGTGAATGGTGCATATGTGTAACCTAACGTAAAGTCTCTAACCAAATTCACAGAAGGCTCCAACTACGCAAACTGCTATCCAATCAAAGCAGTGGGCGTTTACTTCCAAGTGTCTTCAATGCGGCAGGCGCATTAAAACAGAGCGTTTGTAGAGCTGGCCCCAAAACCTGGGTAGAAAATAGCCTATTACTTATTGATTTTGATGTTTTTGAATGTAAAAACCATGTGAACGTCATAAGTAGACCTCTTACAACAGTATAAAACAATAAACAAGCCAAGTTCATCACACCTTTAATTAGCTGCACTCACACCGCTGCAGGTTTTCTTGACGAGAGGATGAAATCCTCATGCCTCCGTTGCTTTGAACCACCAGCCTGACAAGCGGGTCTGTGAACGGCGCTGTAATGGCACTGGGCCAGATGGCTGCTTGCCGGAGCTGGATTAACTTCCCCTGTTGCATGTCTTGTCTATGGTGTGTTATGTGTATCTGTTTTTCTCACCACTTTCCTCATGTTATGCTGTATTTTTCTTCTTAATCCATTTCGTTACACTGTACTTGTATATGTGTAATGACAATCAATTGAATCCAAATCCAAATCCAAAAATGAGGAAGTGATAACGTGTAAGGAGGAAATATTATAGACAGACACGTCATTAATGTCACGTGGTGACATGTTTTGTAGGAGAAAGACAGAAAGTATTCCTCTCAGAGTGCCATCTGGCGGTCTTCTGCCAATGAAATAGAACTTCATTTGTTTTTACTTACTAGATGACCAATGTATGGCCGTCATACTACACAATATAATGATGCAAGGCATAAGAGAATTTATGTGCACAGAAAAGAATGCCCTATGGTTTGTTGGTCTTGTTGTTTTATGTTAGTCTGGTTGTTTGATGAGAAAGAGATGATATGTAGTTGAATTAAATTTGTTAAGAATCGGAATGCGCAGAATTCAAGGATTAAAAGATAAGTTTCTAATTTGTCTACTTTCAATATTAAATGTGAAGAACAACTGAAAAACAGGTATCGTCTTGTTCACAGAAAAACAAACAAACTTGTAGAAATCAAACGTGGTATGGATTTACACAACTGCGAAGACACACCCTGATCTGTCATTTTTCTAGAGAGTTAGGCAGAGAATATAAGGAATAGTTTGATTTGATCTGTGTCATTTAATATGAAACGATTGAATACAAAATTTAAAAGAGCCAGTCTTTTGCTGTCTTTGATTATGTTTTTGGGGTGAGAAACAATGGATTCATGTTTCTAGTTTAAAAAAACACTTCATATTTCACATATTTCAAGTCGATTGGTCACCGCTGTGTCCCTCTTCTCACAAAACTACTGGATTTCTTCTGGTCAAATTGTTAGATTTTCTTGAATTTGGCTGAGCAGTCGTTGGGTGACAAGCATACGTATTAGAATGTTTCTAATATGTAAAAGAAAAGTAAGCTGGACCAAGTTCAGGGGAAAAGCTTTATTGAAGATGACCGTGTAGCATAGTGGTCTTCTGGAACTTAACCCAAGGTACAGTCTGTGTGACCAGACTTTATACCTGGTAACAAATTGCTTTCAGACAATAGACAGATACCATGAGGACCTCCTTCTGGAGAACTTACAATAGACAGGATGGAAGAGCCATCATACACACCTTTATGTTAATATGTTAATGACAGGTGGGGCACAAGCATAACGTGATCAGCCATTTGGTTTACACCCTTAACTATATAGATATTAAATACAGGTGGGGCAAAGACACTTACAGTCGGGGCACACACAGAATCAATGTCAGACGTTGATTACATATGAAAGAATGACACATAATCCTTCAATATAAAGTCAATCCTTACAAAACGCTCTGGGGTGCGTTTCCCGATAACATTGTCTCTTAGCACTGTACGAAGACTCTGAAGGTACACCTTAATTCAAGTTATACCTTTTCTATGCACGTTCCCGGTACCATACCTTTTACATTTACATTTACATTTAGTCATTTAGCAGACGCTTTTATCCAAAGCGACTTACAGTGCACTTATTACAGGGACAATCCCCCTGGAGCAACATGGAGTAAAGTGTCTTGCTCAAGGACACACTGGTGGTGGCTGCTGGGATCGAACCAGCAACCTTTTGATTTACCAGTTCAGTGGTTTAACCCACTAGACCACCATCTCCACTTTTGAGGTTACTTAGAGTAAACCTTCTTAAGTGCGATGTTAGGTTGATATCGATGTCTCGAGAATCGATTGTTTGCTCTACCTTGCATTAAAGAGTTGGTAAAGGATTGAGAGAAAAATGTTCATTATAAAGAAAAGCTTTAGAAAGAGTATAAATTGCATTTATCAGGGCTTACTGAAATAGTATAAAGAAAGAAATATGTGTATGTAGGTTATTTATAATTTTGCAAGTGTCCGACCCTGCACCCTCACGGCTACTCATTTACAATTCACATTATTGCCGTAAATCACTGATTTGTGTGTAGGGATAAGTGTCCCACCCAGAATGCCAATCACTCGCAGGACACTCGCTGTGGCATTAAAGGCCTTAACGTGCCTCCATCACTTCTTGCCTGGCAAAAGGCATACGTATGTAATCGGTGGCATGGCGGAGCAGGATGTTTGTCACTGAGTGAACAAATAAAATATACCTGCCCACAGAGAGGTCTTTCTCCGCTCATATTCATCCCCAAATACCTCTAGAAAACTCCCCACGGCATAAAAACGTAGTGCCGCCATGCAGCAGGTGATTTTCGGGGTTGAGGGGGAGTCCGGGGCATCGTTGAGTTTGTCTCGACAAAGTTGGGCCAACAAGATGCAAGAGCTGCAGAATTTGCTCCCGTCGCAGGCTAAATTAGGGTAGAATTTTCTCTTCTGACATGGTAGCCAGGGGACTAAAATGTTCTCTAATTAAACTGTGCAAGTACACTAATAAACTGGCTCCGCGGACGGCGCCGTCATTGAATTAAGACAACTAATCGCTGTCTCGCTGCCATAGTTTGACCAAACTCCAAAAAACATTAATTCCCTTTATATAGACTATGCCTTTCCTGTCAAATGGTTTGCAAGCTGATGTGCCTTGGGATAATAGGCTGTAAAAAAAAAAACGCTAACAACCATCCGTGTATGACAATTTTATTCATGAAAACACTTCAATAGTGTTTTAAACCCGAAAATTTCTCATGTAAAATTAAAACCATGTTAAAGTAAAAATGTAAACTAATCTAACAGCGGTTATCATTGTGCAGGTATTATTTATGCTCTAACCGCAACATTACACATTAACAAAAGGTTAAAAAATGCGATCGCTGGGAATGGGGACTTTAACAGAGCAGAGCATAGCTACCTTTTGTGAAATAAGAATTGAAATGAGAATTGCTATAGCCTAGTTCAGAATGACTGATCCATTACGAAAATAGATTTTTTTGGAAAATAGTAAAATCATGTTTTTTTATTACTATTGGCAAAACCATATTTTACGACAGCAGTTCGTTTAAATATGTTTTTTGAAAGAAAAAAAATGTTCGGTATGATTCACGCGGACCTTTTCGCGTGCGCGTTACTGCAGCAATCGTAGCAAAAACTGTGAGTGCACGAGTTTCTTAGTTTGTGATTTGTAAAATTGGATTTGTGCATTTGCACTGAAGGGTTCAAGAAGGTGAAAGTGTTGTGTTCAAAAATTGACTTCAAAAGTACTCGTGTGGCTAATTTCTACAAATTCCATTTTCACAGGCGCTCAGTTGTTTTGCACCAAAAATACCAAACCAATTCGTTTAGTCGGTGATCAAACAAAAATATGTTTGAACACTGTTTGTTTATACGGTATCAGTGGTGGTCAGTTTTTATATAGACGATCGAGTCATGTGAACTTACCCAGTAAATTCCGTCGTGACCAAGTGTAAAACTTGTAGTAGCTTTGCTATCACTCGTTTACGAAAGAAGTGGAACAAGACATAATCTGATTAATCAAACGAATTGTGCTCATGAATCGATTCTTTCAACGAATCAGTTCTTCTAAGTGAAGCGACTCTATTCAGTGAATGAATCGATTGAACAGAATGAATCAAACTGCTGCATCGAACTTTTACAACCGCGCAAAGGAATAAGTGTCTGTACACTTCCAAAATAAAAGTATTCAATAAGTGCTTTTTTGTAAACTAAAAATAACATTTTTGTGTATACTTATCAGAAACGTCATACTTCTTTTCAGAATACATAAAAGTAGCCTACACTTAGGCCTGCAAATTAAAAGTGGGCCAATTTAAACGTTTACAAGTTACTACAGAAATTATACTTAAATATACTTTCTAATAAATATACAGTAGGATGCTGTGCAAAAGTCTTGATTGTAAATGTAAGCTGATATACTGTCAGACTACAGCAAACGATTTTAATAACTGGCTTAAAACCATTTTCTGGGTTTAAAATACTAACTAAGACTAAATAAGACTTTTGCACAGAACTGTAGGCTATGTGTATCATACCGTAATGAATTCTAACAGTTTCAATATTTTGAAAGTTTGGGTTTAGGGGGTAACTATATAGGCCATAATAAAATCTGTTTGTATCCTATATGTGTACTTGTACAATTTGTGAAAATCAGTTTGAGTTTTAAATGTTAATATGTTAATATATGTCTTCACAGAGACGTGTGTGTATGTGTTTGTCCAGCAGGTGGCAGCAGGCGTCGGTTCATCAGTCACAGAAACACACAGAAGAAGAGGCTGAAGAAGTCTCTCGTGTCATCCCTTGTTATTCTTTCTTCGCCTCTCGGCTGGTTTGTGTTGTCCTGTGAAGGTGAGGAAACTGTGTTTGTCTGTTGTTGCGATTTATAGTACGCAGATTCACAGTAGCTACGACTTTAGATGTTTGTTCATATGTCAGTGGGACATAAAACAAACACTCCACGTAAAAAGTTTTTGACATTTATCTGTAATATCATGATTCACTTGTCAGTTTTGTATACATGAATGTGTAAACTGACTTTACAGCTAGTCGTGTTTTTACGGGTTTCAATTAATAAATGTAGCATAGGTAAGATGTCATTTTGCATTGTCAAGACTAAAAAACAATAGTAAACCAGTAAAAGTGTAACAGTCAGCTGTACTCCTTCCTAGAGTTCCTGTAGCTCACTAGGTAGTGCACTGCGCGCGGATTTAATCAAAGGGAACACTATATGCACTGTAAATAACTGTAGTCTCTCACATTTAATCGAGCTAGAGAAATCGGTTTTGCTTTAATGTGGTTATCATCATAATCTGTCATAAAAATATAACTTACCAATTTGTTAACTACACCAGATTCAGAATTGACTGTAAAGGAGTAGCTCACCTTCACAATTCCCACTTGCTATTTCAAACCTTTATAAATTTCTTTCTGCAGAACACAAAAGAAGATATTTTGAAGAATGTTGTTAACAGCCCCCCATTCACTTGCATTAGTTACGACACGAGTTCTGTTACCAACATTTTTCTAAATCTCTTTATTTGTGTTCTGCAGAAAAAAAGAAAGTCATATTGGTTTTAAATGACAAGAGGGTGTGTACATGATGACAGAATTTTCTTTTTGAAGGTGAACTACAAATGTTTAATCAGACACTATCACATAATTGGTCATATTTGGGAGAAGGCATGGTTCATGTTGTTTAACTGGTCCGTATGTAGGCTCCAGACAGAAAGATGATTGAGTCTGACTCAGATTTTTTTTCCACAGGATGTTTAGAGCTTTTCAAATGAAGAATTCAGTAAATCTGCGGATTCACAGGTTGTTGCTACTTAAGCTGAGAGACTCTGCACGTGAACGGACAGTCATTTCATTGCAACTTTATGATGTTCGCAGATATACGTGCTTTAAAACCTCACCCACCTCTATTCAAAACTTCTCTACACTTTCCACGAGACTCTCGGCTGTTTCGGATACTTTCAAGGTTGCACATCCATCGAATACAATTCTGATATATGTTCCCGCTCAGTTTCTGTTAGGTGATATTGTTTTTAGGTTTCTTAGCAGAGCGAACAAAGGAAATACTTTTTTGATTTTGTGTACATCCCTGTTAGCACCTCTTTCTGTTGTAGACCGGAGCAACTTCATGTTGCCTTTAAGCGTCGTAACAAAACATAAAAAACAAAGCAAAGGGGACGTCCTAAACATATCTAACACAGATGCGGTGCTGTCAGTGGGACATTTTGAAAGAGAAGCCCGATCCGCGACTGCAGTCCAAAGCCGTGGGCTCCACACAGATGCACAGCGGTGGAACGCGTCAGACAGATGTTTGTCTGCAGGAAACGAGGCGCGATGCAAGCGCTCCATGCGACCCAACGCTGCTTTGTACGAGCGTGGAGAAAAGAGCTGGGCGGCAGTGCTGGTGTGTTTGTGTGTTGTGAGCGGGCAGCCCGCCTTGCTCTTCAATCTCAGATCGGCAAAGTTGAAAGGACGACACAAGGGAGATGTCAGGTACGCCTATGTGTTCAGCATTCAAGCTCATCTCTCACCGTAGAGTAGACTGTGTATGTTGTGAGTCCCCCTTCCTTGAAATTCACGAACTACAATTGTTTACAGTTTTGCAGGGGGCAAGAACGATTCCTTGGACAGAACTGTTGTTGATACGGCCCTTCGAGAAGCTCGTGAGGAGCTAGGAATCCACATTACAGAAGATCAAGTGTGGGGCGTTCTTAAACCACTGCGTGACACGGTCAGATTGCGGACAATTTTTTCTGCAAATAATTTTGTGTGGACCTATTGCACCTATAAAACTAACACATATTGAAGCAGACACTGAATTACTCACAAGGACAATAGAGTAGACAGCAAATAAATGAGCATCCTTAAATCAGTTATAAGTCAGTGCATGTCTTAAATAACACCCTGGAGTGCCAAGACGCACAGTAAAAAAAACAACCTCACAGAGAAAGTGTACATTTACTTCTGGAAGAGTTGAAATGATTCATTGAAACAACCCAACACTTCCACAGTCAGCGAATGAAGCCTCTGTCCAAAAAAGATGTAAAGGCTGAGACAACAAGATACGACCCTAAAATTACACATTTTGACAACATAAAAACGTAAATTGTATGAGCTCCACACAAGTTCTTAAATGGTGAATGGATATTCAACGAGTAGAGTCAAAAAGATAAATTTGCCAATCAGATTGGATTCTTGTCCCTATGTCTTTAGGTTCAGCATCTTTAAGTTAAAAATGGACACAGAGTGAACCAGGACTGTATATGTTTATTATTTATTATTAAAATATATATTTTTAATGTTTATATTGACGACCTGATCATATAGTCATTCTAAATATGTTCAGCAGTTGGTAAATGTTGAGTATATTCAGTAGTAATGATGCAACAACTTTTTGTATCCCCTAATCTATACTTAATCGTGTAGATCTTTCTTACCCGTAACAAATAATGTGAATACAGCATGTACTGTATACAAGTCACTTAGGGGCTGTGTCCACCGAGGCGCTTTTATGTGGCTGAAAACAAGCATGAGCAAAAAGTTGAGCATTTTTAAACTCTGGGCGCAGGGTCGAACGCAAAAACGCATAGCACCAGTGCTGAGCACGGGATAAAAACTCGCCGTTTCCATTGGAAACAATTTAAAAAAACTCGCCGTACGCCGGCAGGAATTCCTTTGTCCCCATTTGAGGAATGTTAACACATAACCTAGCCTTTTGATAATTTACACATGTATCATAATGATTAGGAATGTTCACAATGGACTTAAAACTGAACATTATTGTCTTGTGTAATTGTGATTTCTGTCACTGGTTTTTTGACTAAAGGTAACTTTGGCAAGAATCAAATATAATCTGTTAAATGATAATAAATGAGGAATCTTGGGATAAACCAGGCTTTGTTGAATGGCACAGATTTTTTTATTTTGATAGCATGAACATAATCTGTATTTTTTGAATATCTCCTTATCACCTGATATTAATTTCAAATAATATCATTGATAGAATTCGGCATAAACTAAATTTCTAATAAGAGAACTGTGACACCAGTGTTGATGGAAGTTAACACCGAACTTTGGGCTGCACAATCGTATTTGTCAATTCGCAAGTCAATTTATCGTATTTTAATCGCGATAATGATCTATGCTTCCGGCAATTGATTTGGATTTGGATTCAATTTATTGTCATTACACATATACAAGTATAGTGTAACAAAATGGATTAAGAAGAAAAAAACAGCATAACATGAGGAAAGTGGTGAGAAAAACAGATACACATAATACACCATAGACAAGACTTGCAACAGGGGACGTTAATCCAGCTCCGGCAAGCAGCCATCTGGCCCAGTGCCAATACAGCACCCTTCACAGACCCGCTTGTCAGGCTGGCGGTTCAAAGCGACGGAGGCGTGGGATCGGGTCAGGGCGATGTCTTTATGTGTGTGTGTATGTGTGTGTTTGTGTGATAGTTTCAAGAGACTGTAGAGTGGGGGAGGAACGCAAGAGCGTCTCACTGCAGTGCTCTTCACAGGGTTGATTCCCAGCTGCGCCCTTGTCCAAGGCCAGTGCTGGTTCGGGGGAGCCGAAAAAGATAAGATTGCGTTTGTTTAGTCTTGAGGCGAGAAACCGTAATTCACGGCCACTCTTATTGTCCATTTAGATCCCAATAGCTTCAATTGATACGGGCAGCCTTGTGAGGCTTTGGACAGCTGTTCCCGTTTTATGAATTCTTTGATAACCCAGGGCAAAGCCTAATCCAATCAGCACAAGACCTGTTATCATGGTTCCGAATAGGTAGATTTCTTCGATGTCCTCCACGGAAAGAGCCGCCAGACACATGATCCGCCCTCTGTCCCACGCGTCCATCGTTAAACCAGCTGCAAAGGTTCCGTCAGGGCATTTAGGTTCCCCCGAACCCAATGGTGTCAATTCCGTTGAGAGACCAGTTGATCAAATCCATAATTTTCAAGTTTGGAGAGCAGTGCAGAGAGAGTCTCTCAATAGATGAGACGAGACAGGAGACAAAGCAGGGAAAATAAGGGCAAGGACGGGGAGTGAAAAATGCGACGGCCTTCGCTGAAAGGCAAACGAGAAAGGCTCGTTTGTGATATTAATGTTTTAAAATGAAGCACAAAACTCCCGATAAGGTCGGTAAATCATCGCAAAGCTTGTTCATTTTAAACTGCCAATTTACATAAAGTACAAAACACAACATTTTTTTCACTGCATTTCCAATACGTTATATGTTCCAATAAGAAATTTTTGCAAACAAAAAGACAAACATGAAGGGTGACCAATGATTTATAAACAAAAGAACAAGAATTTAAAAATGGAGCAGCAAGGTTTCATTCCGAAGATCGCAAAATGTTCATTTTTGTGGTGATGGTGTTGAAGAAGTTCGATGCCAGCAGATTATAACATATTCATTGGCTGTAAAGTATAGGCCTCATAAACATGCTGAAGTGAAATTAAAAACCAAAGTTCCAACTTGCAAAATAACCTTGTTTATTAATCGTGATTACAATTCTAAGCAAAGTAATCGTGATTATCATTTGATCCATAATTGTGCAGCCCTAGCTGAATCGTAATCATATGTTAGTTTAAACAAATATTTGTTACATGATATTCACGCCACAGTTTCTTAAAAAAAAAATGATGTACATGTTAAGAAACAAACAAGAATTTTAATGTTTGAAAATACCTTATAATTCATATATTTTAGTGGTGGGCCGTTTTTGGCGTTAACGTGAGACTCTTATCGCGCGATAAAAAAAATGTCGCCGTTAATCTATTCTCAAAGTTGGGTTGGGAGCTGGGTCTATACTACGCAAGCTATGATGACTTTCACATTGATATTTTGCGCGGATGTATACATAATGCTTAATTGCACTGTAGGGGGCGAGAATGAGATTTTTCAACTTGCGTGATTCGCGTCATTCACGCCGCCTCATCATCTCATAACCAGGGCTTCATTTGCGCGAGTCGCGCAGCAAGTAGGTCTATCGCCTCTTTGCATTGACTTAAGATGACGAGGACTCGACACCCAAGGACGTTTCTGTGGATAACAACCGGGAGAGCCAAAACAACATACTTCAGTCTTCAGAAACACCAGACTTGCAGCCCCTCTCACTACACACTTTCTCCCTCTCTACCACATCATCTCTTTTGAGCTTCTCAGAGAAAATGGAGGAACTAGTATTTGCTGGAACAAAACTCTCCCACTCTATTGTCGCGAGTCCACAGGTTTCAACTAAAAAGCGACGGGCCCCACAACCACCAAAGACTCTGGGTCAATCTGGCCAACCTGTTCCCTCTGAAAGAGCTCTCCGTCCTCTGCCACAACGCCAGGGATCACACAAACCCCCATCTGCTGGAGATGGACTAAACAAGACTGCAAATAGCACTGGTAACTGATATGAATTGGGTCCCTGCTATGATAACACCAGCAATCTCAAATATTTACAGAACAAGTGGGAACCCAGTGTTCCTTTAGTTTTCCCTATATCTGTCCTGACAAGTGATCGCAAAACTAAGGCCTTTTCCAGTCGTATGGCAAAGCTATCTAATCTAATACCTTTTAGACGTCACTCTGAGAATGACAGGGGTAAAAATCTAAAAACAGTTACTATTCAATTAGCACTTTTAAACATCCGTTCCCTAAAAAACAAATCCTTTTTGGTCAATGACCTCATCACCAGTAACAAACTGGACTTCATGTTTCTAAATGAAACTTGGTTAGATGATAGTTGTAGTGCTACAATCCTCAATGAATCTGCCCCCCCAAACTTTACTTTTATAAATGTCTGCAGAGCTGTAAGGAGAGGTGGAGGAATAGCTGCTCTATTTAAAAATCTCTTTGACTGCAAGCAAGTTTTACTTGGTGACTACCTGTCGTTTGAATACTTGAGTATTGCTTTAAAAGGTTCACCACGCATTCTGTTTACAATTATTTACAGACCTCCCAAATACTCCCCAGTCTTTGTTGATGATTTTTCAGAACTGTTATCAGCTATATCCTCAGAATTTGACTGCTTTGTTATTGCTGGAGATTTTAATATTCATGTAGACAAGACAGAAAACAATAATGCAAATGAACTTTTAAATGTTTTAAACACTTTTGATCTGATCCAGCATGTGCACGGTCCCACACACAATCGTGGACACACTCTGGATCTGCTCATTAGCAAAGGTCTAAACATTTCATCCACTATTATTAGAGATGTGGCACTGTCTGATCATTTCTGTATTTTCTTTGATATATCAATTAGTCCTGCCACTGAAGATAGACCTGTCTCTATAAAAAAGAGATTCATAAATGAGAACACCAGTGAGCTATTTATGAATGCTATGTCTTTGTCACCGAGTATATCTGCAGACTCTATTGATGTTCTCCTCGATAGCTTTAATGAAAAAGTAAAAAATGCTATCGATGACATTGCTCCAGTAAAGGTCAAAGCGATAACTGGCAGGCATAAAGCACCCTGGAGAAACTCACCAGAAGTACAAAGCATGAAAAGAACATCCAGAAAAGCTGAGCGTATGTGGCGAAAAACCAAACTTGAAGTTCACTATAACATCTATAAAGACAGCCTGCATGCCTTCAATGTTGACTTAGGCAAAGCCAGACAGAATTTTTTCTCTAACATTATAAACAGCAAAATAAATAACACTCGCACCCTTTTTGCAACTGTAGAGAGACTAACAAATCCCCCTAGTCAAGTTCCGAGGGAAATGCTGTCTGATGACAAATGCAATGAGTTTGCAACTTTTTTCCTTCAAAAGATCAGTAATATCAGAATTGAAATCAGCAAAGCTCCATGCAGCAGTCAGGTCAGTCTGACTTCAGTACATCAGAAATTAGTTACTTTGTCTGAATTTCAGACAATTGATCTCAAAACCCTGGAGGAAACGGTCCAGCATCTTAAGGCGTCAACTTGCAGCCTTGACACACTTCCCACATCCTTTTTCAAAAGAGTGTTTAACTGTTTGGAAGCAGATCTCCTAAAAATAGTTAATACCTCACTGCTCTCAGGAACTTTCCCCGAGTCCCTAAAAAATGCAGTTGTCAAACCTCTTCTAAAAAAGGCCAATCTAGACAAAACCTTACTGTCTAACTACAGACCAATATCAAATCTTCCTTTTATAGGCAAGATCATTGAAAAGGTTGTCTTCAATCAGCTGACCAAATTTTTGAACTCAAATGGCTACCTGGACAATTATCAGTCTGGTTTCCGTCAGCATCATAGCACAGAGACAGTGCTCATAAAAATAATTAATGATATTCGATTGAATTCTGATTCAGGCAAAATATCAGTTCTGGTTTTACTAGATCTCAGTGCTGCTTTTGACACAGTGGATCACACCATACTCCTAAATAGGCTGGAAAACTGGGTAGGGCTTTCTGGATTGATACTTAAATGGTTTGGGTCATACCTTAAAGGGAGAGGTTACTATGTGAACATAGGCAACCATAAATCTGACTGGACACCCATGACTTGTGGTGTTCCACAGGGCTCAATTCTAGCTCCGCTCCTCTTCAACCTGTATATGCTCCCACTTGGCCAAATAATGAAAAAGTACCAAATTGCCTACCACAGCTACGCAGACGACACTCAGATCTACCTAGCCCTCACACCCAATGACTACAGGCCTATTGACTCTCTTTGCCAATGCATTGATGAAATTAACAGCTGGATGTGTCAAAACTTCCTTCAGTTAAATAAAAACAAAACTGAAGTCATTGTTTTTGGTAACAAGGATGAAACTAACAAGGTAAACACATACCTTGACTTAAGAGGTCTAAAGACACAAAGCAAGGTAAAAAATCTTGGGGTCATTTTGGAGTCTGATCTTAGTTTCAGCAGTCATGTCAAAGCAATAAGCAAATCAGCGTACTACCATCTCAGAAACATAGCCAGAATCAGATGTTTTGTCTCAAGCCAAGATTTAGAGAAACTAGTTCATGCTTTCATCACCAGCAGGGTGGATTACTGTAATGGACTCCTTACAGGTCTTCCCAAAAAGACCATCAGACAGCTGCAGCTCATACAGAACGCTGCTGCCAGGATTCTGACCAGAACCAAAAAATCTGAGCATATCACTCCAATCCTCAGGTCCTTACACTGGTTACCAGTTACTTTTAGAATCAACTTCAAAGTATTATTAATTGTCTATAAATCACTCAATGGTCTAGGACCTAAATACATCTCAGATATGCTCATTGAATATAAACCAATCAGACTTCTCAGATCATCAGGATCAAGTCAGTTAGAGATAACAAGGGTTCACTCAAAACAGGGCGAGTCAGCGTTTAGCCATTACGCCACTCGTAGCTGGAATCTGCTTCCAGAAGACATCAGACGTTCACCAACAGTAGATACTTTTAAGTCCAGATTAAAAACACACTTGTTTAGCTGTGCATTCACAACCTGAGCACTGTGCTACTTTACATCAACTGCACTTCTATTTCTAATTTATTTTTATTTTGCTCTTATTCTTTTTATATATACACTCACATTTTTAATCAATTTTATTGCTGTTTTATTGTTTTAAATAATTTGCATTTTAAAGATACGTTTTATTCTTTCTGTCAATCATTTTATGTAAAGCACTTTGAATTGCACTTGTGTATGAAATGTGCTATATAAATAAACTTGCCTTGCCTTGCCTTGCCTTGCCTAACATGTAAATCACTCGCGCTTGACGCGCCATTCGCGTTTGTTCTGAACACAACATAACGTTACTGTGAATTTACCACATCAAACGTGCTAACACGGATGCAGCTATGAAGCCGCTGGGTTTGCTTCAGGGAAAAAATATTTCTAAGAAGCTTCCCAATGGAAACCTCGACAAGACTAAGGTTGTTTGCACCTTGTTCAATGTGTAATTGGATTACTGTACGGAATTGGTTTACATACAGTTGGTTTAAAAAAAAAAAACTTTCTCTCAACAGGTAGTGGTCTAGCTTTAGTTGAAACCAGTAACTTTATATTGGCACCTAATGTATTATGGCTCCTGTATGACATATCGCTTGTTGCTCCCTAACTCTTTGTAAGTCGCTTTGGATAAAAGGAGCCATAGGAGCTCTTCCAGTCTCAAGTACCACCTAAACGCAAAGCATCCCTTAGCTAATGGGGAAGTAAACACAAGTACATCTTATTTGACAGAATTTAATTTTCATCACAAATTATCATAGTAGAACAGCTTTCTCAAACAGTTTGTGATGCATTTTGGAAACAGGAGATGAGCCAAGATTAATCTAGATTAAAAAAAAATAATCTATGCCCACCACTAATATATTTACCATTTTTTTGTCCACTTGCAGTCTGGAATGATGATTGCGCCTGTAATAGCCAATCTTGGAGCACTGGAAGCACTGTCATTTAAACCGAATCCAAGTGAGGTAAATGCAGTCCATTAATACATAGAACATTGTCATACACTGTGTACTGTAATATTTATCTGGATCATCTGTACATCGAATACGACACCCATTTGTCATTGCATTGTTTCCTCAACATCAAAGCAAACATTACATTTTTCAATTTAATTCAATTCAGTTTTATTCATATAGTGCTTTTCACAATGTGCATTGTTCCAAAGCAGCTTTACATGTGTAAAATAAGAAAAACAGAAACACATAGAGAAGGTAAAACACAGAACCAATTGCATGGTGTTGCTGGAACAAGCAAAATCATTCTAATAAAGCGATGTAACAGAGTTTACCGAACCTCTAAGCTAATCTAATATCAGCAGTCTCCCGTTTAGCAAGCCAACATGGCCCTGTGGCAAGGACCCAAAACTCCAATGATAAATAAATGGAGAAAAAACCTCAGGAGAAACCATACTCAGCCGAGAGAGCCAGTTCTCTAAATTTGATTAAAAGTTAATGACGAATGTTTATGAAATACAGGGAGAGCTTATTAATTGTGATTTAGGAAATTTCATTTGTTGAAACTGTTTAGGTCTAATTTGGTCTTATTTGTAACCCTTATCAGGCAACATGATCCATCATTTAGATTTTGACTGAGATCTTGGGTTGATGAGGGTAGAACGAAACGAAATGTTCTCCAACAAACCCCAAAGTTTCAATGGGGTTCAGGCCAGGACTCTCTGTTGGCTAGATGATGTGTTAGAACAGGGATTCCCAAAGTAGTGGGAGGCTGCGAGGGTGGGGTCGCAAGATGTGTAAAGTAATTTTGTAATAGTTGGAATAGCATATTTAATCAACAAGTGTACTAAAACATTAAAATAGTAGTTCAGTTCAAAATAAAACCTTGCAAATAAAAAGCCGTCAGCCTTTGGAATTTCCTCCCCCTCGATCGTGACCACTGAGGTGATCACGTCACATTAGCAACCGCATTAGGTTAGGTGCAGCAAGTCAATTTACAGCACAACATTAAACATTCCCATATGTACATGCAGATTATTTGTCGAAACGAAAGGTTGGTTAATATCAATCAAATACAACACGGGTAGAAAAAGAGGCCTGCGTTTGCATAAAGAGGACATCCAAAAGCACTTGAATCAGTTTGATGAAATTTGACCATCTGTAGTATTATTTCATTTATGAACACATATCAATGATTTATACACATAATAATGAGTAAAAAACTATAAAGTCATATTATGTTTGACTGTGTACTTTTGTTTTTTCAATATGTGCGTTTGTATAGACCTAATGCGCATGTGCACAGTTGCGTGCAATGTTTGTTTACTTGCAGGACTCCCTAGCACTGTTTTTTTTGTGGGGGTTGTGGGCTGAAAAGTTTGGGAACCCCTGTGTTAGATCAATGTTTTCGGTTTCTGCAAATGCTTGTAAAAAGGGGAGTCGACTCTGAATCACGCAAACGATACAAGTCTCTAACCGCTGTGTATCTGCGTCACTAGACATAGTCCCCGCCTACGTTTTGCTTGGACTGTCGCGAAAACTTCATTCTCCTCCCCCCAAACGTCGTCGTTGCTGATGTGTGTTTCGTCTAAAACCTGTGTTCTACGTTGTAAAACTAAGTGTGTCTTATTTAAACTTCCAAAGGAAGAACTTCTGAGGAAACAATGGTTACAATTCATTTTCAAATGACACCAGAGGAGTATAACCCCAGGGTTTAACTGTGCGCGTGTCATCTCACTGAAGATTGCTTCTATAATCTTGGCACGTTCACTGCAGGATATGTTAAAAGACTATCCTTGATAGAGGGGGAAATACCAACGTTACTTGGACCTGTTAGCTCCACCGAATCACAATCTGTAATATTTTTTTTTATTTTTTATAATTTTATTTATTTTTGTCTGAACTTCAAGAAATATTTATGAACCTTATTTCTGTGTTTAGCTAATGCATGTAACGCTCACGTTAACATGTACCGTTATTTCTGGGCTATTACAGTTTGTTTATCTTTGTTTATGAACTTGGCTATTTTAAGTGTTCAATCTATTATCGTCTATCTATTATCTACTATCATCTTCGACTCTTTCTTTGTCAGTCTCAGGCTCAAACTGGTAAGGTGAAATCCCGCCATCTCTATCTATACACTAGATATAGTAAATAACCTGTAAACCGTAATCCAGCGATGATAAAATGGCGTTCCATTTGCGACACATGATGAACGCTGTAACAAGTTCAAGGAAGGGGAAGGAGGCGGGAACTAGCGAATGTTCAACAACTTTTAATAAAAAATAAACAAACCACAAAACGAAAGTAAAATGCCGGCAGCTCCCGCACGGTCGACTGCTGGCCACACAAATATAAAAAAACATCACATAAAATCTAGACCTGTTCCTATCTCCCTTTTATGCTTTCGATCTCCTCCAAAGAGATGCGATACCCGTGCAACGCGCAGCTGACACTCATTATCATCACTCACTCTCATCCCGCCTTGCTCGCTACAAACGTGTTTGACCAATCACAGCAGACTACACCATCTGACCAATCACATGCCACTAGGCTAGCGGATAGGAGGGGAATAGACAGATTAATCGCGTAACAAATCATTTGAGAGTCAGTCAAGAAGTAAGGTAAGAATAATTACCTATTATTACGACATAATAGTGTTTTTACACCTTAGATGTACATAAACTTGTCGATAGACACTCCATAAACCAAAGTATGACCTTAAAAATCATATGCTACTTACTCTTTAAACAGGTGTTAATATGTTTATTTATATTAATAGGTTTTCAAACTTGATTATTAAAAAATACGCTATTTTTCACATATTATGGCAGCATCAGTCTTGAAAATGTCAAGTCAAGTCAATTATTTATACAGTTGCGACGAACCCAAAACTCCCAGGACTCTGGGTTGTCCATTTCCACACGCAATTTGTTTGCGAACCCTAAATGAAGTCCAAACGTGTTTTTGGTAGCTGCACAAATGGGGTACAGGGTTTAGTAATGCTTTCCTTTTTTGTTGTTGTTTTTATAGGTGGAGGAGATTTTTACCCTGACACTTGAGCATTTATGTCAACCACAAAACCGAGGCTACACTCATTTCCGCACCGGCGACCGTTACGGCTACACGCTCCCCGTGTTTCACAGTCCCAAGTATCGAGTGTGGGGTCTCACGGCAGTGGCCGTTGATCACACGCTTAAACTCATCGTGCCTCCAAGGCAAGAGTTGGACCACAGTTTGGTCCGGTAGCACTTTCTAAAGTACAACCTAGAGACTTTTCTCGTTCAAATCAGTTTTTTGATATGCTGAGTTTAACTTTAATGGATTGCAACTCTTACCTCTACTGCTATCATAATAAAACCTGATGAAATGTTTTTGTGATTGGGAGTCTGGTTTCTAAAGATCTGACTTGCCCACCACTACACAAGTTCGTGTTATGTAGATTAAAGGAACGATCCAGATTTAGCACAACATGTACTCCATGGACAGCATCTATGGCATTTCGACTTGTCTTTCTGACAAAAAAAAACAGCAGAAATACCCTACAATGGAAGCCTGTTGGGTGATTTGGGATTATGTCATCACATAGACATTGTAAGCACATAATCGACAATAGATTTTGAATTGCTCTGTTATTATAAACTGATAGAGATTGAAATGATTTTCAGTGTGATTTAACATTGGGAAATGTTTTCACATTCTGTATTTCCTGGAATTTTAATATTTTTGCACTAATGAATTTCAATACACTGGTTTTAATTAACTTAATAAATCAAATATTGAAACGGCTCTGTTATTGTGTGTTCCCTTCATGTTTGTTTATAGACATTTTAGGTGGTCTTTGTGATCTGCGTGTGCAACAGCTCCGAATATAATGATAAATAAATGGAGAAAAACCTCAGGAGAAACCATACTCAGCCGAGAGAGCCAGTTCTCTAAATTTGATTAAAAGTTAATGACGAATGTTTATGAAATACAGGGAGAGCTTATTAATTGTGATTTAGGAAATTTCATTTGTTGAAACTGTTTAGGTCTAATTTGGTCTTATTTGTAACCCTTATCTCCACATATCCCAAATTCGTAGTCCTATATTTTGCTTAAAATATACAGAGTAATGAGAGAAGCCAAATTCACAAGTACTACTCATTTTCACATAATGTTCTTAAATAAGAAATAGGAAGACGTTGTTGAAGTGCCTTTATTTGATGAAGCGAATGTTTGGACACAGAGCAGCGCATTTGTCCATTTTTTTTTATTCCGTATATGACTGGTAGAGTGAAATGTTTGGTCTTTGCATATTGCAGTCTTTAAACACATTGATCATCCAGTCAAGCTAGTGGCAGTCTGACTTGGCAGAGAACGCAAAGCAAAAGTGTTTTGAAGTGTTTGAATTGTTTTTTTAATGTATTTTATTTTTAAAAGAGTTATTCCTTCTGGTTTCAGAGTTCAAGAACATAAAATCGATGTGGATTTTTTTAAACAGATTCAGCTTAAAATAAAACATATGGATGATTGAACCTTTTAAAAGTGAACTGCATTAGCTTAACTAAGGCTTATTCTCACAAAACATATCAAAAATTCTATTAGAGCTTTATTTTCCTAAATCGTTTGAGATAAAAAAATGTATTAAATAAATTGTACTTATAATATTTTTATTTACAAGGGTCGTCGCTGCGTGTATGGGCGAGTTCTGTCATGTGACACCACATTTATTACATTAAAGCCCCTTTTCTCAAAACAAAATTGTTTCCAAACTATATATTTTTTATACTTAAAGCATCAATATGGATTTGATGTGCTTAAAATGTACGCAAAAAGATTGTGTAGACATTTGAGGAAGTTTATTGACAAATGGCATTTCCATCAGCTACATCACTAAACAATCTTAAGCGCTAATCCTTCTTTTGCGACAAAAAAGCCATGGATGGAATATGGCTAAAGACATCACCATCTGTTTACCTTGCAAGGTACTCTTACTGATAGGGATTATCACAAAAAAAGACACGTGCGTTCATCTGTTTAATGAGTTTAACTCTTGCTAAGCGTCCTTCAGAAACTCCAGATCCTTTTCAAGATGTTGTCTGAGCCAGGGCATCAAAGAGAACACACTGATGTGAAAGTCTCGGGCGTCTGAAGGCCAGTCAGCATCTTTCACAACAGTCTTGGCGTCACATATCTCCGTGGTTCCCCAGCTGATGACTCCCACCTGTAGGAGAATGACAAGGATCTCACTCTTTGCCAAGAATGTTGTGCTATATATATACATGCTTCGCTTCAAAGCCCCACTTGAACAGAATAAATGAGAATTCATAATTATGTATTCTATACTTATAACAGTGGGTAAAACCAAGATGACAACATAGCGCAGATGAAAAGCTGAAGGTGGTGTCTGCTCAGATTGGCTGTCTGGATCCAAAGTTGCCCTAACACACGCAAATTTCACTCACCACAGATGGATTTGTAAATATCTGTAACGTCTGGTGAGTTTAAAATATTTGTGTATTGGAATGACAAATAATGAAAATGAGAAGAGCGCTCTGTGCGTTCCCTCTTCACTTTGTCATTTGCTTGTTTAGTCACTTCCATTTCTTCTTCTTCACTTTTTAGACATCTGCATTTACTGTTAACAAAAAGGCCCCTATCATTCCTTGCTTTAAAACAACATTCACGACTTCACCTCGCATAATAACTACTGATGGGGGACGGATAGTATGTGTATTTGGCATCCCGGGGAGAGGGCCCCGAGCTCGGTAGTTCCTCCGAACTCTGAGTGTGTGCCCGGACTCAGGGCGTTCACCCCTGTGATGCTATTATAAAATAGGCTGATGGGGTGGAGGAGGGATGCGCCGAAAATGTAGAGAGAATGAGGGTGGCATCTTGTCTATTTGTAGGGGTTTTTCTCCCAGGCTAAAAGATGATTGGTGAGATTTGTTATAGGAAGCCAGCCGGGTTAGTGATCTGATTGTGAGATTGGTCATGGAAAGCCAGTCTGGTCAATTATCTGAATATTGAGATTGATCATAGGTAGCCAGCCGTGTTAGTTATCTGCACATACTGCTCCCAAACATTGTTAATAAAACATCATTTGTTTTAGTCAACCCAAAAAGAGAAAATTCTGTCCTGATTTACTCATGCTCAAGTTGTTCCTGTTAACCTGCATAAAGTTCTTTGTTCTGTTGAACACAAAGTGTTGTATCATTATCATGGTTTTGTTCTGTTGAACACAAAAGGAGACATTTTGAATAATTTAGGAAAGCAAACAGTTTTGGGGCACCTTTGGCTACCATTTGAATTTTTCATACTATGGTAGTCAATGATTTCCTAGAGCTTTCAGTTGCTAACATTTTTCCAAATATTTCGGGGCCAAGCCAGGAAGTGGTGTAGACACCTATGGCTTCCATTTAGTATTTGGCTTCAAGAGACATCCCTAAAAAAAGTTTTTAAATGCTTTTTGATTGGTCATGCGATTCTTGTATAAAGGGTCCATGAAAGTATCTTTGCAACACTTTTGTGTATTGATACGAAACTTTTCTGCATCTTAAAAATTTGGTGGTCAAAAGTTATAAGTCATTTTATTGTGTTCTGAGTGCATTTCCCTGTTTTAAAATTTGGTTTTAAAATATAATCATCTGACTGGTCCAAAATATTTCCCCTTGGGCTTTGTAATTGCTGATTGCAGCTCTTTCTCTTTGTTCAAGGAGAGAGGGGGGGGTGAGTAATTCATGAAAGTAATGGTGGAGCATCCCTTTAATGTTCTTAAGAAGCGTCAGTTTTGCCGGATCCTAGATACCAGTTCTACAATTCATTCATTTCCAGATTTGCACTCTTGGACAGATTTTATAATGTGAAAACAAACTGCATGTCACTCACTTGGAAATAGCGCATTCTCTTGCGTAAGAGGAGTGCTCCCCCAGAGTCCCCTGGAGGAACAAACAGCCATTACACATCATGCTGCATTTGAGAATATATCTTTAATTTCCAAAGACACACCTTTACAAGTAATTTCATGTCTGTGTGTCTCTGAACCTCCAGTGCACATAAATCTGTCCGTGATAACTTCCCTCAGAGATGCGCCGGTGTTCGCAAAGATGGATCTAGCAGGCTGAATACATTCACCTCGCTGAAAAATAGAAGGGAAACATAAATTACATTTAAACTGCTCAAGGATAACACGTTTATATAAATACGACCTTACTGACAGGACAGAACGTCTGCTGATGTTTAAAACAAGCAAAACAAAAATGCCAATAAGTAAAATTGACGTGAAGTACACCCTAATTTTCATCTTAGCTTTCACTTTCTATAACTATGAATGCGCAGCTAATGGAAATAACGGAAAAATTGTCGGAGGGGGCCCTTGAAGGTAACTGGCCCCGGGGCCTTTGAAGTAATAATTCGTCCCTGCACTTAGGGAGTCACCGAATCCACTTTTGCTAGTTTAAGGACGGGAAAAATGTTTGGCGTGCCCAGCGCATGGTCCAAATGGGTTGTATCAGAGATATTCTTATACAGGGGGATGGAAGGGCTGTAATACTTATCATAGGAGAAAGCGTAAGGGCTAACATGGATCACGTGAGGCACATTAAACCAATCGTATAATAGCTTCATTGGCTGGAGTTCACAGTTTTACGGCAGTCTGTAACAGTTTACATTGCACATTTTCGCGTGGTTTTGTTTGTTTGTATTTGTGACAAGCAGAGCGGAACGACTGGGTACAATTTCTCATAACTGCTGAACCCTGAAAGCCATCATTCCAAAGGCTACAACTATTCAATTCTTTGATGACGCCGTAAGTGAGTCCTGCCTCTGACTTCTCTTAATAAAGCACATTTTCATCATAGTAAAACTTTATATCATTCCTGAAAGTTTGGTGTGAAACATGTTGAACATTATTCCATTCTGACTTCTTTACACTATTCAAAGTGCTGGCTTCTCATGCTTAACATGGTCATATTGTTAAAAAAACAAGTTGGATGAATCACATAGTATTTCTGTGCTTGATATACTCCCCCAGAACTCCAGCTTGTTTCTGTCTTTTATATATTGGCTGCGCTGCCTCAAGATTTGATGTGCTGTGGGCCTGCAGCTCGTTACTCTTGTGATAGTGGGAGAAGTTGAGGTGTGTTCGTTCATTTCAGTTATGAATGTTATATAAATGGTGGATATAAAGCTGGATTTGGAGATTGTTGGAAACTGATAGATGGCGTGGTCCCAGTGCTTAAAGATGCCATGAGCTGCACTCAGTTAGTCAAACTGAGTCATTTGTCTGTGTTTTGATGGCAAACCCCCGCCAGTATTAGCCGTAACACGTTTTTGGCTAAAAGATGCAGGCGTTCCTTCTAAAATCTCCCTTTGCTCTACCCATTTTCTTAATGAGTCAAGGGTGTTTTGGGCAAAACCGTTTGGAGTCTCATCTCTCATTCCCTTTAAGAGCCAGTAGCGCTCGCGCCATGGTGGATCCTCTATTTACATGGCGGAATTTTCAAGAGCATAGACTGGAAGCTTCTCCAGAGAGGAAACGATGTACTTGTCCAGAACTGTAGATTGTCTGCTCGCGTGCTTTTATCTTGTACACGAGCAGATAATCTAAAGTACACGACAAGCCACAATAATAATCTTTTAAATTTTACAGTAGGTAGTCAACCAGAATGCTCTCTACCGTCGCGTTGAGTGCCGCCATTGGGGAAGGGTGCCAGTGTAAAAAACATTTACATACGTGTTTCTGCCAGGAGGCACAAAGGGAGAGTGTGCGCCTTCAGTACTTAACTACATGTACTGTGAAACAATAAAATTCAATGTGATAAATTAATTATTACATGACAGGAGGATTCAAGAATAAAACAAGAGTTATTTACATTTATAATATAAATATAGGTGGGGGATTTAACCAAATGCAGGACATAGTAAACAGAGGCGGAGCCAGAGGGGTGTCCCTCAAATTTTATTGGGCAGTTTAATGATGATTGACATCTCATTTCACCACTTCATGAAAAATCGTCCGGTGCCGCGGGCAGCTTTCAAATTAATCAAGGACGAAAGTGACGCGAGTAACAGAAGAATAAGGAAATGACACATATAAGGATAGTTTTAAGACTAGGCTTCGGGATTTTTTGTTTGCAGAAATCATTTTGAAAGTGAAGTCGTTGTACGAGTAAACATGAATGTTGGCGCTAGACGGGTTAATCAGATAAGAGATATCGGTTCCCGGTTTAGCCTAAACATTATGTTTAACCTCACATTTGTGCAAGTTATATACACATAAAAAGATGGAGTGTCAATACATTACACTATTTAGCTGTTAACTTAATGAAGGCTAACGTCAGCTACAGCCACCACCAGTGTTTCAATGTTAAGATAACTTTGAAACTCTTATGTTGTGTTCAGACCAAACGCGAATGGGGCGTCAAGCGCGAGTGATTTACATGTTAAGTCAATGCAAAGACGCGATAGACCAACTTGAGTCGCGAATGACGCGAGTTGAAAAATCTGAATTTTGGCGAAAATTCGCGCCGCGTTAACCAATCAGGATCTTGCTCTAGCAGTGAGGTGATTATGATGTTGCGAACAGAGGCAGAAATCCCAAACAACAATGGGGGACAAAATCATCGTTGCTGTATGTGGATAGCTGGAGCTGTACAATACATCTTACTTTGATCGAAACATAAATAAAAAGGATCTTGCTTGGAAGAAAGTGAGTGAGGAGGTCGGAAAATCTGGCAAGTTGTCAAAAACGATCTTTACACAATTTGAGCAATATATATAAACGAGACAGGAGCCGCCTGGCAGAAGCCCCTCCCATGGTGCGAATACGTGCGAATGAAGCGAGTAAACTCAAAATGTTCAAGCGTCCAACTCTGCGCGAATAGCGCGATTCA
The DNA here is from genome assembly GCA_008369825.1 of Triplophysa tibetana. Lineage (NCBI taxonomy): Eukaryota > Metazoa > Chordata > Actinopteri > Cypriniformes > Nemacheilidae > Triplophysa > Triplophysa tibetana. The sequence goes on from CM017917.1 coordinate 25,414,905, forward strand.
TTCGGGCCATTCGCGTTTGGTCTGAACGTAACATTAAGCTATTTTTCTGGTCGTGATCCTCAAAAGATTACCTCAATTGCAAATAGCCTGTTTAAATAGCCTATTAAATAGCCTATTCATTTACAGCTACGTTACTCCATAGTACGCCCAGCCGAATCTAGTTGTGTGTTACGAGATAGAGACTCTGACAATTCATAGTATGTGAATACATTTTTTAAGCCAAATCACGTTACAAAAAAACACAAGGTTAAGTAAATTATTGTTTCTCTTTTGATGCCAGGTTAGGGTTACACACTGACTTTCTATCATGGTCTATGGATCCCTTGGCCACCCCCAGGACACCCCATGTGAAAAACTCTAGCTCCGCCACTGATAGTAAAGTAATCATTAAATTATAAGAACAAATGTGTTATGATCACAGAGATTCACATAAGGATCTTTTTTTTCCGCCAATCTAAAGCACTGCATATGCCTGAAGTTATAAGAACACACTATTATAATAAAACTGTTTTCTGTTCTTATACGAGCAAACTGTTGAACCGTTTGATTGTTTTTCAAAAGTCCCATTACCACAGTTTAATACGTCAATATTATGAGGCATACTTCCGCTTGTCCCGTGGCCAGCTGGCCAGCAGGGAGCGGTTCACCTACTGACTCCACAGGAGGAGGCGTCGGGAGAGTTGTGTTAACTGTCAAAAGCGTATACCACCCTGGCGACTGATATATGCTACTGCAGTTGTGCTGTCAGTCCGGAACAGCCCGTGCTTGTCCTGCACGAGAGCAACTCTAGGCAGTTGATGTGCCATCGCAGGCGGGGGCCCGTCCACCGCCCAACACAGTGTGCCCGTTGCACACTGCACCCCAACCCTGCAGGGAGGCGTCTATTTTAACCATGACGCGCCTCGTAACCTGCCGGAGAGGGACGCCTGCCCTTAGGAAGGCCACTGAGGACCAAGGGGTTAGGGTGCTTCGACAGAGAGGCGTAATCACCAATCCGCCTTAAGCCCTGGTTATACTCGACGCATTCGCTAGTTCGCCTTGGTGCGTGCGCCAAATATGACGTCATCGCGGTGTTCGTGGAGTTCGCTTTGGGTGAGCGCTAGCTCATTTCGAGTGGGGGCGTGCAAAACATTTTTTGTGACTCGAGCGAACAGTTCGCGCGGCGCCGCAGTCAACATGAAAGCTTTGAAGAGATTTTGGCTGAACAGGTTTGCTTGTACAGACATCTTTTATCGTCAGTGTGTCCGTTTTATATTGTATTCAGAATAAAACTATATTTATCAACATTTCTCTTTTGAACTGTTCTTATATCTTCTCATTTAATATAACATAAAGACATCCAATGGGTTAATCTATGGAAATGTACAGCAGTCCCAAACCAACAATATGTAGAAATGTGTCTGCATTATGCACAGAAATGAAAGAGTCAACAAAAAGTTTGATATAAAAATGTATTAAATCAAAAAACAATAGTTCGAAATGCATTTCCCAGTCCATCAAACGCATCTGCTTCACAAGAGCGATGTATTCTACATCTCCATGCTTTTTGGCATGCAGTGGGAGAGACATTCCATCTCTCTTTTAACTCTTTTTTTGATAGTAGCAACAACACAGAATCTCCTACGTTTCATTGTCGAGCAGATGCTCGCAAGACGCCATTCTGAATGATCTGACGTAATTCCGGTAAAATTCCTACTTTTCTTCTTCATCCCCCGGATTTATAGGACGATTTCGTTTGTGTGCCCCCTGTCGGTTCAAAGAATATCTCAACAGCGAACACGTCAAGTATAAACATCTCGTCCGTTTGGGGAGTTGTGGGCGCGGTCAGCGGAGGCTCGCAAAGCGGAGCCAGGCTCGTCTATAAACACGGCTTTATGCCGGTGCGCCAAGCTCTGCAGGGAACTCGCCTCTGTAGCCAGTGTTGGAGTGGTCTCATGTGCATCAACCCAAGGGGTATACTTGGATCTAGTAGCCGAGACGGATCGTTTGCCGTAGCCAATGTGACGGTGTGGGAAGCTCGAACCAAGCGCCCAAGGACTTACCTGCCTTGCGATGCAGCTCAATGCACAGTCGATTTGAGAGTGCTGAGGGCTACTGAGTATACTAGATATTGCGTCTCGCCATGACACAACGTCAAGTTGCCGAACACTGTTGTGAAGAGTGTGAGAGCGGCTGTGAAAAACACCCAGAGGGAGAGGAAAACTCCTTGAAGTGGGCTGTTGGGATGGGGCAGGACCCATCCTGGATCGACCAACCAGCGATGGAATGGCTGGGTTGGGGCCCAAAGGTATTCTCAATCTCCCTGGGGACTTCCCATGAGGGCCGCTACTGCTTCCGCCGCGGCTGCTGACGGGGTGGTGGAGTACCAGGGCTGCTGGGAAGCAGACGGTGCACAGGATCTCGACGACCGGAGGGCGGACGAGTCATGGCAGGGAGGATATGCTTGATAGCCTCCGTCTGTTTCTTTACTGTCGAGAACTGCTGCTCAACAGTATCACCATACAGCCCCCCCTCATGAGATGGGTGCATTTAGCGGACCTTCTCTGCTTCACTCATCTGTGCAAGGTTCGGCCAGAGCTGTCTCTCTTGGACCATAAGTGTGGACATCGTCAAATCCAGGGCCCACGTGGTCACTTTGGTCGCCCGTGAGTGAGGTTGGTGGCAGCGCAGTGTTCCTGCATAAGCGCTGGTTCAGTCTTACCCTCATGGAACTCTCTCAACGCCTTGGCCTGGACCTGCAGGATGGCCATAGCAAGGAGAGAGGGGGCAGCTTGGCCCTCAGCAGTGTAAGCTCGACACCAGAGATGCGGTGCACTCCAACCCAATGCTCGCAACGTTCCGGGAAAACATGTCTGACATTCCCGTGGGAACAGAGCCGTCCATGTCGCAACGTCTGAATCGTGAACCGCCCGCAGTGCGGGCAGAACTTATCCACAATGGCTGCCCCAGTGTGCTGGAAACCCAACACTTGAGGCAGCTATCGTGTCCGTCCCCCTGCTCGATGAGTGTATTGCACCCATGAGAACAGCGGGACATGCCACGCTGGAGAAATTTGCTCTTTTAGAGAACAAACTCGAACACTTCTGAAACTACAGAGATGCCCGGGGGATGACGCTGCAGGAAGGGAAAGTCCGCTGAATCACGTTGTGAGAATCCAGAAGTAATTTGGCGTAGAGTTTGAAGTCTCGAGGTCGATCATGTGTGAAGGCTCCAAAGAAAAAATGTGAATGAATGCATCCCCTTCTCTGGTTCGACACAACATTGAGAGACCGACAGAAAGGGAACATCATAACATGTTTTGATTCTTTTGTTATGGGATGGTCAGACATTGAAAAAAATCTGGATTGGTGAGTCATGTATTGTGTGAAAGTTTTTACTCACTTTTGCACCACTATGAATGAGTGTGTTTGATCGGTGAGTTCCCTGTCTGATGAAGTATGCCAGAGTCTCATTCAGGTTGAGCAGGAGTCTCTCTGACCATGCAAACACACATTTATTTCCAAATAGAATGGTTTATGTTTATTGTATACCGGCATATGCTTTAAACTTGTCTTGAAATACTTACTGTGTTGGTCACAGGTGGTGTCTGGACCCATTTTGAGAGCCAGGTTTGAAGAATTGGTACAAGGCAAACAAACAGGCCTGCGTAAGACAATGTAAATGTAATGTGGTTATTGGCATGGCAGAACTTTTTAAATGCATTTAAATCTATTATAAAACCGCCCAGTGTTGCTAACTTACATTTACATTTACATTTAGTCATTTAGCAGACGCTTTTATCCAAAGCGACTTACAGTGCACTTATGACAGGGACAATCCCCCTGGAGCAACATGGAGTAAAGTGTCTTGCTCAAGGACACACTGGTGGTGACTGCTGGGATCAAACCAGCAACCTTTTGATTACCAGTTCAGTGGTTTAACCCACTAGACCACCATCTCCACAACTTGGCGACTTTGTCACTAGATTAAGCGACTTTCGGAATAAACCTTGGTTACACATTCTGCTTCTCTTCTACTGCCCAGCGAAAGCGAGTTTTTACTTTCCCATCACAGAATCACCTCACTCTGTGTCTACTCTGTTCAATGAGCAGCAGGGAGAAGCAGCACATTCAGTTTAGACCGCATTGAGGCGTGAATGACATACACATGTACAAACTGTGTTTCCAAGATTTAACTTACTTATTGACCTCATTTGAGCATTTATGATTCAGAACGTGATGACTGTATGGACGCATAAACATGAACACAGAGGGATTTTAGATGTTTAATGAAAGTTGACTTCTGTTTGGTAGTTTTAAATGGTCATGTTCACTCACTATTACATACGTTACATACGTGCCAACAAAAAGCCTATTTATTGTGCATTTGGGTGTATTGTCTGAATATTACATTGTATACGACAGTAAAATAAACAAACAAACAAAAATTCATGGAGTATTGCAGTGTCTATTATATATTCTTTTTATCATATATGTGTGGGTCATTCTTTTTTTATTCATATGCCTTCATAATCTTGACAAAAGAGTCTCTGAAGATCTCGGGCGTATTTTTAGTTTTGACATTTTGACAGAGCTGCATTGTCACAATGCCACTGAAAATTTGGTAGGGCAAGTAAAAATCTGAACAAGTGGCCCACCTGGGCCAGCAAGACTAAATATAAAACTAGAATATCAGTAAATCACTAGATTTGAACAGAAACATTAGTTGGATCACTGTTTATTTAAAAGGGGTCATATGGAGCGGATACCTGTTTTTCTGTGTCTTGCAGAATTTAAAGTGTCGGAACAAAAGATGAATTCTATCTCAAAGCGAATGCACGCTCAGACCTGCCATAAGAGTCTCGTTTAACCACACAACCACAAATCTACGTCAGTTGGTGTTATGATGTGACTAAGACTGCCCAAATGTATACTCAAGTAAGGTGGGTGTACCTGTCAGTACAATTGCTGCGGAACCTGATCCTTCAAATATGGTTAGATGTATTACATTTCCGTCACACGCTTGCAGTCTTCGACCAATCACTACACATGGGTTAACTGGCCAATCATAGCACACCTCGCTTTTCAGAGCCATGAGCTTTATTAAAAATTCTGCGCGTTTCAGTGAGGTGGGGCAAAGAGGAGATACAAAAATGCTCGGCATGTGTAAAATATAGTATTTTTTAACCTTAAATCGTGTATACACATTGTATTACATCTGAAACAAATGAAAATATTTGTTTTAGCCATGTCATATGACCCTTTTAACTAATGAAGGCATTTGAAACTATCTATTGTCATGATATTCCACTATGTGACCATCGTAGATTTGAATACAGACACACACTAACATTTAGTTTGCAAGTCATTCAGTTAATGCGGGATTGTTATGTATCGGGGAAAAGACAATGTCCCCGAATCAATATGTGACGCAACTTGCCCCATATCTTTGAGTGTTAATCTGTTGGTCTTGGAATGCTTTCTTCTTTTTTTCCAGTAGCCTGCAAAACCATGCACACTGCGTCTTGTTCACAGAGCTTTTGGCTGCTATACGTACGTTATCCACCAAATTCAAGTAAATCATTTAACGAATAAAAATGTTAAAGAATAGAAAAACAACTTCCTGGAACTATCTGAAGAAAACAGTCAGGTCCATAAATATTGGGACATCGACACAATTCTAACATTTTTGGCTCTATACACTACCACAATGGATTTCAAATGAAACGAACAAGATGTGCTTTAACTGCAGACTGTCAGCTTTAATATGAGGGTATTTAAATCCAAATCAGGTGAATGGTGTAGGAATCACTTAAACAGAATATCTCCAACTACAAACTGCAAATTGAAAGCTGCACTGTTACTCCAACAAATACAGTTAAAGACCTAGGCGTTATATTAGACGGCAACCAGTCACTTAAAAATCACATCTCAAATATCACAAAAACAGCCCTCTTCCACCTTAGAAATGTTGCCAAATTAAGAAATATTTTATGTGTTGCTGACGCAGAAAAGCTTATTCATGCATTTGTGACCTCATGACTTGACTACTGTAATGCTCTACTTAGTGGTTGTCCTGTATCATCAATAAACAAACTACAGTTAGTTCAGAATGCAGCTGCCAGAGTTCTTACTAGGTCAAGAAAATACGATCACATAACCCCAGTTTTATCATCGCTTCACTGGCTACCCATTAAGTATCGTATTGATTTTACAATTCTTTTGTTTACTTATAAAGCCTTAAACGGTTTAGCCCCTACTTACTTAACCGAGCTTTTATCACGTTACAACCCATCTCGCTCTCTAAGATCTCAAAACTTAGGACTTTTGATAACACCTAGAATAACTAAATCCACCAAAGGGGGTCGAGCTTTCTCATACGTAGCATCTAAACTCTGGAATAGCCTTCCTGATACTATTTGAGGGTCAGACACACTCTCCCAATTTAAATCTAGATTAAAGACACATCTTTTCAGCCAAGCTTTCACTTAATGCATAGTTAATGAACAGCAGCTACGCTAATTATTCTCTTTATTCTCTTTATGCCTCTGCCTCTGGATGCCCATCCCGAGGTAGGAAGAAGTTCCACCATGTCCAGACGACCGACAGATGCCCATCCCCAATTTGAGATTACGCCAGCTACAGCTGCAGACTGACTTACCATCCCAGCTCCATCTAAGGCAATTCCACCACCAGCCAAGAGAAATATGACCATCGGACCATCCCAGCTCAGACCAATACACCCCCAACCAAGAGCAAAGACGGACTATGTGTCTTATTAATGCTGAAGTTACAATATTTGGTATTAAATGCTAAACTTAAATCTCATGTTAGCAGTTTGAGTGCAGCCATGACACGTCAGAGGGGATCTGGCCCTCCCGGTTGAGCCTGGTTCAATCATGGGAGTTTGGGTTCCTCGCCACAGCAGGGCAGTGTTGGCCTACTCACCGGGAGACTGCATTTACTTATTTATTTAGAAATTAGATATTATTTATTAGAATGATCTTACTCGTTGTATAAACACAATGCACTGTGCTGTGTTTTACCTTTTCTGTTTTTCCTGTTTGCTCCTGTAAAGATGCTTTGGAACAATACACATTGTGAAAAGTGCTGTATAAATAAACTTGAATTGAATTACAACAATTTGCATATGTGCCTCCTACTTGTTAAGGGACCAAAAGTAATGGGACAATTGGCTACTCAGCTGTTCCATGGCCAGGTGTGTTTCATTTGAAATCCATTGTGGTAGTGTAAAGAGCCAAAAATGTTAGAATTGTGTCGATGTCCCAATATTTATGGACCTGACTATACGTGAATCACGTGACGCTCTAACAATTTGAACGACAGTTGTTACGAATCTCAAATTGCGTAATTTATACAGAATGCTGTGTAAATGATTTTTTATCTTTTAGTTTAAATAAAATAAGTAATTGATAAAAAACAAAAGACGTAAGTGGATGTTCAAATTTAGATTAATTGTTTGGTCGAAATTATTGCTAAGGACAATTCAGTGTCCTCTGGAATATTGGTAGGGACATGTCCCTAGCATTCCTACCCAAGCAACGCCCTTGCTGAAGACATTCTTAAAAGCTTAAAAGATGCTTTGTGGCATGTTTTTGCACACTACATAAAAAAAGAAAAAATAATGAAGACATGATGTAGTTGAATCTTACCTTGCTGCTAAAGATATCGTAATATTTTCACTCAGCTTGACCAGAGCAATGTCATAGTCATAAAACTCCTTCACATTCTTGCCTTTCAGGCCTTTCAAGTCAAACTTTCGATGAAGAATTAGCTGCTTTGCTGCAACTTGGACTGTTGTTTTCACTGATGTCCACCTATTTACATTTTCTGAGATACATATAAGATCATAATTAAATATCAGACATATCATTAAAGTCAACACCATAGGGCAGGGGTCGGCAAGTAAGTTTAGCATCGAGCCAAAAAACTAATTTGCTGCTAGATGGTAGGTCAGAAAATAGTCAAAGGACAATTTAAGAAATTCATTGATGAAAAATGCAACTAGAATAGCCTACTTTTAAAACCACTTTTTATCACCATGCTTTGTACGAATCATTTAGCGGCCATTTTCATTTTGCACAATTTTCAAGTGAAAGTTTCTTATTCTGTACAATTGATCTTACCATACTCAACCTTTACTTCAGAAGCGTTGGCAATTGATTGAGATCCATGCTTCACTCTCACAAAGCAGTGAGCAGCTGTCAGCACCCAGCTCTTAGTCAGTATAGAGCCTCTGCATGTTTTACCCTAGGCAACAGAAATAAAACACATACAGTATGACAGGATATGCAGTTCACCATTTGAATAAATACTGCAATTTAAATCACCAACAAACCCAGTGAATGTTCACATGCCAAGGTCTTGTATAAATGTTCTTAGATGAATCAGTCTGTTCCTCTTGTGCCATTCCACACGTCGTCACAGCAGAATCATCTGGCAAACATGAAGGTGGTTAACATTACCATTAAAAGGCTAGTGACTCTTGTGAAATAAAGCTCAATAAGGGATTCAATGCAAAGCAACAGTACATTAGTGACCAGTAGGGATGTCCAACAATCTTTGCTCTTTATACAAATATTGTCTAAAGATGTATTAAAACTAGTGGTGGGCCATTATCGCCGTTAACTTGCTGCGTTAACGTGAGACTCTTATCGGGCGATCAAAAAAATGTCGCCGTTAATCTTTTCTTAAAGTTGGGTTGGGAGCTGGGTCTATACTACGCAAGCTATGATGACTTTCACCTTGATATTTTAGCGCGGATGCATACATAGCCGGATTGCACTGTAGGGGGCGAGAACGAGTTTTCAAGCCTGCATGCCTAACGTTACTGTGAAATGACCACATCAAACGTGACGTGCTAACATGGATGCAGCTATGAAGCCGCCGGGTTTGCTTCAGGGAAAATGTATTTTTAAGAAGCTTCCCAATGGAAACCTCGACAAGACTAAGGTTGTTTGCACCTTGCTCAATGTGAAATTAGTTTACTGTAGGAGTTTTTCCAGTCTCAAGTACAATGTAATGTGATTAAGAACTTTAAAAATGTATAGTCAGTCATTAATTATTTATTCCTCTGTTTCTGTCTGTCTGTGTGTGTGTGTGTGTGTGTTTGTGTGTGAGTGTGTGTCTGTCTGTTTGTCTGTCTCTCTGTGTGTGCGTGCGTGTGTGTGTGTGTGTGTGTGTGTGTGTGTGTGTGTGTGTCTGTGTAGGTACATCACTGAGCTCCTTATTTGGGTAGCACACCTATTCTGAATGCCTTCGGCAGAATTCAAATGAGCCATTTTAATCCAGATTAATTCCAAGATTACAGTGAGATTAATCTAGATTAAAAAATTAATCTATGCCCACCACTTATTAAAACGTTTGTGTGTTTAAAGGCATTCTTTTCAAAACTTTTACTGAGAGTTTAACACAATACAATAAAATTACATTAAAAATTCTAATTTCCGTACCCTTATAAACTCTCAATCTCATAGCATGTTTTGCTTAAAGCAGGCGAAGCCATGATGCATAAACAAGTTTTATTAATCATACATAATTATACATTAAAGAACATATTTTAAACGTAAAATTTCTTTAAATGTGGAAAACTACCTGTATCGGTAATGAGAAGGGAAAAAGTTGTGTACACAGTGTGACAAGAGAATATACGTTTTTAACTAGAAAAATATAAATGTATGTGTTTCTTCACATAAAATCAAACTCAATGTAAATATCTTTGTGTGTGTTTAAAAGAGTTGGGTCCGAGTAAACCTTTGTCGATTTTGAGTCAAGAACAAGTCCTTGTTAGGTAAGTCTGAGTCCAAATTCGATTCCAAAGAGTTGGACTTAAGTGAGTCGAATCAAGAAGGTTTATATGATTTGAAATAGTATTATTTTACAGACTTTTTTACAGTGAAGAGGATACTAACAATGCGGTGACAGAGAATGTCTGTTGCTATTTAATAACGTCTCAACTCTGTAATTTGGAACAAATTCAAAGAATAAATACTGTTTCGTTGTGCTTTAATGTTCAGAGCCTCAGTTTAAGCAGCATACAGTATATGCTAGCCGATCTTCTCTTCAGTAGCACAAATTCAACATGAAAGAGCATCAGAACTGTGGAAATATGTCAATGCACATACAGTATCTACTGAAGTTCATCTACTGACTCACCTGTCTGGTTTGTTTGATGAACAAAATGGCATATACTGTATATGCATTATGATTGGTCAGATTGCCAGTTAATCAAACTCTGGTGAAAGGTCAACTAGTAAACTCACTGAGGTCTTAAATATTTTTTAACCTTTACCAACCATTTGCGATGTGCAGTGTAATCATAAGTTAATGAGAATAACAGCCCTGAACACTTGTTTCTTCTACTATTTCTTCATTTGATCATTCATGAATATTCTCTCAATCTTGTTTGGACATTTTTTGTAATTTAAGAACATCTAGTATAACATCCAATTGTTTTTTTTCATAATATTTTAATTTCACTCTCTTTAAATTACAGCATATAATGCATTCAGACAAATCAGGACATGTTAGGGTATTTATAATTTCAGTAGAAAAAGCAATTAAATACATAAATAATTCATTCCTATGTCCAAATATTGTTTTATGAAAGGTAGAGAAACCAATCATCTTTATTATAATCATTTTTATTGTTACCAAATTGTATGTTACTGCCATGATGTTTCAGTGGTTTTGTGAGAATCACCCATATTCACATAACCAGAAACATGAGATAATGTGCTTGTTGACGTTTACTACTTGTCATATTATTGTAACATTATATTAAGATTAAAATTGATAATTATTTAATGCATCTTAAAATGCTTACAAATGTCATTAAGTTTTAATGATCTATTAATGAAAGTCTTACTTACTGATCATTTGGTTGAACACAAATCCTAGCTGGTCATAGTTTTCCAGAACAAAAATATGCTGCTCATCTTTCTTGAAAGAGGCAATAGTTTTCAGCTCATTCTTATTTACATTTTGTCCCACAGCAAACACATAAACATCTGTGGTGGAACAAGCATATGTACACAACTGTCAACTCAAGACAAAAATGAGCTTCATTCTTATTGCAGGTATTTCTGACTTTGATAATTCTGACTTTTTTTACAACACTTTTTACAATATGCATCATATCACAGCAGTTGTACAGGGGAAAAACACATGTGAAACAAACAGAACAAATAAGATAGAGCCCTTAAAAGTCATATGAAACTCACTGCAATATGTAATGTACACATACGTTATAGACTCCAAAACATGGAATAGAGTGTTTGCAATAACATCATGGATTGAGCATTAGCATTGTTGTTAGGTGTCTATAAGATTAAGTCAGACTATTATATTTAAAGCGCCGTTAGTGAAGTGTAAGTATGTTTAGATGTGTAAATGCTCATGACACTTACCAAGGAGCTTCTCGTCTGTGTGGTCTTGAGTGTATCTGTAGCCAAACAAATTCCGGATCTTATCTAAAGTGTTTTTTGGTTTGGGTCCCATATTAGAGTGGCCTAGAGACATACGTATACCATTAGATACTACCATTAGGCGGCAAGTGCACAAAATCGCGACAATAAGTTTTCATTTAGAAAAGCGTGTTTTATATCGCGTTACCTACTCCTTTCCTATATTGTTCAGTCTTACCATCAGTCGCAATGATTATGATGTTCTGAGTCTGATTGAAGTGACTTTTACTGGTCTCTCTAAAGAAGACAAGATGGCTGTACACCCCATTCAAGGCTTTCGAAAGATTGGTGCCTTTCTTTGTCCCATGGCCTGCAATAAAGTATATCGTTTCGAAATACGTCAAATGTGAAACTGATGTAAGAAAGCTACAATAACATAGGAATTAAAACTATGATAAAAAACTTTGCAATGAACATACTTTGATAACTAAACTCATGTAATTTCTTCATGATATAATCCAGATTGCCACTGTTGATGTCCGTGATGGAAACAATGTTTTTGGGCTCACTTGCATATGAGATGATGTCAAACTTCATATTTACTTCATAACTATCAAGCTGAAAAATGGACAAACAAAGTTTAGACTAGATGATAAAAATATTTTTTGTCGATGTGACAAATGAAAGACACAAAAGCAAAGTCAATGAACTAGTGTACTCATGCCAAATATACATGTAGGTGTTTTACAAAGCAGATTTAAAAACAAGTAAAAGCATTTAGAAAACAACATTAGTGCTTATAACTTTTGACCATTTGATGGCGTCAGCATGCCTTTACATAATAGAATCTACGTAGACTAGGATTTCAGAAATGATAAGCAAAAATAGAAATTTTTATATCCCTGGACTTCTAGGTGGCACTGCGCTGAAACTGTGTATGTAACCTCAGGTCCAGACTGTTATGCCATATATCAAGTTTTGCGTAGATTCAGCATCAAATCAATTATTGGCATGAAGGTTTAAGCAAATTATTACGAATTTGTCAGCACTGTCTCTTTTTCTTTTTTTGTCTCTCAAATTTTGTGCAAATTGAACAAACGCTGTGGAAGAAATTTAAAAAAGTATGTCTTTCAAAAAGGATTGAGAGGAAAACAAATTTTGCTTCTGTGACCTACGGTTTTAAAGTATTGACCAAAAATGAGCCTGAAGCTTTGGACTGGTGGTGTCCTCTACCTGTGTGCCAAATGTATAAACTTTCCTATGTACGGTTCTATGGGCTGCCATAGATGCAATGGCGGAAGAAAGGGAAAACTAATAGTTTCAAGAGGGGTTTATGTCAATTGGGGCCTTGACCCCTAATAATAAGAACACTAGCGGATCCAATAGGGGTCTTGATCAACAACAACAATGCTATCAGCCAAAGTCCTCATTTTTTTTTTTTTATTTTATGTTCTTTTTAGTCACTGAACCACTACAAATACTAATATAACAGGTGCGATACAACCACCTAACTATGTTGATCATGTCAATTTATCTTAACTTTTGGGGTTTTGTTAGTGCATTTACACAAACCTTCTCGACAAGTTTAATAGTGGCCTTTTTAACTTTCTCAAAACCGTCTTGTGAAATGCTTCCGGATGTATCCAACAGAATGAAGATGTTCTGACTAGCGTCTGCAACTCTAAGACTCCGGCCAAAGGATGGGCCTAGTCATTAACAATAAACAAAACAAAAGCAAGTACTGTAGTAAAAGTTACACCTGGTTGCTAAGTGTAATTAGAGGTTTTCAAGATGTTTTCCCCCACCTTTCTTTTTAAACTCTGGTGAGGAAACATCCATAAATGCAGACATAGATCCTTCCAGGGCTTGAGCTACGAAGGCTGGTGGATCAAATGAATACTGGGCTGAAGGATGAAATGAAAAATGTTGTATCAGTACCAAACCATTTTGCAAACAACCCTGTTCCTTTGACTAACCGTAGCATCGGGGTTCTACTCCACTCCATTCCCTTGAGTCCAAACATTTTCTCTCAGAGGAACCAAGCATGTCCAGGCCTAACTGGCACTGGTACCGCACCCTGTCTCCGATACGAAACCTCTCCCCAGACCGCAGGGCACCAGGCGGGGAGCCTGGATTTTTGCAGTCATTAGCTAAGACAAGACAGAATAAATGTATTCACAACACGTGAGCCACATAACATATGAGTAGCCGAGTTAGGGATTGTGATAGTCATCAAAAAGGGCCATTTATAATAACTGAACAATATTTCCAAAAACAACATTTATTGTTGCTTTTGTAGAAAAACAGAGTTCTTGTTTGTCTTTTGAGTATAAACTCACAGACGTCTCCTGTGATAGTTTGTTATTGGCAGAATTTATTGAGGATTAGTAATGTTGTTTTATGAACAAAATGGTTCTTTTAACAAGATCTTTTCTCACTGATCAAGTCGACTCGAACAAATTACGACAGAGGGATTTCGTGAATTTTATTAAAGCAGGAAAACAACCAATTGAGATTTAAACCTAAAACTAACTTTAGCATTGTTTTGACATTAAGTTTCAGACAGATCTTTTAATACTTACAATGGTCATCACACACTGGTGTAGTACCAGTCCACATACCCCACCGGGTGCAGTTTCGCTGGGAAGATCCAAGCAGAGCAAATCCATTATTACATGCAAACGTTTGCTGCTCTCCAACCTTGAACCACTGTCTCCTGGGCCAAATTTGCCCATTGTCAAACTGAAGGTGGGCAGGACAAAGGACCTCTGAGAGGACGACAGAAAAATGGGTGCTCCACATTTGAATTAAATACTCTTCATGCCATGCATCTGATGCCGGTGATTTCCACCATCAAACTGAACAGTTCTTGTCAATTTCTTGGAAACGCAACGGAAGCTGTTCCTTCCCGTGTTCCGAACCTTTCGGCTTAATGATGGAAAAGCGAGTCAATTATATGACAATTTACCTTTGCATATAGCATTGAATACTCTCTTTCCATTCGGGAGTCTCATGGCTGACCATTGCCCATCTCTGTCGCAGACTCTTTGTGCTGTGGGGAAAGGGTATTCTCTTGCCTTGCAGTGATAGGTTAACACACTTCCTTCCTGTCCTTCATTGGAGTAGGATACGTTGCCTCCTTTTAAAGACTCTTCCAAAGAGCAGTTCCTCTGTTTTTCCTCATAATCTCCATAATCATTACTCTCTATAATACACAAATACCTTTGATTCATATCATCCCTGTTTAAGGCCAGGGAAATACATTCTTCATATTTTTTAAATACTATTGAACCTTTTAATCTCGATTCATCGATTCCAAAAGAAATGTTTGTATAAGATCTGTCTCAAAATGCTTTAACACTAGGGATGTAACGGTATAGTAGATTTCAAAGTATCGAGATATCATCGTGGTCCCATGACGATAGATCTTCCAGGCAAAGTGTAGTTTTTTCAGCCGAATGCAGCGAGTTGGGGGAAGCGGGAACTACAATTCCCATCAACCAATGCGGCACTGCGCTCTGCTGCCGCTACAGATCAAGTTGAGCGAAAATGGCGGATGCCGCTAGTGGCAAAGATAAATAAATCAATCGGATGTGTGGAAGCATTTCGGTTTCCCCGTGACAAGAAACGAGAAAGGAGAAAAGGTGACAGACAGACAAAAAAGAGATCCCAGCTTTCACCAGAAAATGTTGATATGCTCATCTTCCAAAGAAAACCTGTCTCATAAGTGAGATCTGAGGTGAGTGTGTGAGTGAGTGAAGCAGTGAATGAGGTGAATGTGTGAGTGAATGGGTGAGTGAGTTGACATACTCATTCAGCTCTAAGTCCAGCTGCAATAAGTATGCTGCCATTGTCATTTGTTTTGCACAAAGCATCAGCTTGTGATTGAAGGCAAAAGAAAAGAGGATGGGCCTTAAAATAGGACAACTGAATTGAGTGAGTGAATCATAATCCTCAAAACCAGTTGATAAAAGTTGACAAACTAAACTCAAACTTGATTTTTATGTTATTATATGCTTTAATATATTTTTCCTTTTTGTGAAAATTAAAAACTCTACAAGTTCTGGAAGTTCAACTCTGGAAGTTCCTGTTTTAAACTTACTTTACTTTTGCACTTTTAAAGGACCTAATCTGCGAGGTAGGTAGGTAGTATCATAGAGAATTTGAGAAAAAATAATAAATGTGATCTTTATCAAGCTCCAGCTGGTGCAATTGTTTTATAAAAGGGAGTTGGGACCCACCTTACCCCTCTCAGTTATGAAAAGAGGATAAATAAATAATTGTTATGTTCAGTCATTGTTTAAAAAAAATGTTGCCAGCCCGCGCCTGCGTTATTTAACATTTCCATAAAATTTTGATGGCTCACAGTATATTTTTTGTGATTAATTGATGGACATACAATATATCAAATGAAAGAACAGAGTTTATGCTTTCAAACAAGAGAAACTGTATTCTTCTATCTTCATTTGTTCTCTTTTATCACTCCTTGGGTAGGTGGGTAGGTTTCTTAAAAAATGCATCACTTTGATTAAACAGCGAGATAATCAAAACATTTTGGTCAAAGACTCCGCCCAGATTAGAGTCAGAACAATCTTTAAAAACAGATAAAATATATGCATTCTAGGTTCAGAGATTCTGTACTTTTCCAAATGTGTGGAACAGCGCCACCTGGTGTACAACAGTACAAACACAGATTAACGTAATAACTCATCTTTGGCGGGGACATTTTTTTTAAAAGTCGAGATAACGCGTTAATGGCACATTTTTTTGCTTTGTAGTCAATAAATACTGTACCGTGGGCTTCATATCGAGGTATTATTGTATTGTATAATGTTGATACCGTTAGATCCCTAGTTAACACGTATAAGACAATGTTCAGAACAACCCAATTAATGCAGCACCTGTTTTTCTGCCCTTCTTTGACTAGCATTACATTTTATGATCATACTCTGATTCATGCAAAGGCTTCAAAAATATTTAAGCGCGATTTAAAATGGTTGACGTGTCCAGCATTGTAGTGAGAGCTTCCGCTGTGGGTGAATCTCTTTCAGAATCTCTGTCAGACAGCGCATCAGTTTTTCTTTAATGTTTGAATGAACAAAAACATATGTGAATGGTAATAACTAATATTAAAATAAAGATATTTTTATAGATACTTCAGTAGAAGTACTGATATAAGTGATGCAGGTTTTTAGCCATAAAATGATGGCATTAAAGAAATATAAAAATGATTAGAATTTAAAAGTATGCTTAAAAGATGTATTGTGCGATGATCATGTGAAAAAGTTAATTATTTCATCAATTGACAGCATTAGTTTATATATTGTAATATGTGTGTGTGGCATGTATATTTATAATTTTATGTAAATTCAAACATTAACATGTATATTTAAGAAATATGAGTAATATACATTTATACGTAATAAGATATTTGGTATATAAACATGTATGTGTGGGCATTTATATATACATATAAATAAACACAACAGACATATATTAAATAAACATACATTTTGGAACTATTAATCGATTTCACAGCAGTAATTGCAATACATTATTCAATACAAAGTTAGAAACCATGTAATTAGTCACTACATACTGAGACTTATATTTGTACATCCCTTTTTCCAACTATTTCTTTACATTTCTTTGCTTTTTTATTTATTCATATGTATGTATGTATGTATGTATTTATGTATAAGACGCTAGAAAAACAGCTTGTGTCACAAAAAGAGAAGCAGATTGTTTTTGGCAACTTCAAATAAGAATAAGTTGCACAGGGGCGGGTATTTTCAGAGATTAATTCAGGTTCCTGCTTGTTTCCAGTGTTGGGGAAGCAACTTTGAAATTGTAGTTAGATAAGAAACAAGCTACTCATTAATATAAGTAGTTAAGTTATATCTTAGCTATACATCTGAAAAAGTAGTCAGCAACACTACAAGTTACTGTAAAAAGTAGCTTGCTTCTTTTAAACATTTTTTTTTACAATCTCACATAAAAAAATACAGGAGTGTAAAATGTATTATTGCAAATAGTAGGCTAAATTTCCGAGATACAGTACCGATTTTTTTACTTTATTAAATATCAAAGTAAACTACAGACTGTATAAAGTGTATGAATTTACCATAGCTAGATACTAAAGAATATTGTAGTATGTGTAACAAGAGTGTGATTGTTACCATAATATTCGACAGCTGTAATGTAACACAATTTACTACAGTAAATACTAAAGTACTATATTTTCATGTGATTAGATACACATGTTATTGACTAATGTTTTCAACAAATAGTGAAGTTTAAAACAATTTAATACAATACTACTGTCATTGTATTGTTTATTTATTATTTTCTTTAAATAAGATTCATTTTTAAGCTAAACAGGAAGGGTGTTTCAAACTTTTAATATTTAGCCACTTATGTACGTCCTCTACGATCTCTTCTCAGTGAAGCGTAATGCCGCTATACATAGTTAATTCAGTGGGTGGCGACAATGAACCACTTCAGTTTGTGATACAGTCAGAAGAAGAAGACGTAACATAGGCTGCTCTGAAGGCTGAACGGAATGTTGCTTTTGGTCTCGCTACACCGCTACTTTCTTAAAAAACTAATCAACTACTGGAAATGCTACACTGTTTTAAAAGTAGTAGAGCTACCGCCAAGCTGATAAAAATGTAGTTCAGTTTGTAGCGTTGCTACTTGTAATTAGCTACCCCCAACACTGCTTGTTTTACACCGTCAGATTCTGTGTGGAAACTTAATTGGCTGTTTTAATGTAAATATACTGTACTGTACATAGTTGATACAAACAATATTTTGTGTCTAAAAGATGTATTATCCCTTTATAATTTAAGAAACTATATACTAAGACACAACATTAACATAATTTTAGCAAATTAACACTTTAAGAATTACCTTCACATTTTATCCTGGAGATCTTAGGCGCCCATTCTCCATCAGAGTTGCAGGTTTTTTGGCCAACTGGAAATGGTTCAAACCCCTTACTGCAATGAAAAATGACCAGACTCCCCTCAACGCCATTGTTGGAATACTCTACTCTGCCACCAGCGATGGATTCTGAGGTGGGACAGTTCTTGGGGACACTTCCTTCATAGTCATAATCATAGTCATTTTCTGATTGCACTGAAACAAATAAAATACATTTTAAAGAAATAGCAAACATGTAGGATTTAAGAAATTCCTTTTTATGTCCTACTTTTAAGTACAGTTCCGCTTAATAAATCATGACACATCCATCAATACTGGAACCATTTCTACCACCTTCAAGCAGGCCCTTGGTAACCCCAAAAGACCAGCACTCAACCCCTCAGCAGTCAACAATTACAGAAGAGTCTCACTTCTACAGTTCCACTCTCTAAATAGTTATTTTTACTCAACTATATCTGGACAGATTATCCTACTAGCTTTCCTGTAGCTCAGTGGTAAGAGCATTGTGTTAACAACGCAAGGTTGTGGGTTGGATCCCAGGGGATTGCAAATACCTATGTAAAATGTATAGGATAAAGCAATGTAAGTCGCTTTGGATAAAAGCGTCTGCCAAAATGCCTAAATGTAAATGTAAATGTACTAAACCAGGGGTTTTCAACCGGTAATCCGCGCAGTATTGCATGTGGTCCGTGACATGCATTCCAGCCTACCTAATTTCACTTTTTTTCCATAATTTATTTTTCCAAACATTTCCAGAATATTTGCGCATTGGTGTGAATACTAAATTTAATGAAAATATTTAAAATAATTTGAGTTTGAGTTGAGATTCAAACTGACACAGGATAGGCAAGCTTTGCACCTATCAGGTCTATCTTATGCTTTGCTAATGTTGTGTTTTGCGTCCCCAACGTCATATACGTACACATACATTTTGTGTGCGAAATAGACCAGCATCTCGGATTAAAGGAAAAACATTATTGAGGTGAATTTAAATTTGGAGTGGATCGCTTTTTCTAAATGTCACGAGGAAAGTGACAGGTGTCAGGACAGATGGACAGGCTTCTGCTGCATGTTCTTCAGAAAAAGCTACAACTTCGGAGGAAACAGGGAAACGTAGTGGGAAACGAAAAAGAAAATACAGTGAAGATTATGTTAAATATGGATTTACAGTGACGACTGACAAAAAGGGGAGGAGGTACCACTGTGTTTCGTATATTCAACATTGCTTTCAAATGAAACCGTCGAAACTTTCTCGTCATATGGAGACACATCACAGCTTCTTAAAGGGCAAGCCTATTGAGTATATGCAACAGATGTTCCGTGATTTCAAAGGACAGCAGACGCTCATGAGAAAGAATGCAAAAGTCAGTGAAAATGCACTGAAAGGCTCATATCTGGTGGCTTTCAGAGTTGCACAATGCAAAAAGCCTCATACAATTGCAGAGCAGCTGATTTTGCCAGCAGCTATAGACATGTGTAAAACCATGATGAACGAAAAATGTGCTAATAAATTAAAAACTATTCCTTTGTCAGATAGCACAGTCGGACGTCGAATTGAGGATAACAGGTAAGGAGTACCCCCCCCCCCCCACACACACACACAATAGTGGGCCGCCGATTACTTGTTAGTCAGAATGGTGGTCCCTGGCACAGAACCAGTTGAAAACCCCTGTACTAAACTGTTAACAACCTGCATTTAACAAAGGTCATTACACTGAGACTGCCCTCCTGACTTTTTCTGCACCCATTTGTTTCAGGGAAACCCTATAAGGCAGGGGTCCTCAACTGTGGACCTCGACCTCACTTTCCTACTGAGTTTAGCTCCAACCCTAATCAAACACACAAGAACAAGCTCATCAAGGTTCTTAGTAATACTACAAAGTTTCAGGTATAGGTTTGTTTAATCCAGTTTGAAGCTAGACTCTGCAGGAAAGTGGATTCAAAGTCCAGACCATAATCCATGTCATGATGAGTTGCTCCCCCGAAAAATCACTGGCCTCCATTGGCCACCCCAACCAGAATGAGATTTTGATATTTATATTTTTAATTTTTATATTTGAATAATAATATTTATTAACTAAAATGTACATTATCAAAATACTATGTAAAAAAATTAATAAACTTGTATAATGTGTTATGTAGACTATTATCTCAACCCCTCCCATCTCATTTAACTTGCGAAACAGTGACTATGCGCACGGTACCATGCATGTGACGTCATGTTCACTCAGGTTCAATCAGCATGCATGAAAGGAGTAGAAAGTCGGAGACAAAACTCGCAAACTAGTAAGTAAAACTCAGTTTATCATAGGTAATATAAACATATTGTATCAAGCTTAGATAATCACCTTTAATGCTGGGCTGTAAATTAAAGAAGCCCTTTTTAAAAAAAAGTTGCCAGCCTACGCCAGGGTTTTTTTACATTTTCACCAAACTTTAATGGCTCACAGTACATTTTCTGCAAAGAATATATGGACAAACAATATGTTCAATGAAAGAACATAGTCTCTGCTTGGCACATACGAACACCTCACAAACAGCAGCTCTCCTGGCCTCAACCTCCCAAGCATAATCCCCGAGAGGACGACGCTACTGGGCTGGGAATGGGGCACCTCCAACAAGCGATTGGGAGGAGATTACCTTCCACCACTCCGGGTTAGCGGGGCAAGGTCACCTAAGGTTCGCTGCTCCGTTCACGGCTGCCTGCTGGGTTCAATTGGCCAGTTCATTCAGTCAGGATTGTCAGAAGAACCCAGATGCAGGCAGCGGCGGAGAATTTATTAAATATAAAGTAAACAAAACTAAAGCCCACGATGAGGTAACAAAGACAGGACTTAATGATAATATATAAAAACAAGAAACAGGGACTTCCCACGTGGAGGAAAAAATGAAACTAAAAACAAACAGACACAACGTCTCACAAACAGGCAAGGTAAGGTATCCACAGAGTCAGGTTTAAACAAGCAATACAGGACATGACTTGGCAACAATACAAAATGAACTGGCACAGGACAGCAGAAACAAGGGCATTAAATAGGGAGACGAACAAAAGATAATTAACAATTGGCAGGTGTGGGTAAGGAAACACTGAAGGGAAGCTAACAAGAACATGAGAAAGCACATGGCATGTCAATGTATAAACAAAGGCATGTCTTTCTCACATTCTCACACTTGGCTATCATGATTCTGTCACCTGACAGAAAAAAAACATGGAAAAAGGAAAGCAGGATCATGACATCAATAGCCAATGACAGCTGGTGGGACTTGCTGGTTTTGTTAATCACTGTCTAAACTAGTCAGTTAAGAGTTATATTTCGCCTTAGATAGTATACAGTATGTATAGCACAAATTTATCAGCTAGCAATTGTACTTATAGATTGACTTTTACAAGGCTGGCCAGGAGTTCTCATCTCTTAATCATCTAAAATTATTATATCGCCTACATTACATTATAGCTATTATATAGCCTATATACAGACTACACTACATCTGGTTGACTACACCCTCTAGTCCACCAGATTCTCGAGACGTCCTCGTCGCCGTCTAGAGTTGAGGATCAAATCCACCCGGTAAATATCCTGAAACTCATCAATCGGAGGAGCCGTGAGTGGAGGGCTCCAAGTCTTACACAGCTCTTCATGCACATCCGGTAAGAATGGCACCGGGGGTGGGCGCAGTTTGGCACCGCGCTCCGACCCCAGGAACCTCGCATCCAGCCGTGAGAGTTGGGGAGGAGGCAGTGGTGTGCATTGCAACCAAATACTCGCGGCTGCCCGGGTAAGCTGACATCTCCATGTCTGCTTCATCCTGAGCTCAACCCCCATTGAGGGGGAGCTTGGAGTCCTCAATGTCGGTTGCCAGCAAGTCTTGACATCTCATTGTCGTCACGCATCGTTTCCGAATGTGTGACTGAGGATCCGGACGGTTTGCCAACGTTGGGGAACGGTCAGAACAGCGAGGCGGGGTGCGAGCGGCCCGTGAGCGCTTGGCTGGTAGGTTAACGCTCGCAGAGGTCCCCATATCACTAACGCCGCTAGCACTGGCGGACATCGGGGCCTTATCCACCGACGTCACAGCACGGGTAGCAGACGAAGTGGTGGCTGGTTCCAGGAGGAAGACAGCCCCCATGACCGCAACTTCTGGATGACCTTATGCCCGCAGTGCGAGCAAGATGTGTCTACGAAAGCTTCCTCAGCGTGCCGGACGCCCAGACACTTGATGCAGCTATCGTTTCTGTCCCCCTCCTCGATGAGGGTGCCGCACCCAAGAGAACAGAGGGAGAATAATCAGTCCTGAAAAGGGACTAGAAATTTCTTTAACATCTCTGGAACCGCCAAGACGCCCAGGGAAAGGTCGCTGCAGGTTGGGACGATCCGCTGCTCTACGTCGTAGATCCAGCAAGGTAGAGGGATAATTCTTTGAATTCGTATATTATGTAATCATGAGCGATGGCTCTGAAAAACAAAAGGTAAATGAATGCTGCACGCCCTCTTCCTTTTATACCGGATATCCGGGGACGGAGACCGGCATACAAATTTCATTAGCCAAATTCATTGGCCTCTTCTATAGTAGTCAGAGTTGATAGGTTCAACCCCATCTGTTGGCTCTACACAACGTCGAGAGACCGACAGAATGGGAACTCCGGATTTCAGAAAGGCTGAAAACAACACAATGACGTCTTGTCCAGGTTTTTGCCCAATATTGTTTTTCACTAGTGTACACAGCTAGTTTTGCCTGACCAACAATACAATTAAGTGATTGACATTCAGAAGCCTACTCCATGCATTTTTAACACCCAAAGTAAAAGTTTTGCGAGAGAAAAAATTCATTAAAACAACTAAAAAGACTTCTCAATGTATTAAAAAGAGGTTGGAACCTAAAACATTGTATAAATGCAAAACAGTTTCCCTTTTAAAACAAAAGGGACAATCAGCACTGATCCCGCGTTTAAAACAGAAATAAAAGGGTTAACAGCGATTGCTCGATGAAGAATCCTCCACTGTATATCCCCTACTCTCGTAGGTAACGGTGGCTTAAAATCCAGCTTAAAATACGAACGCCATGGTGTATCCACCTTGTTTTCTACAACCTTCTTATCAAAAGCAAACACAAACTGTATGTAGTGATTTTACAGTAGCTTAAGTAAAATCACAGAATAAAGGCTTCACAGTTTAAAAAACAAAGCAATACATTCATCAATCTTTGGAGTCAACAATAAGGTTATAAAATGGTCTTCTTTGTGAGGTGATAATTCCTTTGTTATTGTCTATTTTTCCTTTGTACATTTTCTTTCCCTTTTGGGGATACAGATTGTCTATTTTTGCCCGTTTTTCATGAATGTTGTATTTTTGGGCTACGGTCTACTCCCCTTTAAAGTGGGTTTTTGAATAAATTTTCAGTCATGGAACAGATTTTAAGACTTACTTTTGCCCCTGTGTAATTTGGCCTTGTATTTTTGTACCCATGATTGGGAAACCGTAACGTGATCTGCAAATTTGAATATTAGTCTATCAACTACCCATACCTAAAGTTCTCGCTCCTTCGGTTTCCTTCTTTGAATGCCAAATATAGAGTACTGCCAACTGCTGGTTTGATAGAGTTAAGTTATATCACGCAAAGGATAATCTTAGTTGCCTTTGATCTTGCATTTCTAAAAAATCTCCAATTACTTGTTTATTGGACCTGTTACAGACAACATTCTGCTGTGCATCTATCCTAGTCACTTGAATTTTCTATCTTTTGGACTTTACTTTCAAACATTCTTTTGACATTGGTAGTTCTATTTACTTTAGTAGTTGTTAGTTTTCTTATATATGTTTGGTTAGTAAATTCTATTTTATTACAATTGTGTCTTCCTTGTGTTGATAATACAATCTTATTGTATGATCAATTTAGATCATTTCTTGTTATTAAGGGGAAATTCCTTAGCTGGTGCCCTCAGGTAAAAGGAGGCATGGGGCATTTGACACACATGCACACACACTTGAGATGCATAGGCTACTACACAATAAGTGCCCCATGTAAAGATCACCACAGATGTGAAAAATTCAAATGCTGTTAATTCAAATTTGATTAAAACTAAAGTTGTAAAGTCCGGCATAACACAGACACAGTTGCCTTATATGTTCAACAGCACACACTTTATTCTGAAGTGACAAAAGAGGCCACTAAAATGGCATCTGTGCCTAAAAAGGCAGAACAAAATGAGCAAAATAAAATTACGAAAGTTATATGATCAAAATACTTAAAAATGAACAGTAGCAGACAAATAGAAATTTTGTATTTTACTTAAAAAAATTATTTGTCAATAAAATAAAACTAAATAAATACATTTGAAAGAATGCTGTATGGTGTAAAAAATGTTTTTTCATGACTGTATAGTTAAAGTCATGTCTCGTAGCACTTACCTTGACTTATGAAGACACACAAAAATAAAAGTATAACACGTAAAGTGGTATGTTGCATAGCTAAAATCATTTGTGCTAGTCAAGCTTACTTTTCAGATATGAAGTGAACCAGCAACATGAACCTTGTAACTTGTTTATTTGAGGAATGATTAAATATTAACATTTTAAAAGATTTTAAGGCTAATTGTGTAATAGCTATCAAAGTCTTAAAGGTGAAGTGTGTCATTTCTTTAGCACTAAACCGAATCTGTCTGTCTGTCTATCTGTCTAGTCGAATCATTCTTCCACAACTTACAAACACACATTGTGACTCAAAAAACAAACACTTTAGAAATGTATGTTACTTTTATAAAAATGCCTTACAAGAATATATTACTGGTCTGCATCTTGAGACAAAACAATGGCACTGATATATTTAAAGATTTTTCAGGGCAAGTTATGTTCACTTACACTGTCAGAAAAAAGGGTACGGTTGGGGTACATTTGTGAACACTTAGGGTACAAATGGTGAAGTTGTACCCTCAATGGGTCATAGTTACACCTAAGGGTACTAATATGTACCATTTAGTGGTAAAAAAGGTACAAATATGTTTCCAACTGTCAGAGGGTCCATGTTTGGACCATTTAATCCCCAAACAAAGGTACAATCTGACATGGAAAGTGTATGAAATAGTAAAAGCTTTTTAATTTCTGCATCCACAGTGATCTCAACAATTCATTGAACACATCATTGTCAATCACCCAAAAAAGATTAAACATAGTGCAAGATATCCATGTTCATGAGTTGTTGGTTATTTAGAAGAGATGCACAAAATAACCAAATATATTTAATAGTCCACATATTTACTGACCGTCACTGGTTCTGAACAGTACACAAGCACATTACCCTTTATTGATTATGCAGCATCAAGGTGATACGTTTTGAACATAAAGCAAATATAATAAAGTTATACTGTGTAACATAATAGCTCTTTAAACCTGTTAGATACGTTTTAAGTTTTAATTTAAAGTTAAAATAAATACATATTTACTACTTTTTTTAACAAAAGCAATTGGTGGGGAACTTTTAATTTGACTCAAAGTACAAGCACATCCATTTGACCAGCCAATGGGATTGAAGCCCGCGCATTGCACTTTATGGGCACCAAGAAGTTGGGACTGTGCGTGTGCTCAAAAAAAATCAACGGTTATTCCATGATGGCGGTCTCACTCCCGACGCTATCGACGGAGGATCTTCTTGAGAAATTGAAAGAATCCGGAATAAATATCACCGAAGACGAAGCAAGGAAATTCAGAGGTATGTGATTAGTTTTAAGTATTGTGAAAATATGTTGGTTCCCTTTCGAATTATGTGCACTTGACATGAAGTTAGGCCTACTGACGCGTGAGGGAAAACCTTTCTTCAAAAATACTGACCTGATATAACCAACGTATTGTCATTACGTTTTAATCGTAATGTTAATACGATTATTTGTATTTTCCCAACAACGAGGTTATAACTTTTAGCATAACTTATAACGTAGCCTAACTCTACCGCGAGACAGTGCTTGAGACGCCGTCACGTGTCAGCGGTGAAACGGCCATAGAAACTGTTCAAACCTATCGCGTTTTGTGGAAAAAGGTTTCCCAGAATTTTCTTACAACTCACCCTGTTCACCCCGGACGTGATTAAACGCTTGGCCTGTTTCTATTTTAACGCTTCTCCTAACGTTAGTCAGTCTGGAATTAAAAAGAAATTACGGATATGTCAATACGTTTTATATCAGTTTTATTTGGTAACCTTAGATTTTTAATTCACGTTCAAATTGTTAGTTTAGAGAGTCCATGAGGGTCATCATTTAGTCCTTTCCCTCATCACGAGCAAACTATGTAAGCAGCAGTCAGTCTCGGAGATCGAGTGCGGTGTCAGCCTCAAAGATTGTTTACCATTTATGAAAATCTATTGAAATAAGTCACCAGTCTTTTTTTGAGAGGTATTTTATAAAGGTTTGCTTCTAATCATACACTCAAAAAAAGTAATGGTTACTCTCTGTACATATTAGGCCCAGTACTTAAAGTGTACAATTAGTACCTTTTAGATTTTGTACCTTAGGGTACAGCTCCAGTGACAGCTTTGTACCTTTTTCTGAAAGTGTATATGTACTGTTATTATAGTGTCTTTTTCTAAATTAAAGTTATTGAATTTCTATTTAAAGTTTACAATTATTTTTAAAAATACATTGATTTTATTGTTGCTGTTAAAACCTCAAGCTCACATTGATCATTCCTTTTTTTTTCAGAAAATGAGGTGGATGGGGAAACAATAGAGTGTGGCCTTACAGAGAACATGATCTCATATTTATTTCAAGGTTCTTTTAAAAAACAGTCCAAGTTCAACAGATTTTTACATGACATGAAGGAGGTTATAACACTAACACTGCAACCAGTGCCAGCAGAATCCCAGCCACAGACTTCGACTACAGAAATGCAAGTATAACATTGACTATTGTGTATTATATTTGGCCTATGTTTAGTGGTCGATTGTTATAGATTGTTTATTTTATGCCTGATGCCGATATCTTAGAATGCAGAGTGGCCTATACAGGGCTCAATATTAATACTTGTCCCGGGACAAGTGTACTTCATTTTTACTTGCCTGACCGGAAAAAGTAGTCTGATTAAACCATCTATAACAAAACAAAAAAATATACTGTTTTGGTGATTCACAAGCTAATGACTCTAATACAATAAGTCAAATAAGGCCTATAATGTAGTGACGGTAAAGCCTTATTAGATATACTAAACAACACAAAGGCTTGATATTGCGCCAGAAATGTAATCTGTGAGATTTTAAAATATATTTGGGAGCATCAGTGCCATCGCAAATAATTGTCTCTACAAAATGTTCGCTGATTACTAATTGCTGTGACCTGCTGATACAGTGACTTGTCCACCGTTCTATCACTTCACCAATTAAACGTCATCTTTACGCTCTTAATTTAAAGCAGGCTTTAGGTTGATTCGTATTAGCTGTCAATTACTCCATTCACTGCGCTCTGATCTAACTAAATTTAAAGAGCTGAAAAGAGAATTTTTTTTGGAAGGTGAAAGTGAAATAATCCTGATATGTAATCCGTTTAAATGTCAATAACACAAAATAATTAGGGAATCAGTTATTACCACTAATTATCAGTATTACTACTAATGCAAGTTCTCAACTACTACCCCATCCTCACTGCAGAATTACAACAAGTGGTAGACTGCCTCCTGGATTCGCCATTCCACCCTTTCCTAGAGATCTTCAGGCCAAGCTTGATGACAAAGAACCATGCCAGAAGTCCTCTAAGGACAGACACAGAATTTCATGAAGCCATGATAGAACACACAATGTAAGTCAGAAACTTGTAAAGCAACATAAATACTTTTATACATATCAATGACATGCATTTGAAGTATTTATCTTACTTAAAAGTAGTACAAATAATACAGTTTCTAAGGGGCCAATTGCTTTTAATTTAATCTTTCAGGTATCCAACCAATGCAGAATATGTGCAGGTGGCAAAAGAACTTATTGTGAAATACCCTTTCCTAAAGGATCTTGAGGGGAATGGCTATGTAAGTTTAGGACTTTACTAGTGTAAATGAGAGTTACATAAGGACATTTTTCCATCAATGATATGTTTTCCTGATTTGACAGCAGTTGGTGAATTCAGTTTTTATGCGTTTTAAAAAAAAAAGACAAAAATTTCTCTGCTGTATTCCCTGATTCACTACCACTATTTTTTTCCCTCATATGTCAGCACACTTGGCACCAGTCCCTCAAACGCAAATTTAAATCTGACCGTGCACCTCTCATCCATGAAGATGAGGTAAGAAAGAGAAAGGAGAAGTTTGGCCACACAAGAGTGAGACTCACTGAACAATCTCCAACAGCCTGTTGCAGATCTGAGTCAAGGGTAAGTATATTCCCTTGGAATATACTTTATAATATATACTAATATACTTGGAATATAGGGAAATGACAGAGGCAACATAGAATTTTAATATCTGATTTATTTTCATTTTTCTTTTCATGTGAATGTTAACTTTGTATTTCTACCTAATTTCAGTTGTGTGATGAAGTTGACCGAATGCATTTATCAACTGTCAGCTTAAGCCAGCGCATCAAGGACGGCTTTACTAGTATTGTGCCAAAGGTGCTTCAGCTTGTTCAAAGAAATGCTCCATTAGCCAAAATCTACAAAGAAGCAAGAGAAGAGATGCTTGCAGAAGATCTACCAGGTATTGACATAAAACATAGCATTTTTGTGATAATCTATTTCTAAACTTTATAAACTGATAGTTTTGTTAATTATGTGTAAAGACATTTGTTGAGAACGTGTGCTTAGTTTCCATACAGTATATCCTTTAAAAACAGATCTGGCTTTGGATATGAGTACTTTTATTTCACAATTATGATATATATCATAATATAGATATTTTTGTAGGAAATAAATGTAATCAAAAAAAGTCTATAAAAAATACTAGTGTAGAGTGAACCGTATTAAAATAAGAAAACAAAAAATGACAAGTTATTGGAAAAAATGACAATAAAAAAGGATAAATTAAATGTAAAAAAATAAATAATAATAAATCAGTTGTGATTGGTGTGGATTATTAGGCTGCCGACACTTAGTTCACAAAAAATGTCATAAATTACTCGCATTACACTGAGCTAAGCTAATCAATATGAAGCAGTTCTGTACAAATTTACAAATAAGTGCCTTATTAGCTTTATATATATGTGTATGTATGTATGGCTGTTTTGCACATTTGTCAGAAACACCAGAAAACAGTTAGTCAGTTAAATCTTAATTTTCTGATTGTGTTTTGCCCTTTCATGCGCAAATTGTATCATTGGTAAAACATGTATTCACTTGAAACCAGCTTGTAAACAATTTCATGCATTTTTTGCATCATTTGTTGATATTTCCAGTTACTGAAAATTGCAGAAAATGAATTACAAGGAGTAAAGGAAAACACTTATGGAGGATATGAATGAATATGAAAACAGGCAGTTTATAATATTAAATTATTGAAGAGTAATTTATTTATATATTTTTTTACAATAGATTCTGACTTTCGTGCAGCGCTGATTCTGCTGCCCCACATCTTTAAAGAGAAAGTTGAGAGCTTCATCACAGTGGGAGAGGTATGGAACTATTTATTAAACCATAATTTTGTAATACTCTGATACATATCCGGTTATACAGTTCTGATAGATTTTGCATTGTTTACTGATAGATGTTTAAAGGAGTCATATTATGCAATTTCTTGTTTTAATTTCTCTTTAGTGTGTTATGTAACTGTATGTAACTGTAACTGTTAAGATCTGCAGAGTTACAAAGCTCAAAGTCTCAAACCCAAAGAGATATTCTTTGTAAAAGTTAGGGCTCAGCCCATCCTTCCTGAAAGACTTTGTTCAAACACGCCCCTACATCTCTACCTCAGTCTGTGGGTGGCAGAGTTTCATAACACCACCCAAATGTATAAATATTGAATATTCGGGCCAATCACATTGCACTGGATCGCTGGCCTATCAGAGCACACTGCGCTTTTCTGAACTATGAGCTTTGTAAAAATCGATGTGTTTCAGAAAGGTGTAAAATATTATATGTGTAAAATAATGACTTTTTTTACATAAAACCTTTAACGCTTCTTTTCTTCTCACAGTCTGATGCTGATACTCCATACCCAACCATACAATTGGTAGAAACTGACTGGAAAATGGCTTTCTCCAAAAGGCTTCAAGTCATTGTCAAAGTTGATGGTGTGGAGGTGTGCAGGGGAATAGGAGTTGAAGAAGGAACACTTGCAGCCTTCAGTGCTTACTATGTTTTCAACTTGGCTTATCCACCCTACATGAAGAATACACTGACCTTCCTGCAGCATGCCATAGCAAAAATTACTGAGGTGGGTGGCAAGCCCCTTCCAATAACTGTCACCCGAATAATTAATATCCTGTGCTGAAAATGCCACAACAATATCGATGCACAAGGTGTAGAAGAAAAACCTTCACCTTAATGAAACTCATTCAACATGTTGGTCTGGTTCACAACCATGAACCCAATTTCAGCATCACTTGTGGACTGAATAACTGCAAGTCATCTTTTACACTATATGAGTCTTTCAGGCGTCATGTCTATCGGAAACATAGGAAGCTTGTTCTACCTCACGATGATATGGATGCGACTGAATACATGGACAATGATTTTGAGGAAATGGACTGTCACAATGATCTGGAGCAAACCAATGAGCTACATGCTAGGATAGATGAAATCCATCCACTTAGTAGGAATGAGCTTTTGACAAACTTTAAAGAAAATCTCTTCAGCTTTATTCTTAAATGTAGAGAAAAAAATCACATTCCACAGACTGTCCAGCAGGAAATAGTGAATGACATAAATTTTTTATTTTGTTATTTTAAAGAGAATTACGACTCTTTTATTACGTACCATCTTCAAAAAAATGGGTTCAACATTTTAGAATGTCCTGAAATAAGAGAAATGGTACAGTCAAGAGATTTTTTTGAAGACGCTTCCAAAATTGTTAGCTCTCCTTACATGTTGAAAGACCATTGTAAATCTAAGCTTAGGCTGGTCGAACCGGTACATCATATTTTGAGATCACCTAGTGGACACAAAATAGGCACATATTCATATGTACCCATCACTGAGGTTTTAAGGAACTATTGCTCACATGAGGACATATTTGATGAAATTCAAGCAAACAACTATTTAGACAGAGATCCAGATTATTTAAGTGACTACTCGGTTGGTACATATTTCAAGGAACATCCCTTCTTTAAAGCTAATCCGCATGCCTTACGTCTTCATTTTTATGAAGACGAATTTGAAGTTGTCAACCCCTTAGGTTCAAAGAAAACCAAGCACAAGCTCTGCGCTTTTTATTATACGGTAGGCAACGTTAAACATTGCTCAAAACTGAAGCACATTCATCTGGCTTTATTAGTACGACAAACTTTTGTAAAACGCTGTGGTTTAGCGAATGTCTTAAAACCGATGTTAGACGATCTTAAAAAACTTCAAAGTGAAGGGTTCATGGTAACTGTAGATGGGATTGAGCAGACTATTCATGCTGCACTGTCAGCATTTTCAGCAGACAATCTTTCAGCACATATGTTAGCTGGGTTTACAATGTCGTTTAACTCTGCTAGAATTTGTCGCTATTGCATGGCAACCCACAACGAAATAAAAGAGAAATTTAGAGAGAGTGATTTTGTTTTAAGAACACCAGAGGTACACCAGTACCATCTAACGTGTATTGAAAACACTGAGGATAAAAGAATATATGGTGTAAACTATGCTTCACCATTTAATGAACTGAACTATTTTGATGTGACAAAGGCATTTCCGCCTGATATAATGCATGATTTATTAGAGGGAGTCATTCCTCTTATAATGAAGCTAGTTCTGAGCTGGGCTCACAAAGAAAAGCATATTACTATTCAAGAGTTAAACGATGAACTAAAGCAACTGTCCATTGGTCAAAATGACAAAAAAAACACACCTGTACAGTTGTCAGAGCGAACTTTGCACATATCTGGAATTGTTGGATCAGCTTCACAAAAGTGGTTTCTGTTTAGGATTTTGCCATTTTTAATGGCACACCGTATTCCTTCCAATAGCAAACATTGGAATGTTTATCTGTTATGCCGTGACATTGTTGACATTGTAATTGCCCCAAAGGTGAAAAGGGAAAACCTAGCAATGTTAGATACACTTGTTTGTGAGTTTTTGACACAGCTGAGTGATGTTTTTGGGGATGTTGTAACACCCAAGTGTCATTATTTGAGTCACTACTCAAGGCTAATATCCATGTATGGACCTTTGCGTTTACTTTGGTGCATGCGTTTCGAGGCAAAGCATCAGTATTTTAAAACTGTTGCAAGTAGCTGTAGAAATTTTATTAATATTGCCAAAACTTTAAGTGAAAGGCACCAGATGAAACAATGCTGGGAATTTTCCACTCCCAATATCCTTGATGAATTTGAGATGGTAGTAGGTAGGAGTATAGAGACTCCGTTGTCATCTCTACCATTAGACCTACAGAAAATTCTTACAAATGTACATGGAAGTGAAGATTTATGCAAAGACATTCAGCGTGTTTCAGAAGTGACTGTTGACAGTGTGAAGTATGCTTTAAAAGATGTATTCATAGTTGACTACGTCCATGCAGAAGACATTCCTCTATTTTTCCAAATTAAGTACATTTTAAATGTCAATACTGTATGGTTTCTTTGTGGGAAGTTTTTAATACCAGTGTTGTATGATTCACACTTTCATGCGTACACAGTCAAAGTTGACTTTGAATGGAGTATTATGAAACCAGGGCAAGAGAGAGACTTTCAGGCCCTTGACACATACTCTGCTGATGATAAATTGTTTGTGATCCTCAAGAATGTTTAAAAAGTTCAAATTAAATGTGTACTACTGTGTCTAGTGAAAGAAATGTTTAAGGGTATAAAAATTACAATTAATGAAAAGTGTACTGTTAGAAAAAAAGATTGCTTTGTGATTAATTGGTTTTGTTTTCAAAGTGTAAAATGAGATCTAGTACTGTTTAAAAAAAAAAGAAAAATTCATTGTGATTCTTGATGTTAACATGTTTTATTGCTTGGTAAAAAAAAGGTTAATATGAAATGTATTGTACTGATTCTGAAAAAAAGCTTAATATAATATTAAGCTTAATATTCTTAATGTGTATAATTTTTTCTTAGAGTATAAAATGTTTAAGTAAAATTGCTCAATATATGCATCCTTTGACACATTGTGAAATGCGCTTAAAATATTCATCCTGTAAAAAAATGTATATGTAATAAATTTGAATGTTTAATGAATGATAAAGAGCATTCTGACTTTTTTAATGAGTACAAATTTGCCGCCATAAGGTACAAAACGTTCGTCACTGGTGCAGTACCCTTAAAAGAACACTTTTGAACCTTATAAGGTACACTTTTGTCACCAGAGGTACATCTTTGTCTTTGAAAGGTACATACTGCAAGGGTACTGATATGTACCCATGTGAAAGGGTACAACGGGTGTACCCTTGAGGGTACTGCCCCAGTGACAAGGTGTTGTACCCCTGAAGGTACAAATTTTGCACATTTTTTCTGACAGTGCTATAAGATGGGTCAAACATTCATTTTAGTCTTGGACTAGCCTTTAGACTCGTCTGTAAAACCGGGCCATAGTCCATGTTTACATTACGAAACAAAACTATTCCTCAGCTGCCCGGTTTCGTTTTTTACCCTGGAAAGTTTGCGTTTACGAGCATTCTCTGAGTTTTCGGGCTCAATAAGGTGGATTGGTTTTGTCGGGGTTTCGACGCCATAATAAATTAAGCTACATGGCTGACCTGGGTTGCGTTTCTCGGACAACGACATAACTCGCAGGTTAACCACCATAGTACAATACATTGTTAGGGAAATTGACAATGTAGTTACGACTGTTTTCCGGAACCGTTGTTATTATGTCAGAAATCTATTGTTTGAACCAAGTTGGTTCAGCGATCTAGTCGATGATGCCACACAGGTGGTGGAGTAATTACGTCTACTAATAAACACGTTAAGATCGAATTAACATTCATTTTTTGCTGTAAATAACATACATTGCAGTTAAGGACTACTTTTGTTATCCTATTTTTGTTATATCTTTTACTTTTACAATATTTTATTATTATGATTAATATTGGCTTATTTAATTTAAACGAAGTTCCGTTGCTTTGTTCACAGAGATTACATCACAGCTATTGCTAAACATTCTGATCTTTGTCTTTAAGCACTTATTGAAACCTGGATCAAACCAGAGAACACTGCCCACCGGCTGCCCTCTCCAATAATAACACTTATCAGGGAACGGTGGAGAAACCAGTCTACTCATTCCTAACAACTTGAAAATTAAAAAAACTGGCACCCTTATGCACCAACGTGGCCTTCGAGTCTCATGCTGTTACTGTCATCCACCCTGTTAAAACTCATGTTGTGGTTATCTATTGTCCCCCGGGTAAGCTCGGACATTTCTTGGAGGAGTTGGATAGGCTTCTTTCATCCTTCCCCGAGAATGGTATTCCACTGGTGAACTTGGAGGATTCAATATCCACCTTGAAAAACCGCAGGCTGCCAATTTCAACAATCTGACTGCATCGTTTGACCTCAAGTGAGTGCCCACTTCAACAACTCATAATTCTGGTAATCAACTAGATCTTCCCTACACACGCTACTGATCCACTCATCACTCCCAGGTCACCCCACTGCACATGTCGGATAATTTCCTCATCACTCTTGAGTTTGACCAAACTTCCCCAAATACTACACATGCCTCCCCACATTCACATTCCGACACAACCTACCTACACTCTCTCCCTCCCGCTTATCCTCTGCGGTCTCCGCCACGCACCCTCCCTCTAAACAGCTCTTTGTCTTGGACAGTAACACCGACACTCTCTGCTCCACACTTACCTCCTGCTTAGAAAGCTTATGCCCCCTTAAATCCAGGCCCTCTCGTGCATCCCCTTCTGCTCCCTAGTTATCTGATGTTCTCCATGTGCATTGCGCCACACTCAGGTCTGCTGAGCAAAGTAGCCCAACCTGACCTTAGAGACCTTAGACCTCTGACCTTAAAGAACCCGCTGACCTTAGTCTCTATCAGTTTCTCCTCTCTTCTTTCTCTGCAGATGTCTCCTTTGCAAAAACTCTAACAAAAGTACTACCATGCTAAAATCATCAACATGCCTAACTCTCGTACTCTCTTTAAAACCTTCTCTGCTCTTCTTTGCCCACCTTTCCCTCACCTGCATCGGAAGTATGATCTGATGATTTTGCATTTTCTTCGTAAAGAAAACTACCACCATCAGCTGTCAGTTCTCTGCCGCCGCCGGCTCTTGATCACGCCCAAACCCCTGACACATGCTTGCTCCCCTCTTTCACCCTCCTATCTGACGATGATGTTTCCAAGGTCATGTCTTCGAACCACCCAACGACCTGCCCTTTAGATCCCATCCCCACTCATCTCCTCCAGGTCATCTCTCCATAGGTTGTTCCCTCTCTGACCCACATAATCAACTCGTCTCTCATCACTGGCACATATCCCGGAGTCTTCAAAGGAGCCTGTATTACCCCAATACTGAAGAAACCCACTCTTAATCCTGCACTGTTAGATAACTACAGACCGGTATCGCTCCTCCCCTTCATTGCTAAAACTCTTGAGCGTGTTGTATGTAACCAGCTCTCCTCCTTTCTCACACAGAACAACCAGCTGGATTGCAGCCAGTAAGGTTTCAAGAGTGGTCATTCCACTGAGACTGAGACTCATTCATTGAATAGCTTAGACTGGAAAAAGCTCCATCAAACTCATCTGTACTCAACTCTCATCTCAGCTTTATTTATATAGCGCTTTTTACAATTTTCATTGTTACAAAGCAGCTGTACATGAGACACATTGAATACAAGTAAAACAACTAAAGGCATAAACCTGTAAAAACAAGAAAAAGGTGGAAACAACAAAAGACAGACATTGACATAGCCGCACACACGCAAACACATTCGCACACACGCACACAGTGAAAGCACACATTTTATATAAAGGAGAGAGAACCACAGGTCAAATATTAAACAGACTATAAATTCTTATATGCAATATTAATTATGTCTAACTTCTGAATTCTAAAGCAGCCCCCATGGCCAGGCAGATAGTGCAAAACAATATAAAAAAGCTGGTGAGGAACCCAAAACTCCAATCGAGAAAAAAAACCTCAGGAGAAATCTGCCCCAACCAGGGGATTCCAGTTCCCCTCTGGCAAAAGCTACTGCGTCTGCACAAGCTCAACAGTGCTTGCACAACAAGGCTAAATTAAAAAAATATAAACTTACTTATAAGGTCATTTATAGATTTAAGTTTATCAGTATCAATCTAATAGCATTTGAAATTTTGTTGTGAAATCGTGTCAAGTTGCCGTGTCCTTTATCCATCTCTATCATCTCAGCTCTTGTCAGGTCACCACTTCCCATTCTCAGTTCTGCCATCAGGCCTGGGCATGAACTGCATCCTGCGGTAACCTTGGAACAAAGAGACAAGACTGGCTGAGAGTAGAGTACTGTTCTGCACTCTTTGATGCAACAAGTACATCATTTGTTGTTGGATGTGTTTCAGGTTCCGGTTGATCTAAATAATGCAGCCTAAATCCTCTGAGGATTAATATTATGGAGGTGTAGTGTATGCAAGATTAAAAAGATGCATCTTTAGTCTAGATTTAAACTGACAGAGTGTGTCTGCCTCCCGGACAGTGCAGGGAAGACAATTCCAAAGTTTAGGTGCTAGATAAGAAAAGGATCTACCACCTGCACTTGATTTTGAAATTCTAGGTATTACCAACTGACAGGACGCCTGGGAGCGTAATGCATGTGGAGGACTCTTATGCAATAGAAGTTCATTCAAATACTGTGGAGCTAAACCATGTAGGTGTTTGTAGGTAATAAGCAAGATCTTAAAGTTAATGCGATGCTTTATAGGTAAAAAGTGCAAGGTTGACAGAACCGGGGTCATAAGCTCATACTAATTTGTACGTGTAAGAACTCGAGCTGCCGCGTTTTGAACAAGTTGCAGTTTTTGTAATAGGCCTGCAGGGCAACCATCTAGAAGTGCATTACAATAATCTAGTCTTGATGTCATGAATGCATGAATTTATTTCTCTGCATCTGACAGTGACAGCATATGTTGTAGTTTAGATATATTCTTAAGATGGAAAAATGCAATTTTACAGGTGTTGGCGACATGGCTTTCAAATGACAGAGTACTATCGAATACAAAACCAAGATTCTTAGCAGACGATTTTATGGAGCATCCGTCAATAGTTAAGCAGTATTCTTGGTTGTTACGTATGGTGGTTTTCAGTCCAGTAAGTAACACTTCTGTTTTGTCCGAGTTCAGTAGTAAAAAATTGTTAGTCATCCAGTTTTTTATATCAACTATGCATTCCTTTATTCGATGAAACTGCTGGGTTTCATGAGGCTTCGAGGAAATATAAAGTTGAGTATCATCAGCATAACAGTGAAAGCTAATTCCGTGTTGCTTTATTATATCTCCTAGAGGGAGCATGTGTAATGCGAAGAGCAGAGGCCCCAAGACTGAGCCCTGTGGTAAATCGTACTGGACTTGCGATTTGCGGGACACCTCATTGTTTATTGCTACAAATTGAAAACGGTCGGATAAATAAGACTTAAACCATTTCAATGCTATTCCGTTAATGCCAACGTTATTTTCGAGTCTATGTAGAAGAATGCTGGGGTCAATGGTGTCAAATGCAGCACTAAGGTCTAGCAGCACCAATAACGAAATACAGCCACGGTCAGAGGCTAAAAGCAGATCATTTCTAACTCTGATCAAAATCAGAGTTAAATGATTAAATGCTTTAGGCACGTGTCCTAATGTCAGAGATGAGTTAATAATACTAAGAAGAGGATCTATAATTTCTGGGAGCATTTCTTTCAGTAGTTTTGTAGGTATGGGGTCTAGCATGCATGTTGTTGATTTAGGTGATCTAATGATTTTAGTTAGTTCATCGTGATCTACTGTAGAAAATAATTGCAATTTCACCTTAGGGGTGCTGTAGTTAGTTTGTTCAGCGGGTTTCACTACAGGTTGCATTGTTATCATTTTTTCTCTAATATTTTGGATTTAACTAGTGAAGTAGATAATAAACTCATCATTGTTTTGCTGATAATCAGAATCTGAAGTCGCTGACGACTTATTTTTTGTTAATTTAGCCACATTGTTAAATAAAAACCTAGGGTTGTGATGGTTTTCCTCTATTAGTGATGAAAAGTGGGCGGATCTAGACGTTTTTATGGCATTCCTGTATTTTCGAGAATTATCCTTCCATGCTATACAAAATACCTCTAAATTAGTTTTCTTAAAGTTGCGCTCCATTTTCCGGGACGCTTTCTTTAGAGCCTGAGTGTGTTCATTATACCACGGTGTAGGGCGGCCATTTTTAATCTTCTTTAAACGCAGAGGAGCAACTGTGTCTAATGTTTCCGAGAAGGTGGAGTTAAAATTTTCAATAGTTATGTCAAGATCTTCAACATTTTTACTCATGCTAGAGAATTGAGACAATTTAGGCAGATTATCGAGAAACGCATCTTTGGTAGTTGAAGTAATCGTTCTACCATATTTGTAACAAGGAGTTTGATTTGCAGCCGGCCAGTGAAGCAAACATGAAATCAGATAATGATCCGAAATGACTTCACTCTGCTGAAGAATTTTAACATCGTCCACATTTATACCGTAAGAAAGTATTAAATCTAAAGTATGATTACGAAGGTCAGTGGGTCCTGACACATGTTGACTAACGCCCATGGAGCTAAGAGTGTCTTTGAAACCATTCCCAAGTCATCTGTATCATTATCTAAATGGTTAAAGTCGACAACGACAAGGAATCTATCTGCGGCCAGTACTAGTTCTGATAATAGCCCACCAAAATCTTTACAGTTTTTCTCAAATGCTAAAACACATTTCACAAACGTTTTCTCCATGTTCCCCAATGTCTAAACACAACACCCTTTTCTAAAGCTACATAAACACAACCACACCTTCTCACTTCAAAACTCAAACTTTCACACCAAAAGAGTAGCTCGAAGCTTTCAAAAATGTAAACACTATACACATCATTACACACTACAGCAAAACAATTGAAAACACAATGCTCAATTTGTGAGAAGGTTCTTTGTTTCATAACTGCCAATGCATATTTTTACAAACTTTACATGAATGGATCTTCTTAGATCTCTGCAGAGGATTAGGCATTTAGATTTGTGAGTTTCATATGAAGAGTATAAATCTATAGTAAATTCTGCATTTACACTACTGTAACACAACTCAATGCAAAAACAGAATCTATTGCACACAACAGTACTCTTGAAAACATGATCAGGGTGTGAAGTTTTTTTATTTACTTTATTCACACCACACACACACCACAATCACTGTGCGGCATCATGTCGCTGAGCTGCATCGGGCTACATCACCTCATCCACATCGCAGGCTATATTGTCTCTTGCCAGGCACCGCGGGAAAAACGCCCTGGAATGGCGAATCCATCCTTGGAAGGCCTCCACTGGGATGTCAACACAGGCCAGCTCCATTGCCCTTAGGAGGTTCTCTCTAGTGTATGGTTGTCTGTCATAAACCTTCCATCTCCACGATGAGAAGAACTCCTCTATAGGGTCCAGGAAAGGGGAGTAGGGTGGCAGACAGACGTTTAAATAGTGGTTACTGTTGGTGGTGAACCACTCTCTGATTTGGTTTGTTCTGTGGAAGCTTACATTGTCCCAAATGATCACATAAATGTGATGTGCGGGCCCAGGAGGGTGTTGTTGGCGGTCCAGGAGGATGTCTTTTAGCTCCTCTAGGAAGGTGAGGAGACGTTGGGTGTTGTAAGACCCAAGGACAGCATGCTGGTGAACAAGCTCCAAACCCATGGCCGCACAAAGAGTAATATTACCCCCCCGTTGGCCAGGAACCTCAGTGAAGGCTCTTTGGCCAATGATGTTACGGCCTCTTTGCCTTCGTTTCTGCAGGTTGAAGCCAACCTCATCCAGGAAGAGGTACTCATGAAGTCTGGCCATCGCGTCCAACTGTAATATCCTCTGTGAAAATGTGAAAGTGCACAGGTGTTCAGAACTACAGTCAATCAGGTAGCACAGTATTGTCCAGAAGTAATGTAGGCCACTGAGCAACACAGTATGTCCACTAACTGGACTGTGGACATGGATGTATACTTACTTGCACATACTCGTAACGTAGGTCTTTGTGTCGCGCAGAGTTGCGCTCAAAGGGAACCCTATAGACCTGTTTCATCCGCATCTTTTGGCGCCGGAGAACTCTGTCTATTGTGGCCAAGCTGACATCATCAAGGCTCTCAAAGTTGACATTATCGGCAATGACTTTGTCTCTGATCTCCCGAAGTCTGATGAGGTTGTTCTCACGAACTATATCCACAATGAGGGTTTCTTGTGCCGCTGTAAATATGGCAACCCTCCCACCTCTACGTGGCATTCTTTCAACTCTAACGAAAGAAACATGTGTTGTCAATTGACATGTTTTACAATACAGTAACAACTGATTTGAAACCAATAGACTACTTTCACAGGCTTGTAAAATTATATTGTGACAAAGAAAGCAATAGAGTACAATACCTGTTGTATTGTCTGAATGCCCTGATAATATTGGCCACGGTGAA
Source organism: Triplophysa tibetana (assembly GCA_008369825.1). Lineage (NCBI taxonomy): Eukaryota > Metazoa > Chordata > Actinopteri > Cypriniformes > Nemacheilidae > Triplophysa > Triplophysa tibetana. The sequence goes on from CM017917.1 coordinate 25,455,936, forward strand.
CCTACTCAGGTTTGGATGGACTCTTAGTCCTGCTTCAGCCATTGTCATGCCACAGACAATGACATGGTCAATGACTGTTGCTCGCATCTTGTCCGTAATGATGGTGCGAGGTTGTCTTGCTCTCCCTCCTGGACCCTCTCCTCTCCCTTGTTGGCCTCCTCCTCTCCCTTGTTGGCCTGCTCCTCTTCTTCCATGGCCAGCTCTTCTCCCTCCTCTGACTCGAATTCCTCTTCCCCTGACTCTGCCTTCATCCATTGTGTTTGTTTTGAATCTTCAGCAAACTCTGCACTCTGAACTTGCTGTTATACATGTGGTCACAGCATTAGAAACAAGTGTCTTCAATTTTGAGTCGTTGTGTGTAATGAATGACGCCAGGTGTGTTCATTGTGTTCAAATATTGCTAACTGTGGCAAGCATTTTGCATTACATGAGCTTTCATTTGAGAATATGAGCAGAGTTCTTTTGCAACTTGTTTTTTAGCAAGGAAAAATGTTTGAAGATTTATGAGAACGGAGGATTGTGTTTTGTGAATTGTGTCTTCATGTGAAATGTGTTTATGATATTGGAAAATGATGGCTAGATTTAGTAAATGTGTTTAGACAACTGGTCATTTGGATTAGAGGATTGGCTTTTGTGTTTTAGCATTTGAGAAAAACTGTAATAAAATCTGTGTAGTTCCCTGGAGGCCTATATACAATAGCTAGAATAAGTTTAAAAAATGTTTTGTCCTTAGTAATAGGTGTCGATACGTGAAGTACCATGACTTCAAAAGAATTGTGTTTAAAATTAGACTTCTGAGAGATGATAAAATAATTATTGTAAACTGCAACGACACCTCCCCCTCTACCTTTTAGATGAGGCTCGTGTTTATAGTAATAATCTTGGGGAACTGATTAATTTAGAGTAATATAATCATCTGGCTTTAGCCATGTTTCTGTCAAACAGAGCATGTCTATTTTATGATCGGTTGTCATATCGTTAGCAAACAGTGCTTTATTTGAGAGAGATCTAATATTAAGCAATCCGAGTCGTAACAGTTGATTATCTGTATTTTGTTCATGTTTGATTTGTTTAACGTTTATTAAATTACTTTCAAGAGGTTTACGCAATATCTTATGTTTGCTAATCCGGGGGACAGTCTCTATTTTATGTTGTTTTTTCGGCGGTGGTCGTCCGTGAGGGGCCGCCGGTTGTTTATGTTCTGTGTTATTATTTGATTACCGTAATTTCCGGACTATAAGCCGCAACTTTTTTCCCATGCTTTGAACCTCGCGGCTTAAACAATGATGCGGCTAATATATGGATTTTTCCCACTTTCAAATTTTTTTTTTTTAAACATTCTGTGACGTGCTCAGTTTTTTGGCGGAATGAAGCTTACATTAGACGAATGAAATTGCCGAACGGGTTAAGGTCAAACAACTTTTTTGTTTACTATTTAGATTAAATCGAGCGCGCTCAAACTTCCCATCTTTATGATTACGGTAGTCATTTTGTCACCCTCATCATGGCAAAGACACGGAGAAATGCATACGATGCAGCTTTCAAGTTGAAGGCTATTGATCTGGCTGTTGGAAAAGGAAATAGAGCTGCTGCACGGAAGCTTAGTCTTAATGAGTCGATGATAAGACGTTGGAAACAGCAGCGTGAGGAATTGACTCAGTGCAAAAAGACAACTAAAGCTATCAGAGGAAAGAAAAGCAGATGGCCCGAACTAGAAAATGAGCTCGAAGACTGGGTCAACACACCGAGAGCAGACGGCCGAGGTGTTTCAACTGTGCAGATCCGACTGAAAGCCAAAACAATCGCCACCGCAATGAAGTTTGAGGATTTTAGAGGTGGACCATCGTGGTGTCTCAGATTTATGAGACGTAAAGGCTTGTCCATCAGGGTACGGACGAGTCTATGTCAGCAGCTCCCTCCCGACTACGAGGAAAAAGTTTCAAACTTCCGCAAATTCACTGATGCAAAGATAGCGGAGCATTCCATCGGCCCGCACGATATCATAAATATGGACGAGGTTCCTCATGAGGTTTGACCTGCCTGTCACTCGGACTGTCTCATACAGGAAAGGCGAATAATCCGTCACACTGAAAACAACTGGGCATGAAAAAACGTATTTCACCTGTGTTCTGAGCTTCTCGGCATCGGGAGAAAAGCTACCACCGATGGTGATTTTTAAATGCACGACGATGCCGAAAGAAAAATTCCCGAGAGGAATTGTTGTGAAAGTCAACAAGAAAGGATGTATGACGGAAAGCCTAATGCATGAATGGCATACGGAGTGTTACGGCAAGCGACCGGGAGGATTCTTTCACAGGAACAAGGCATTGCTCGTTTTGGACAGCATGAGGGCCCACATAACAGATTCGGTGAAAGAAGCCATCAAGAGGACAAACTCAATTCCAGCTGTGATTCCTGGAGGCACAACAAAGTATTTGCAGCCACTCGACATCAGTGTATTTCGTGCATTTAAGGTGGCGCTCCGTGTTCAGTGGGAGGATTGGATGACAAGTGCGGAGAAATCCTTCACTAAAACGGGCCGCATGCGAAGAGCAACTTATGGTCAAGTCTGCCGGTGGATCCTGACAGCGTGGAGCATTGTCAAAAAATCCACTATCAATAGCGGGTTTCGAAAGGCTGGACTGCTGCGTGTTGAAAAGGGCTCAGCGGGGGATCTGCCTCCGGATGAAAGTGACGAGAGCGACAATGAAAACGATCCAATATCGGATGAAGCAATTCTGAGGCTATTCAACTCCGACACCGAAGGAGATGACTTCAGTGGTTTCAGTGCACAGGAGGAGGAAGATAGCGACTAATGACTTTCTTGGTAGGCTACTGTTTACTGCAAATTTTTTTGTGACAAGCCGGTTTTGGTTAAAGCCAATTTATTTTTGTTACAAGACTTGTTTCGTTAAAGCCTGTGTAAAGTTCATTCGTTTCAATGTACCGGTAGGCACCTGCGGCTTATTTATGTTCAAAATAATATTTTTTTTAAAATTCAGTGGGTGCGGCTTATGTTCAGGTGCGCTCATTAGTCCGGAAATTACGGTAAATGTCTGAACGTTTGCCGGTTCCCGCCTACTTCCTTCCTTTTAATGAACCTTGTTACATAATTATTACATGTTGTATATTTTGTGCATTCTGTAACGTGAGACAACAAGCAGACAGTTGGTAATGCCATTCTGTCTCCTTCCTGACCTGGGCCCCAGGTAGTTAGCTTTTAGCATTATTAAGACTGCGTGCCAAATTTCTAGAGAGCAGGGAAACCCCATCCCAGGAGGGATGGAGACCATCTTGTTTCAACAGGTCAGGTCTGCCCTCAATACTGTTCCAGTTCTTTATAAAATCTATATTATTTTGCAGGCACAGCTCAGGCAACCAGCCATCTAGTGATGATAATCTGCTATAATTCTCATCTCCAAGGTAAGTAGTGAGGGGGCCAGAGAATATTACAGTGTCTGACATCGTGCTTGCGAGCTCACACACCTCTTTAATATTATCTTTAGTGATCTCCGATTGACGGAGTCTAACATCATTCGTGCTGACGTGAATAACAATCTTACTGAATTTACGATTAGCCTTAGGCAGCACATTTGAATTTGACTTGTTTTCAGGCGCTCTGGCAGAAACACATAAGTTCCTATTGTCAGAGAAATTTCTCTGGTTAGCCTCAGATGTTAAGTAAGAGGTGAGACAGAGACTTAAAAGCAATGCTTTGAAGCTACGGAGTCGTAAATGTCCTACAGAGGAACCAAATGGTTATCACACTATCGGTGCGAGTTCAAAACGCAAAACCAGACCCCATGGACCCAGGTCTGCTATGATCTTTAGAAACAATTTTCTCACAATGATCCAGTCACTACACTATCCTCAAATAAAGATTGGATGCGAGACTCTTATTCTAAGATCTTCTCCGTCAGCCTGACTACTTCCCTGCATTTATCACATGTAAAACCTTTGCCGCTGACAGCGAAGGCTAAGCTAAACATATGACATGAGGTGCAAGTAACAACAATAGGAATAGAACCCATGACTCACCGGGTATGAAGTGCAATCCTAATTTACCAACGTTGCTTGATGAGTCTTAGTATATACGCTTAAAAAGAGAAACAGTTAGCACACAAGACAAATAGGGGGAGATGATATTCCACAGTGGAAACAGAAAGCAAGTTAACACACTAATACTATGGTAGCGGCTGTAAGTTTCAATTAATATAGGTTTAGAATATAAAGTTATGAATAATTTGGTAACGATAGTAAAATACACAAATTGAAGCAAGTGTCAGAGAATACAAACTAGCAATGCAATCAGGAACCGGAAAGCGGTCTCAAACATGAGCAGGTGCAGGTACTCATCCTTCTGGATCTATCTGCCGCCTTTGACACCGTTAACCACCATATCCTCCTGTCGACCCTTAAGGCTATGGGTGTCTCCGGAATGGTGGTTCTGGTCTTACCTTTCAGACAGGTCATTTAGAGTATCTTTTCTGTATACATGACATCCCTTGACTCTGTCATTCGGAAACATGGCTTTTCCTACCAGTCTTATGCGGATAATAAACAACTCCACCTATCATTTCAGCCTGACGATCCCACTGTTTCTGCATGCATTTCAGCATGCCTGAGTGACATTCCGCTCTGGATGAAGGACCATCACCTTCAGCTGAAAATTGCAAAAACATAAATGCGTGTAATCCCCTCCAACTCTAAAAGCCATCACAACTTCTCCATTCAACTGGGCTCATCAACCATCTCATCTTCAAGAACGGCCAGAAACATGGGAGTGGTGATCGATGATCAGTTAAACTTCCTGCAACAGATTCTCTCCAGTCCAGTCCCCCAGCTTAAAGCCCAAAGCTGCGAAGGGGGGGAGGGTGAAACCCCACTGTTCACACCTTACTAGCAGGCAAACATAGACGGGTGGGGCAGGAACTATCCAGAAGAACCCTCAGACATGCACGCTGCATGGCCCCACAGACCCCAGCAAGCTGGCCAGAAACACGACAGCTGTCAACACTAAATGCTGTCACCCTGAACACTGCAGGAGGCCACAACAAATGCCTGGCTGCAAAACATTGACTGCCACAAGAGACAGATCACCTGCATAGGATCACCTCCAGCCAAGAGGACCAAAGCATCCTATGCCAGCAGTCAGAAACTGTCAAAGCGGATTACAGCAGCTACAAACCCTCTGCTACAGCCAGCATATGTGCCTACGTCAGACGACAGAACAGGCCGAAAGGGAAGAAGACTTCAAAGCAAAACTCTTCTCCCTCAGAATTCCGCATCACACTTTGAGTCATAACCTAAGCGCTACAGCCTTTTTACGACACGATCAGCTGATATCTGTGGAACTCAGCCCATAAGGCCTACAGAGAACATAGCACTGCCTCCATAAAGATTGTTTAAATCCTGCCAATCTCTATGTAGGGTGCACCACAGTAGCAGATCTTCAGCAGAGACTCAGCAGATGTTATAGGCTGCCGAGAACAGCCGAGCACCAGACTGGACGCCCTGAGACAACCCAGAGTGACCACTTTCGTCGAACTCGAAAGAAGGGGCCCCGTGGAAACCCAGCTGGCAACCTAGGAGCCACTGACCCGTTCCGGCCCAACAGTCATTGAGGAATTCATCTGAACACCATGGATGACACCTGCCCAGAGAGCAAAAGAACCTTCCAAATATGTCTGAGACAGCAGAGATCCTGGGGACATCACAGAAGCTGATTCCACAAGAAACCTAAGCAGGAGGATTTATTTATCCAAATCAAACTCTTTTTGACCAAGAGTGGAATGTGAAACAAACAACCCTCTTGAATGCCCTCCTTCTGAGAAAAATGTCCAGATCTCTGTAACCTGCTGGTCGATCACAGAGACAGTCATCCTAACACAAGATGATTATGGCACCCGATCGCATCTCAGCAGACGGCTGACTATACATAACAAGCCGATACACACATACTCGGCCATCAACTCAGGTATGACAGAAACAAGAGGTTCCCACACACCTGACCAGCAGCTCCACAAGCGTGTACACCCCACGTACATATCACAGATGGGCATACGTCCTCTCTTCACCAGCGAAGACCTGCGAAATTGCTTTTGAGCCTTTAAGCATTAGAATGGACTTGGGGTCAAGTGCGGGAACTTCCGCTTTCCAGCCAGCCAATTAGTCTGAAATGCATTGGCAGGTCACAAAAGTAAGGCATGACATCTCAGCTGGTCGCGAGAACTCAGTCTTAAGGTTGAACCAGCTGATGACCCAAACGTTTCCTGCCCTTGCATGCCAAAGGCACATCACCAAGTGCCATGATGATAGCAGGCACCCTACAGGTTCTATGGGCATATATCTTAGACATCAACTTTACACTGTTCAAACGCTCTCAACAAAAACACCAGCTTCAGACATTTCTTCTTCTTTCAAGTGCGCGCAGTTTCCATTGGACTCATGCTTGTCAACCACAGCAACTTCCCAGGACACCTGTGCCTTGAAAGGGAATAACCAATGCTGAACCTGCTACTTCCTAGTTCTCGCGAATCTCACAGCCCCACGGGGGGCCCTCTCAAATGCGAGAACGTTCTACGACCTACTGGAACAGCCCAGAGCTTTACACTCTGGTGAATAAATGAGACTGTTGTACCTGCATTCACCAAAAGGGGTCACTGTTCAGCTCAACACACAGTGTGACCAAACCTTAAACCACATATATTCAAAGGAATACGTGGAGCATGGCCCACTCTGGAAGCCACACCCCCTTTTTACTGAATAAGTCATCTTTTGCAGCGTACATACTGCACAAGTGAGTGCATTTACCAAAGATTTTGAACAATGTCTTTATGAAGAGAATGACTACCGGCCATCAACTTCCAGCTGCTCGTCACAAAAGAAAATGATGCAGAACTAATGTCAAGTATGTGGCCTTAAATATCGTATATAGTCCCACCGAGAACCCAAAGGCTTATCACAACTTTCAGTGAGAGTTCAAAACATAAAACCAGACCCCTGGAGCCAGGTTTCGCTATGGTCTTTTGATGATGGTATCAAGAAACCAGGACAAAAGGGAATGGAAGGGTTTTATAGCGCTTCTTTCAATGATTCTGACCATTTGGCGTATGCCAAATACCCAACATTTGTTTAGTCTAATATAAAAAAAAAGGGTAATCGCTTGTGTGAAAAGAAAATTTAAACATATTAGAAATGTGTTATTGACTGAATATTGTGTAAAAACTACATGAATTGTGTTTATGGTATGGTCACAAAAGACGGCTGTTGTGCTTATTGTGCTAATTGTGTTGTCATAGAGTTTTATGACTACAGATTGGTCAAAGGGATGTTAGCATTTAAAAGAACCTGTGGTGCATGTTAGTGTAAAATCACTGCAAAAATGTGAAATATGAAAATTAATTGAAAATAAATAACCATTTACATATATTATAAGCAAAATAAAAAGGTTCTTTCTCATGTCGCACATTGTCTTTCAAAAGCATGTCTTACGATGAAGAAATAGCCAGGTGGTAACCCATAACTGTTGCGTAAAGTAACCGGTTGTATTCAATGCATTGAGTCACTATAATAAATTCTCTTTTTTACTTATTTTTAAATACTTTGTGTGGGGAAGCGTGTGTGTGTGCTTATTACGTAGCTCAATCCTCTCAGCTGACATGGCTTTGGAGATATTTGGCTTTGGAGAAAACTTCTTTGTTTGGAAGTAGAGCTAGTATAAGCAGGACTTATTACAAAGAACATTAGAAATAGACTTGTAGAAAGTCTTTACCACATATTGAATTATCCTGAAGTCCTAAAGACAACAAGGTATTATTTCTATATAACTTTTCTTCTGTTGTTCATTTTCTTTGTGACAACTTGATTTGGGGATTGAAACAGTAACTAAACATTACCTTCATGTTTTCTTTTAAAAAAAGGTAATGGACTTGGATATTTCAGCTGAGAGTCAAGATGCATATGAGGTAAAACATTCTCAATTGAAGTTTGTTTACTCTAATATAAAAACATTTGAACATTTAAAAATATTTTCGTAACCTGGCTATGAACTAATTTTGTGTCTTAACATTCATAGAATGTGTTCTGTAACCCAGTTTTTGAGCGTGAAGATGAATGTGAGGAAACTAAAGGAAATGTTAGAATTGACATCATACATCATGAACCCTCCAAACTTCCATCTTCAGGTAAACCAACAATGAATGCATTTGAAATACAAACATTTAAATTTGAAAGGCATTTCTAAATAAAAAAAAGCTTAGAGATGACATTGGGGAATAAAGGGTGTAGTAAGGAAATTTTTTAAATATTTCTATAAGTATTCAAAATTACATCGTATGTATACCCTACTATTATTTATTATAGACAACAATCTTATGATTGGGAGAAAGTTTAGAGTGAACATCCACCGTGTATATTTTTGTAATAACATTGCACCCATAAATAAGCTGCTAGGGGTATTTTTAACTATGGGCACACATTATTTACTTTTACACTGGAGATATGAGGAAATTATGAGTTTCTGATTCGTTTTATTTAAAACAAAATTATAAATGCTACTTACGTGATTAAAGTGTATTGTATAAGGTTGATCTCAGCTGCAAATCATGTCAGCAAATCAAATACAATTATGAGATGATGAAGTAAAAAGAGACTTTTTTACCTCCCTTTTTCTGTGTAGTTACAGGGTACAATAAATATACACAAAACGATATCCTTCACTCTGCAGCATTTATTGTGAAAACAACTAATATTAAGCACATATACTATACCTCATGTAAATGAAATGTTCAGTAATGTTAAATAAGAAGGTACAGATGCTGTGCTCTAGCTATTGTGAATACGTCATGGCTTAAGGGTGCTAAAAATGTAATGCTTGCATCCCCTTAAATCGTGTCTAATCCACAAAACAGCACTAGCCTCAAACAGCTTATTGCGTTTATAAATATGGTTACGACACAATACAAATATTGAAGACAAAACTATGGATCAATTGCTGAAGTTAAGTTCATCAAATTCATGTAAATCCAGGAAGTTAATTACTAAGTCTGCCCTACGCTGGTCGAATGTGAACAGCAACAGAATAATCATTGGCTGCAGCAATCAAGGACTAGTACTAATCATTATATAATGTAAAATACCATTGATGACAACAAAGTGGAACATGGGCTCGGTTTTTTGCAGGTTTATCATATTACATTTACATTTTACATTTAGTCATTTAGCAGACGCTTTTATCCAAAGCGACTTACAGTGCACTTATTACAGGGACAATCCCCCTGGAGCAACATGGAGTAAAGTGTCTTGCTCAAGGACACACTGGTGGTGGCTGCTGGGATCGAACCAGCAACCTTTTGATTTACCAGTTCAGTGGTTTAACCCACTAGACCACCATTTCCATATATTACACAAATTACACAAATTACTGTAATTTAAATGTCAATGACATGCATTTTTAAACCAGCACATTCAATTAAATAAAACCTTTTTAAAGCGGCCCTGCAACGCTGTTTCATGCATTCTTACTTCTTTACAATGTAAAACGTGCTGCCTTCTCATGCTTAACATGGTCAACTTGTAAAAAAACGAGTTGGGTGTATTATGTAGTATTCTTGCATGTCGATACAATCCCCCAGCGATCGTACAGGTTTCGTATACAACTGTTTTGTAACAACTTTTCTTAGTCTCTTATCGGACAATTCTCCCGGAAAAGCATGCGGCAGGGCCACGCAACAGCAAACAGCGAGGAGAGCAGGAGAAGGAGCATGCACAGACGTCACTCACTTTCCCTTCTGTTTAGGATAGAGAAAGAGCATACGTTCGGGTGTTTCCTTGTTCACTGCATTTGGGTGATGAATCTTATATAAATGGTGGACATAATGCTGGAACTTATATATGGAGCCGTCCAAGCGATAAAAAGATGCCGGATAGAACCGCATGCGGTGAGTTAAACTGATGTCTGTGTTTTGTTGGCAATGTGCTTTGGTTCAGTCTACCCCACTCCCCGCACGCGCCGTATGTTTTTAGAAACAATCGTAAAGCTGTATGTATCTTTAATAAATGTGATCGAACTAAATACTCTTCAAAGATACGACCTTTTCAATATTTCTCTAAAGGAGCTCAAGATTAATATGAGATTGGGAGAAACCACGTGTGTTACGCCCGCTCTAATATATTTAATATATTTATTTTACCTCAAATGTTGCATGTGTTTTCTTCAAGCCAGTAGGAGACACAGAAATGCCAATCAAGGTGTTGGAGTTTTTCATATAGATGGCAAAACATTATATTACTTTTTTAAATTCTATTAAATTTTAGTTTCTTTGAATTAAATGTAATATTTTCATTTCATTGTAGTATTTTAATGTCGAAAATAAAGATTTACGTGTAACCTAATCTTCAGCTTTTTCTTTAAGTCATGATGCTAAGGACTTTACCTCACACAGAACGGGAAAACTAGTTAAATAAAGCGGGCTGCCCATAACTTAAAGAACACAAGAACAGTCCAGTTAGTAGCCTGGTTGTCCTGTTAATATGTTTTAAATTGAGTTAGATCAAACATATAAACATACGTTGAAAGTCGGTCAATTTACAACAACACCTGCTGAATACAGAATTAAGCCTCATCTTTCGCCTGTTTTTGCGCATTTTTTAAATTTCATATGCCAAATAATGAAACCATGGCAAGAACTGGTGATTAAGAGTCCAAACTGAGTTTAAATGGGTTTTAAAGATAATTTAACCCTATCCATAAACTTTTTCATTCCGGGACACTTAAAAGGTCAACATTGATTTGACATATTTTACACATTAAAACAAAAAAGTAACTCATATTTAGCATGATTCTATGTGGCCAAAAATCCTAAAATCAATCAAATGAAAATGTATCCTAAAGTCACAAAAATGTGCAGACAGACAGTCCATACTGATATGCAATGCATGATAATGCCAACTTTATCCTATTACCATACTCTAGGTCATGCATACCACATAATATTAAAATAGTTACCCCTTAGTTTTAATAATTACCCATTTATTCCCCAAACTTTCCATAATGTTCCTCTTTACTTACTGATAGTGTGTAGCCTACTGTAGAGGTACATTTTTTTAACAATTACTTAATTATGTACATTGCTGAGTCAAAGATATCTGATTGTGTGTATATTTATTTTTCTTACCCTGTAACTTCGTGGAACAAATGGGTAACAGTTCCCACTTATATTTGGTTGTAACCACTTTTTTATCCGAACGTAAAACATTGTTTCCCTATACCTGCACATAGGTATACTATTATTACCAAAACTTCCACTGCAATTGAGGTTTACCTACATAGTTCTTTGTGGGTACATATGGTTGTTACCCCTTTATTACCCGAGCGTTCCTCTATACCCACAGATAGGTAAACTGTAATGCCCAGAATTTGTTTTGATTATTCGGTTTAATATCTTGCATATTATTATAGGTCAAACTGGGCTTAGTGGCTTTTTGGTGGGTTTAAGAGAAAAGCTGGGCAGCCGTGGAATGATAATCATGTCAACAGGTGTGATGTTTTCCGGGGCTGTCCTCTGCATCATACTGCTTCTTCTCAAGCGTAAGAGAAACTCTAATTTTGTCTTATTTCACCTTCTACTGCATTTACATGAGACTTCTGTAAGATATCAGATATCAGCATTTAAAAGAGTTATTGTTACTTCCAATTATGTATTTATTGAAAACAAGCTGCCCTAATAAATTGTTTTCTTCATCTTGTGCATTGTTGCATCAGGCTGTGTAGGAACAATAACTCAACACGTCCTTTACCTTTCAGTAATGGTTCTAGTTGTATAGTCAATAAATATTAATATTTAGGAAATGTCATCTGGTACTGAAATGCATTGTTTTACTGTCATGGTTGGATACAGTCGTGATTGCAGGATGAACTGGTGGGATGCTTTGGTATTGGTCCCACACCTCCTGCACTGTAATTGGACAGCAGAGTAAAAACGTGACTCTGACAAATGCAGTGTTTTGCACACAGCTGAACATTTTTGACTCTCTATGATTAAGAGCTCAAAGTATGCATGAAGTAGACACCGGTTGTGTTTAGGAAGTTATTTGTAAGAATGTAAGTAATCAAACAGATCTCATCCCCCATTGACTCTCAATAGTTTTCATTTTCCCTACTATGTCAGTAAATGGATAATGAGATTGGTTTGGTTATTGACATTCGTACAAATATCTTCCTATGTGTTTAGCGGAACAAAAACATTTATACAGGTTTGGAACAACGAGAAAAAGGGTCACAAAAAATCTAAGCACTCTCTTTATAAAAAATAACCAATTACTCTCCCAACATTTTTTCTTTAAAAACACACAAAGAAATCTGTATTTTAGAGTCTTAGACCCTGCCAATGATATATATTTTGTCATGATTCGATTAGAAATTACATGCACAATATTGATGCATACTAAGGTGTCCATTATAAGGAACGGGTGACAGTTAACAGGCTACGAGAAATAAATATAAATGGTTTAATGTGTTTTAACTGAAATGAGCCTGTGTCAAACCTCTTGTGGCCGCGCACCTCTGCAAATGGATGAGGTATTTGTAGTTGATGCGCATGCCATTGTGCTATTATTCTGGCTTCAAGCTCATGCGGTGTACATGGGACAATAATCCAGTAGCAAAAGAGTAAATCACCAAAAGGGGTGAGCAAGTGAGAATTCCAGAATTTTCTCTAGAGGCTCTACGCTCCGCGAGAAATATGAATGCAGGGTTGGTCAAAGCCTTCAGGGGGCCCTAAGCAGAATTGTATTTGGGGGCCCCTCTGTGCCACCAATATGACTAATTATGGTCAAACCTTGATTATTCCAACAATCTAAATCTATATCACTCATTATCAATTGTATTTGTTCTAGCTGTGTTAATTTGCTTACATTTTACAGGTTTTAATTGTAACAGTACCAAACCCACAGGAGTGGTCAGGTGTTAATTTGTACTTTAACATTCAAAGTCTTGCAGTTACAATTGGCAGTTACTAACCCTAACCCTTACCCACATACTTAATGTGGTGCACTGAAAATTAGCTTAATGAACCAGTAAACGATGCATTTACTGTAAACATGTTAACCACTTTAATTCCTTTTGGTTTGAAAAAATGGACAATATTAAACTAAATAATGAAACGATAATACAATGAACAGATCAGATGGATCCTTAACGACGTGCTTCAAGAATAAAATATAAAGCTGAATACCAATCAACTACAATTCAAATCAAATCAAATACAAACAGTATGTATTTTTTTGAAAAATAAACACAATTGTAATGAAAAAATGAAAAAAGCTTTCTAAAATAAAAACTTTGTTTAAGACAAACTTACTAAACTTTACATACCACCTCAATATTCCACTTTCCTTCTCAGAATTTGTGGTTCCGGGCTTTTCTGGAGGCAAAGTAGTTTATGATATCACTATAAAATACCTGACAGGAATTTTTTTAATAATATTAATAAGCACAACTCCAGTCAGTCTTTCTTGAGCCATTAAAGATCAAATAATTTGAAAAAGCTGCGTTGTTGAAAGAACAGAATGTTATTTTAACGTTAAAAAAGCTATTTCAACAACAAACAGCAGTTATTTTAAGGTCAAACTATATACCACAATACCTCAGCAATCTATACAGCTGAAACATTGAGGAATGTTGAGGATGTTAAACTGTTATCAGTACCAAGTTTATAAAACAGAAGCTTATTTATTATTATCAATAACAAGTTTATAAAACAGAAGCTTATTTTTATTACAGAAATATAATCCAGGAAAGTTCTTTTTAAAACCAGCTAAGTGATATGTTGTGTATTACAATATATTTAGACTGCAAAGATATTTGCGGATATTTGATGAAACATACTTTATTGCTTGCTTTTTTAACTAACCATCTAACTTTACAGTGCAATATAGTTTACTAGGCTAACTAGGCTGAGCCAATTTAGTTTATATTAATTTTCTCAACCTTTATCTTGCTGTTTTTCTCTTCCTCGGTTTCCTTCGTTTCTCTTTTCTCTGCACCAGAAGGATATGTCCTTTTTTCTGACATTATTGAGTTGAAATTCTTCAATCACTCATACTCTAGCTGTGCATGTATCCGGCTGCAGCAGCCTGTTAACATATTATTGCGTTGTGTTTGCAATACTAGAAATTTCAACAATGCAGCAAAAGGCTTGTTGCCTTAGCAGAGCAAATGTTAATGGGGGAGTAAGGAATAATTCAGATTATTCATGCACCCCCCCCCTCCATTGTAAATTATTACTAAATATAGCAATATACAATATAATTCATTCATTTGTGAAATAAGTTAATTACTAGCTAACCAGCAACATGTAACTGAACACACTTACATACAACTGCCATCTCTTACCGACTGTACCTCTCCAGAGTTTGGTTTATGTGGTTAATAATCACAATTATAAATTATTACAAATCATAACTGTTTTTCCTCCTTGCTTTGTATAGAAATGAAGAGCAATAAAGATTGGATGACCCCAACAGATTCCACCAAATTTCCACAGAATCTCTCTTTAAATAATGATCTGAATAGCTCCATATCCCCACTGCCAGACAAAGAGCCTGCGTCATTTACAGGTCAGTTCCTGGATCTCCTGTACCTACTGTAAAGATCTTTAACAGCTTTACATTAAATTCATGTGAAAATACATTCAAAAGTTTAATGTATACAGGAGAGTTTGATGAACTTCGTTCCTATTGTCATTTAGGTTCATGAAAATTTTAAAAAGTACTTTTAAGACTGCGAAATTAGTTAGAACTGTACATCTCCAAAGGGTTTTCTCTAATACTAATTTGCCAAGACATCAGTTCTGAGTATTTATCGAGAATGTCATATACATATGAAAACCACATGACATGTGACAGTCCTTTCATCTATTCAGATTTTTCTATTTCTATTCCCTTCAGTTCAAACGACTAGTTTTCTATGAGCCAGCTCACACTTTCCAGTAGCTCAGTGGTTAGAGCATTGCGTTAACAACTCAAGTATGTGGGTTTGATCCCAGGGGATTGCAAATACCTATTTATAACACGGTCGGTTCTGGTCCTTGATTCTGATTGGTTGAGCGGAGATCCAAGCCGTTATAAAATACCCCGATATATAACGGCTGACCGCATTACCTAGAATCACTGCGCCACTCTTGCTACGTACAGCAAAATAATTGTCAAAATGTCCGATTTTGTTGTGAATTTTGATTTATTTGGTGGGCTAAACATGGATGAGTGCAGTCGCGTTTTCTTTAAGACTGCAAGGGAAGCTCAGCTTCCCCTATTATTGTCAAAAAATGAATGGTCAAATATATGTACTATTATGTTAACATTTTATTGACTAAAAATGCGTTAAACACGTTCATCTCGAACGAAAACAATTTCGTTCAGAATCAGCTACTTAGGTCGGCTGACTCGATTTCCTTCTCATTCATTCCCGTAGCATACAGTGCATTACTCTGTTGAAGCCCAGCGTCCATTGACTTCAATGGGGCTGCTTTCAACAGTTTTTTTCAGTGTTTAGAAACAAGACGGTCATTGGATAATGCTGCGATTATGTCCCGCCCACGGACGCTCAGCGTCTCTGGGATGAATGGAGGAGTGGGCTGGCCCGGACTCCGAGCGTCTGCCTGATGATTGGAGGGTCTGTCGAAAGACTGCATCTCGTTTTGATTGACAGCGATTTTGTTCTATAAAAAGTCGCTGACGCTAAAGCTATTCAATCTCAGTCCCATTGCGGATTTTTCAAGTGTAGTTGAAAGGCAAACTGCTGCAACCTATTTCTTGGTATTTGCTCGCCGAAATTGCTTGCCAATTTTCATCATACATTTCACACAATTATACACCACATTCCTTGTTTCAGTTTAATGTATACCCACATTTCCTCCGTTATGTTTATATATATTTTTTAGATAGTTTGTTCATTCATTCATTGTGAAATGAGCTTCCCTCTTTGAAAGACCAGCAGCCGCTACTGCATGAGTGGTGGGAAGAGATCGACATGACAGACAAATTAGACCAACAACAAAGACGACACGCAGAAATTAATGAAAGCGAAATCGAAGACATCGAAAAGTCTAGAAATGAGGTGAATACTCATAAACAGACTATGTGGTCTGTTCGTTGTTTTCGGTCCTGGTGTGCCTAAAAAGGTATGTTTATTGACTTTAAAACAATAAAAAAAACTGACCTAAACCAAGCTCTCCGTCAGTTTTATGCCACTGTGAAAAACGGAAAGGGCGCACCTTACAGCTTTAGCAGCTATGTTGGCCTACGTGCAGGGATTAACCGGCACATCAATGATCCACCGATCAGTCGGTCCTGGTGTCTGATAAAAGATCCTGAGTTTATCACAAGCAACAACGTTTTCGGTGGAGTAGTGAAGAAACTTCGCCGAGAAGGACGTGACAAATCATCCCAC
This sequence comes from Triplophysa tibetana, assembly GCA_008369825.1. NCBI lineage: Eukaryota > Metazoa > Chordata > Actinopteri > Cypriniformes > Nemacheilidae > Triplophysa > Triplophysa tibetana. Next base: position 25,472,386 of record CM017917.1, read on the forward strand.
CATCCCGCGTTAACGATGGCAGACTTTGAGAAAATCACCCACTCTCCGGCACTAAATCCAAATACACCAAAGGGTCTCGTCAATAGGGTGTCTGCAGTCTGGTTTGACGTGCAGCTGCATATGGGACGCAGAGCTAAAGAAGGTAATCGTCAACTGAAGCCCGAATCATTTATTATTTGCCATGACGAAAACGGGCAGAAGTATGCAACACTGTCTTTCAACAATGCACAAAAAACCACAAAGAAGCCGGCTAAAGAAATAAAGAAAGTCTACGGGGATTTATGTTTGCGCAGCCAGGGAATATGCGGTGTCCTGTCGCTTCACTGGAAAAATACCTGTCCTTGCTGCCACCCAATCCACCGGCCTTTTATCTCCACCCAAAGCGGACAAATTACACAAAGGATGAATGGTAACTAAATTAAATTTAAGATAGCTTATATTTTTTATTTGATGCATATTATGATCCCCTGTTGTCAATTTCCAGCAATATATTTTCTGTTAGCTGGTTACTGTAGCCTTCACTGTCAAAAATATTTGCTGTCAATTGACAACAGTTACAACGCAACAAGGTTTTAAAAAAATTGTTCCCCAAACGTTAGGTATACTAAAGAGCCCATGGGGGTGAATTCCTTGCCTCTATGTTACCACGAATTTGTAAAGCAGCTGGGACGGAGACCATTTAGGTACACCAACCACTGCCTGCGAAGCACGACAGTACAAAAACTGTCTGATGCCGGCCTGAAGGCGAGAGAAATTATGTCAGTAACGGGGCATAAATGTGAATCTTCCCTGGATTCATATTGGCGGCCAAACTTCAATGACCGAAGATGCTAGAGCAAAATCCTTGCCTCTGGCACAGCGCAAAAAAAAGTATCTCAGAACCGGAGACTCCTCTTACAGCAAAGGGGATGCAAATATTACAGCAAATATGTTGGATCCATTTTTCAACAATTGCACAATTAATGGCGATTTCCAGATTAATCTTGATAAACACCTTTAAGCATGCTTCCAAGCATATTTGATCAACACTTAAACACAAATGTTCATGTATAAAAATAGATGCATACATGTTAATAGATAAACACCACAGTCTTTAAGCATATGTTTCATTGCGTTCTTTGCTGCGTCTGTGTTGCTTGGCAACCGCACTGTTGTAGCCACACCTGTTTCTGAGGAACTACTTTGTTTGGTGGAAGAACATATTTCTATTATGAAGGCCTCCGGGTCATCCTGAGGACCCATCTTGTGGAGCAGCACGGGAGTCGAAGAGGCGGTGACTGTTGGTATACCCTGAGTTTGCTCCTCAAGCGTAATCCAGCTCCGGAGCAGCTCGCGGTCATCTGTCTGAGCTTGGAAGAGCCACTCGAAGCGTACTTCCTGCTCCCCCTGTAGCCTCAGCCAGGCCTGGTGTTGCTCCTGGTGGAGACCAGCGAGCGTGTGGATGACCTCCGCAAACTTTAATTATTAGTGCCTGGGGATATAAGTTCTTGTAACTTTGATATTGTAGACAGCATTTGTCTTTTACGACTTAACGTGTTCACTCTTGCCCGTCTGCTGACTGAAGCAATGAGTTTGACCCGTCTACTCACTCGGAGTGAAGATCTGTAAATAGACTCAGCGGCGAGAGAGCGATGGCGGAATTCTCATTCTGGTTGAGTACCTACTGTACCTGTACAGTATTTATAAATAACTGAAAGAAAAGAATAATAAGAAGCGTAAATTTGCAAACAGATTTGGTACCAATAAAAAAAAATACTTTAATCTGTAATAAGTGCACAATATAATGATGTTTTAACCACCAAAAACACCCCTGCACTAATTGATTCTATGACAACCGTGACTAAATCAATACCTCTTTGTACTTCAATACACAAAAGATCAAAATGTCAAACAAATCAGATTTATTTTGTCTGTGTTCTTTGCTAAAGTTTACCAGTTAACCTACAGTATTTTATGGATGTTTATTTTTCTGCTCTAATAGAATGCGGTGGCGTGTTGATGGCTTCTAAGGGGACTCTCAGCTCACCAAATTACCCTGTCCCATATCCTCCCAATTCCTACTGTGTGTGGGTGATAAGGGTGTCTCCTCCTTTTCTCATACAAATCCATGTGTCATTTTTGGCTGTCGAAGGACCTTCTCCTTGCTTGTTTGATTGGCTAGAAATCAAAGAGGAGACAGAAAAGATGTCTGTTGCAACAAGGTTTGACCATCAACAATGCACCATTTTCTCATTTTGATAAATTTAATAATCCTAAATTGTACTTTTTTATGACAGTAAGACAGTAACCTTACACTCTGAAAACTAAATGTCCTTTAAAGGTTCTTCACAGCGATGCCATAGAAGAACCATTTTTGGTTCCACAAAGAACCATTTAGTCAAAGGTTCTTTAAAGAACCATCTCTTTCTTACCTTTTCAAAATCTAAAGAACCTTTTGTTGACACAAAGAAATTTTTTTTGGATATTAAGGTTCTTTATGGAACCCTTTAGACAACAAAGTTTGTTCTATGGCATCGAAGAACCTTTTGAAGTAGCTTTATTTTGAAGAGTGTTTGTAGCCTAACTTCCAACCCTGTGTATGTTCACTTGAATAATTTAAAATGTTTATTGATAGAAAATGCTAAATTAAAAAGTGAACTCACTAACATTGCAGAGAATGAGCCATAAACGCACAAAATACCACACCTTTCACACTACAGGGCATGCTTTAGGCAATCGCATTTGTAAGGTAAATGTTTTTGTCAATTAAGATGAACGTCTTCCTAGATTTTGTGGTAACATGGCACCGCCAACAGTGAATACAAATAGCAGTATAGTGTGGGTTTCCTTTCACTCGGATGGCAGCATTGGAGGGAATGGATTCATTGCACAATACCATTCTATATTACCAGAACAGAGTAAGCATCAATTATTTATTCTATACATAAACTTCAAAATGATGTTGCTGCTATAATAGTATGTTTGTATGTAGTATGAGCTATGTAAAACAACGTGTTCTAAGTTGACTTCTCCTTTTCTTTGCGTTCAGAAGGCTGTTCCAGAGAGGAGTTTAAGTGTGACAGTGGTCGTTGTTTACTGCCTATTTCTGTCTGTGACAGTCATCCAAATTGTCTGGACCACACAGATGAAGACAACTGTAGCCAGAAGCACAAAGATTGGCGTAATAGACACATTACACAAAGAACTCTACTTTTCCACTAAAACTTTATTATGTATAATGCATTAACTGTCCCTTGATTGTTAGTGTGTGGCGGGAAAATGAAAGGAGAATCTGGATCATTGTCCAGTCCAAACCACCCCAAGGCTTATCCACATAAAAAGGTAGACTTCTATAAGTAAATAACTTTACAGAAAAGCAGATCGAGAAACGGCCATTAATTCCTAATGACTACATTCTATGTATGATTATTATATTTTTTAAGACGAGTTGCATCTAGATAGAGAATAGATGGTTTAGACAATCTGGTATTTCCCCTCTTTGGCTGTAAGTTGCTGAGCCGTGGGTGAAGAAGGGGTAGAGGAAGGGTGCGGAAAACACTAGAGATGGTGAAGGTTAAGTTGCTTGTATATTTGTAAAGGGTTAGCTTGCGGGCTGATATGGTTATTGGTAAGGTTGGTTTATGGGAACCAGCTGGGTTGATTATCTGTTGTGTGAGATAAATCATTACAAACCAGCTGTGGTAGTTATCAGCACGTGCTCCAACCAAACTTAGTTAATAAAACATAATTTTAGGAATGTGTATACACTGTAAAAACTTCAACTTCAAAACTTCAAAAGTTAAATCAAACTGGCTTTATAGGTCACTGAATGTTTTATTGAACTGACTGAAATAACCAGATTGGTTTAACCAGATTTTTTAGGTTATATATAATGAACTAGGTTTTTTACTAAAGTTTAAAACACCTTGTGGTAGGTTGTTAAACAAGACAAAAACATCTAAAATATTTCATTTGACATCTAATGTTCAATTATGTAAAGTTCATAAAGTTGATAATCACGTGTTTTTTATTCTTTCTTTCATTAATTTTTTTGTTCTCTTTACAAACTAAATGATTTACCGATGTCACACAGGTTTGTACGTGGCAAATATTTGTGGAAGACAGACAAATTATCAGACTGAGTTTTCATAACTTTAGTCTGGAAACAAATGATGTGTGTGAGTTTGACTACGTGGAGGTATATGACGGTGCAAACACTGTTGACAACACTGTGCTTGGAAGGTAAGAAAATATTTTCACCACCATTCATGTTCAACAGACAAACTTATTACATAAAATCTAAACATGTTGCAAGCACCACTGACATCAGTATTGGTAAGGTTTTTGCAATGGAATCCTCTATCCTTCTACAGGTTTTTAGTCATTATGATGAATGATTTCAACACAAATATGTATTTATACATAAGTGAACAAGTATCCATGCATTAGCTTCTTGTAGTCTACTGATAATTATTCATCTTCACAAACTCAATAGATACTGTGGGTCAACTGTACCTCCTGATCTTATCTCTTCTGGACCTACCATGACAGTCGTTTTTGTGACTGATGAAGGTGTTGCAGACAGTGGCTTCTGGGCATCATATCAGGCCATATACTCAGAAAGTGAGTAGCACAGTGTAACGTTTTCTATTTTTTTACTTGACTGGATGAATAAAAACAGACGTTTCGTTAGGAAATGGAAACGGCAGCAGACTGACAGTTTGAGGGGAGGAGTTAACAGATGTCAACGCACAGATAAATAATGACCTGCACAGACAAATGATTTAGAATAAACACTGGTATATTCCATAGAAAAAAGAATTGTAATTTTAGCTTTTATTGGGACTTATGGGACTTATCTTATTGGTCAGTTATGTTGACCCGTACACGAAATGTAACCTCTGCAAATGTTACCTATCCGGAGAGTAGTGAACACATGCACAGCAAGTGGTGAACACAAGTACAACCGGAGCAGTGGGCAGCAATCACTGCAGCGCCCAGGGAGCAAGTAGGGGTAAGATGCCATGCTCAAGGGCTCTGTGGGAGTATCCATGAGCAACGAGCCATCCCCCAGGAGTGCGACAGCGCTGATCTTCGCCCTGGAGCCCGAGCGTCTGAGTAGGTTTTTGAGCCGGCTACAACACACGAGCCTGAGGGAGTCCTCATGGAGATCGGGTGAATGGATATTAACCCTGCCCACACTCCTGCTGCTGAGGGTGGGCTACACCTGGCCTTTACACCTTAGCCTCGATTGATGAGGATGATTTCTGCCTCGTGGCCTAATGGTTAGAGAGTCAGACTCATGAGCAGAAGGTTGCCGGTTCGAATCTCAAGGCAGGTGGGTAATGACTGAGGTGCCCTAGAGCTCGGCAGCTTCCCCCCTTTGCTCCCTGGTGTACGTGTGTTCATTACTCAGTGGATGGGTTAAATGCAGAGGTCACATTTCGAGTATGGGTCACCATATCTGACAAATAGGTCACTTTTATATTCACTTTCATTTAAATAAACTGAACAGCACAAAGAAAACATCCTTATATGGTAAATGAATAAACTTCATCAGAGAAGTAGTAAAATTTATTTTATCAAGGGCTCTCCCTACCTGGTGAAGCTCATGCTCTAAAGATCATGCTTAACCCTTTAGAGCAGGATTCTTTAACCGGGGGTCGACTTAACCTTTAGGCAATGTAAGGCAATCGCTTCGGGCCGCAAGCTACCATGGGCCTTCAAAAGGAATGGGGGGACTTAACCACTAAGCCATGTCAGTAACCACGTAGAGCCCCAAGAAATCATCAAAATAGTTGGGATATCCCTGTTAACGTTTTACATTATGACATCTGTACGAAGGCACTCCATCCCATTATGGATTGGAGTGGACCATTCTAATGTCACCGTATATGCACGAGACGAGTTCAACACTCTCGAGTAAGTTAACACAGTGGCGAAATTAGTAGAATTACCCATAGCGAGGATGTGTCACTGTGTGGTACATTAGCTGCAAAAGAAAGTTAAAATCACAGGGAAATAAAACACATACATAACCGCAGCTACACCAGCGGAGATGGAAACATATGATTTACAAAAGATTGTTGCCAAAGTCTCTGCTTTTTCCCCACACAAACTCCACCGCTGCTCCTATAGCAGATAATGTGCCGGTGAGTATTTCTCCATGAACACTGACAACACCGTTATAATGACTGACGACCAAAAAACATCTGTTACACAAAGAGCGCTGTCCTCTTGGTAGGAGAAGGCCAGTTCAAATGTAGAAAGGTTTCTTTGACTCCGCTGCACAGACCGGCGGGCACATAAAGACATAATATAATAACGTCATTACAGTGCTAACGATTCGTATTACAGAAATTATTACGGAAATTCGGTCACATTTAAATGCATGAAAGTTCGTTAACCACAAAAAACACACAAAGTGATGGCACACTTTGTATACAGTTATCCCAGATCAGGGTTTTTTCTGCATAAAGAAATGTGAGGCAATCAAATTTTGTGCCGCCTCAGACTCTTATCAAAAATACATGGATTGTCTTCACAAAAAACACTGCGTGCAGTAAACAGATTGTCATTTGTGAATGCAGTTATGCCACAATGGAGGCGCTGTTTCTTCACCAACACAGTGAGACGCTGAAGAGTAAAAGAGCTATATTAGGAGCTGTATTAGCTGTGTTTCACAGATGTTCAGATGTGTTATATGAATTAACTAAATGAACTTGCTGTACATCATTGTAATATATTTGTGAAGTGGGCTTGTTGAATCTTCGTTATTATGTACGCACCAACCTTCGCCTCATTTTGAGCCTGGAAAAACCCTGCAGATATATTTTTTCCCATCTTTTTCATTTGCGGTTAGGTAAACTTAGTTTTTCGCCTGTCACTTTGACTGGGGAAGAAAAGTTGTATGTTTTGAGGAGGAAGAAAAATGTGGGGGCGGTCCCTGCTCTGATACTGGCCTCTGGATGAGTGGTCTGGAAGGAAGGTGTTCGGCCGGAGCTTACGGGATGGGGTAGGTTGTTGCTTGATGATCTGGGAGATTAGGGTCGGATGGGCTTCTTTGATAAGGGAACGGTCGACTGGATGTAGCTTTTGAAGGCCTCTGACATCCAGCGGCAAAGTGCTTGGATCTGAGGCTGGGAGAGACCTTTTTGGGCGGCTGTGGTAGCAGTGCCTATGTGAAAGGAATGTCTAGAGAAATCTTCTGCGTGGATGCCAAGATGGTTTTGAGATGATTTTGGAACCAAAAACGTGAGGCTGGACAACTGGAGTCGGCTATGAAGAGTGGGTCGGATGGGGAATTTTGCCTGTGATCTTCTAAAATTTGGGTAGGCAAGGAGGGTTTGGTAAGGCTGGATGGGAGATTGAAGGATGAATATGTGGATGAAATTGCCTCTTTTAAATTGATCTCTCTTACTTGGCATTACTTGACGCAGAAACAATCTCCTTCCACTTCAAGCCAAGTCAGAGATGGTGGTGTGGACTGAAGGGTTATAGTTGGACGTTGTGGTCATCTGAGAAATCCAAAAAAGGCCAGAGTGAAAATGGCATCAATTGTGCAGGCGGAGTGGGTGGAGTGGCCGCCTCTGCGGAGGGTAAAAATGCATTTGGTCTACGTAACCAAAGTTAAATGTTGTCTTGTGTCCGGGTTGGTGAGTTGAGCTCTTTGGATTCCTTTGATGAGCATGGATGCTAAAGAACTGGCTATAGCTGGGCAGGTTGAGTTGATAATTTGTTTGTGGAAAAATTGGATTCCGCTTAGGTACCGTTTAATTGAGCTGGCTTGAAGGTTTTTGTTGATATTCATGAAGGATATGAATGAGATGATGATAAGCAGAGAGATCTCGGAAAAGGGCATGTTGTATGTTGACCTAAAACTCCTCCACACGGTTAGGTAAGACTGAAGGGTTCTGGGGGAGACGGCTTGGATGATAGAATTAAGGGGAAGAGTCTAGGAGAGTTCTTAGTGGGTGGTTTATGGGAATATCAGTTCCAAATAAGGAGGTACTGGTGCTGGTAGGGAGTCCGCTGCCAGCCGCCTGCATTTCTACAAGAATCTGCGACCTGATGCTTTCTGAGACGTGAGGCGGCTCCAGGGACAGGGCGTTGGGCAGGTCAGGCAATGCTGCTGCAGATGACACTAAGAAGGAGGGAAGTGCCTGAGAGAGAGACATGAGAGAGGGAATAGCGGCCGCTGGGGATTTGCTTGCGGGGACAATCTCATGCTACTGCCATTGTCCGGCCTGGGGACTAGAGGAAAAGCGGGGAAGTTGCGAGCCTGAGCCCCCGTTGCCAGTGCACTGGAGTTTGAGGTTGGGGCAGCGGGCCATTGACCTGGGAGGGGATTGGAGGAGGAGATCGGGAGGATGTGTGGGTGAGCCAAGGCCGCTTGCGGAGCCATGCTAGCACTGTTGGGGCGGCCCAAGGTGTCGTGGGCTTGAATGGTGCCGGAGATGCTGCCTGCTGGAGCTCGGTTGAGCGGGGAAGAGACTGCAGATGGGTGGATCTGCTGGGGATCCTCGTTGGAGTTTAATCCGGCCATAAATATGGGGAATTACAGACCTGCATCGGCCTACCTGTGGCCTTCGATGGAGTGGCAGGTTGTGCCGTCAGTGCCTGTTCTAATAGGGAAAAGCGACCAAAGTTGGTTAAAATTAGCTGAATCAGGTGTGCTTGATTAGGGTCGGAGCTAAACTGTGCAGAGCTGCGCCCCTTCAGAAACTGAGATTGAGACCCCTGATAGGACGTACCAAATGTGTTAACAAGTTAGCTCTTAAGAATCTTTTACAGTGAAGGGGCCGGGACGTTACACATCCTCAAGAGCATTTGATGAAAAGCTGAAGTGTAGAATGATGTTATAACATTTCTAGATTGTTTGGGCGTATGTGCAAGACTGTCAGTTTTGAATGTTTATATCATCTTAATTAAGTCTTATTAACTACATTTCGTTACACTGTACTTGTATATGTGTAATGACAATAAAGTTGAATCTAATCTAATCTAAAAATTCCATATTTTGTTAGTGTTTTAAAGGATACCAGTAAATGTCTCTGTTATGTTAAACATAAAGATGATGTTTTGAAGAATGTGGGAAACCAAAGAGTTCTGGGGAACCAATGACTAGTTTTTTTTCTTAAAATAGTAGTCAAAAGCACCCCCAAAACTTTTTGGTTACAAAGACAAGTTATGTCAAATTTATATAGCTCTTATGTCATGACAGACCACACAAGAGACCCAAATATGGGGGTAAGAATGGTTTTATTGGAGGAATACAGTCAAAAGCACGATATATATCCAATGGGCGAATGCTTTCGTCCACGGCGGCAGGCAGTCTGAATCCCGGGTACCGGCAGGCTCGTAGCGGAGGATCACCTCAAATCCGCGGAGCAGAAGGGTAGCCCTTGGGCGTCACCGCAAGCTGGAGAACAATACCAGAGGGGTAAGATATAGAGACAGATGCCCCCGGTAGTCGTCCTCATAGATTGAGATGCGGAAGGGTGGTGAGTTGACCTAGGAAACTGTGATAAATAATGCAACTAGACAGACTAGACAGGAACGATAGATTTGATTTCATTAGATGTGTCGCAGCAGCATCTAGGGCAGTCTGAGTGCAACGGTCAGACAAAGAATGAGAGACACTTAGGGAATAAATAGGGAAAACATAACAAGGGGAAATAACTAGCAGATGCGGGCAATTACGAAATGAGCTTAATGAGGGAACTGTCAACAGGGGTGTGAGTATGAAGTGGAAAATAACCAGTGTAGGGAAAACCTAAAGGAAACATAGGGCGGGGAGAGTGATGTAGACACTGAGCACGCGGTCAGCGAGTAACTAACCCCGTGCTCGACAATAACAAAAACACCCACGTGCAGAAGAATGCCCCAACCAGACCTGTGTCGTGACAGTGCCCCCCCCACCAGCGCCCCTAGGCGCTTAGGGAGGGGCTCACCTCGTCTCCGGTGGAAGTCAATGATCAACGACCGGTCCAACACATCTCGTGAGTGAACCCACGACCTTTCTACTGCGCCATAACCCTCCCAGTCCGCTAGATACTGGAAACCCCTACCTCGATGGCAGACATAAAGTAGTTTTCTGTCGGTGTAAGTGGGAACACCGTCCACCAACCGAGGAGGAGGGGGGGTGGGTCGGGAGCTAGCCGGATTAAGGTGAGAGGTGATTACGGGTTTGACCCTAGATACGTGGAATACCTGAAAACCTGAAGACAGACTCGCTGAGGCCCCGATCTGTCAACAGAACTCCTTCCAGAACCGAAAAGGTAAACTGGGGACCCCTATCGGACACAACGTCTACCGGAAGACCTTGTCCACCACCGTAAGAATCACAGTGCACCCTCTAGACAGGGGGGTGCCAGTGACAAAGTCCAAAGCTATGTGTGACTATGGCCGGGAGGTAATAGGGAGGGACGGAGTAGACCTGAGGATGGACGACGGGGGGTCTTACTTTGGGCACAGACCGGGCAAACCAACACGAACTGTCTGACATCGTTGGTAGCCGACGGCCACCAAAACCGCTGGTGCACGGACGCCAGGGTCCCCTTGATTCCTGTATGGCCAACCAGCCTTGAGGAGTGACACCACTGGTTGACCTCTGAGCGCAGCGGAGCGGGCACGAACAACCGACCCACCGTACACTTTCCTGGAACTTGTATCCTGCGACTGGCCTCCTCTACCCGTCGTTCGATGTCCCAGGAGAGAGCCCCGACGACCGTCTCCCGAGAGAGGATAGAGTCGACGGGATCCTCCCTCCAAGGTTCCTCAAAGAGCCGAGAAAGAGCGTCTGGCTTGATGTTTTTGGAGCCAGGCCGGTAGGACAGGGTGAAGCGGAATCTACCAAAGAACAGTGTCCAGCGAGCCTGCCGTGAATTCAACCTCTTGGCTGAACGGACATATTCCAAATTCTTATGGTCCGTCCAGACCAAGAATGGTTGCATCGCTCCTTCCAACCAGTGGCGCCACTCACCCAACGCTAGGCAAACCACCAGCAGCTCTCTGTTGCCGATATCATAGTTCCGTTCGGCAGGGCTGAGGCAATGAGAGAAGAACGCACAGGGATGCACCTTCCCATCATGACTGGCACGTTGGGACAAGACTGCGCCTACCCCGACATCGGATCCATCGACCTCAACAATGAATTGGCGATCCGGGTCTGGAAAAAACTGAGTACAGGAGCAGAGATAAAACGGGACTTGAGTTTATCAAAGGGTACCTGAGCAAGAGAACTCCAGTGAACGGAACCTTAGTGGAGGTCAATGCAGTGAGCGGAGCGGCCACTTGATCGAAGCCACAGATGAAACGCCTGTAGAAGTTGGCGAACCCCAGGAACCGCTGCAACGCCTTCCGAGAGGCTGGAACTGGCCATGTGGCGACAGCCTTGACCTTTGTATCGTCCGGTCCAATGCCCCGAGGAGAAATCACATGGCCAAGGAACGAAACCGTATCGGAATGGAACTCGAACTTCTCCGCCTTGACAAATAATTGATTCTCGAGAAGACGCCGGAGGACCTCTCGAACATGTTGGGTGTGTTCCTGGAGAGAAGGGGAAAAAATAAGAATATCGTCCAGGTACACGAAGACGAAACGATTAATCACGTCACCCAGCAGATCATTAATGAGGCCCTGAAAGACGGCAGGAGCATTGGTCAAGCCAAACGGAAGAACCAAATACTTGTAGCGTCCCAATGGTGTATTAAATGCCGTCTTCCACTCATCCCCCTCGCGGATGCGAGCCAGGTGATAAGCGTTCCAGAGGTCTAACTTAGTAAAGACCCGACCTCCCTGTAACAGCTTGAAGGCAGACGAAATTAAAGGTAAGGGGAATTTATTCTTTACCGTAATCTCGTTCAAACCTCGATAGTAAATACAAGGGCGTAGGGAGCCGTCCTTCTTCCGCACGAAGAAGAAACCCGTGCCGGCTGGCGAGGAGGAGGGGCGAATGAGCCCTGCATTCAACGATACTCGGATATAATTCTCCATGGCCTCTCTTTCAGGAGCAGATAGGGAAAATAGCCGACCCCTGGGCGGAGAAGTGCCTGGGAGTAGGTCATGGCACAGTCGTAAGGAAGGTGTGAGGAAGGGACATGGCACAGGTCTTGCAGAACACGGTACGAAGATCATGATATTCCCCCGGGAAGCGTTAGTGTGTGGGTCTGGCTCACTAGTGGCTCCGTGTGGTGATGAGTTATGGATTCCTCCCGCACGCACGGTACCTCGTAGGAGATCGGCGAGTTGGCGTTGTAATGCTGCCATCTGTCCCTGCAGCGAATCCACCTCCTGAGCGGCTGCGACGAGAAGACTGCTGTCCCAGCAGAATTCCCTGTTGCTGCAGTGCGGCTCGCAGCGGATCTTGTCCCGCTGGGTTGTGAACATGGTCTGACCATTCTGTCATGACAGACCACATAAGAGACCCAAATGTGGGGGTAAGAATGCTTTTATCAGAGTAAAACAGTCAAAAGCACAATATATATCCAATGGGCGAATGCTTTCGTCCACGGCGGCAGGCAGACTGAATCCCGGGTACCGGCAGGCTCGTAGCGGAGGATCAGCTCAAATCCGTGGTTGAGATCGTGGGGAGCGGAAGGGTAGTCCTTGGGCATCAATGCAAGCTGCAGAACAATACCAGAGGGGTAAGATATAGAGACAGATGCCGCCGGGTAGTCGTCCTCGTAGATGGAGATGCAGAAGGGTGGTGAGTTGACCTAGGAAACTGTGATAAATAATGCAACTAGACAGACTAGACAGGAGCGATAGATTTGACTTCATTAGATGTGCCGCAGCAGCATCTAGGGCAGTCTGAGCAGGCAAAGTGCAACGGTCAGACAAAGAACCAGAGAGACTAAGGGAATAAATAGGGAAAACATAACAATGGGAAATAACTAGCAGGTGCGGGGTTATTACGAAATGAGCATAATGAGGGAATTGTCAACAGGGGTGTGAGTATGGAGTGGAAAATAACCCGTGTAGGGGAAACCTAAGGAAACACGGGGGCGGGGAGAATGATGTAGACACTGAGCACGCGGTCAGCGAGTAACTAACCCCATGCTCAACAATAACAAAAACACCCACCTGCAGAAGTATGCCCCAACCAGACCTGGGTCGTGACAGCTTAACAAAGCTGCATTGTTTCAAAGCAGCTTTTCATAAAAATAAAACACAGAAGATAAAAATTTAATGTAAAGAGTACAAACCGAAAGGATCATACTTATAAAAGCAATTTGTATGGAATTTGCAAAAGATCATCAAATACCAGCAGTCTCCCGGTGAACAAGCCAACACAGGACAGTGGCAAGGAACCAAAACTCCAATAATGTATAAATGGAGAAAAAAACACAGCAGGGAGTGCTAGTTTTCCTCCGATGAATAACAGCTCCAGTCAATGGTGCTCATTTATCATTCTAAAATTGAAACGAGCACCAATCCGTGCGAAGAGATCTTTTTACGACAGTGATTATGTGTGATTCATCATATAATTTCAGGGTGTAGATGCCACGCCCCTTGATTTTGTGAGAGGGAGAAACGTAATATGGCCAACAAGAGGAACTTTTCCGATTTAGAAATCAAAGTTTAACTTTGAAAGGCGGAATCAAAGGAAGTAAAAAAAAACAGTTTGGAAAGAGATCGCTGTGGTCAACAGCATTGGTGTAGTGAACCGAACAGTGGAGGTTTGTAATTTTAATTGGATATTTATGTTTGGTAAATATGACCACAAACATTGTATTAATAATTGGTGTTAAATTTAAATATGAACAAAATTAATCTGTGGCAATCTTTAAGAATCGGCTGAAAACACATCTCTTTCGTCAACACCTGACTGATCATTTCTGCCTTCTATATCTTTTCTAATCTATTTTTATATAAAAAAATACATCTGTACACTGTAGTTGGCTTTGTGAGACAAGTTTTTTATTGCACTTATGCTTTTTGTTTTCCTAATGTTTGACTCAATTGCTTCCGTTGTTTACCCATCTTGTAAGTCGCTTTGGATAAAAGCGTCTTTAAAAACTTTGATTAAGTTACAATAACTTGTTAATGTAAAGACGAATGTAGATATGAATTACTAATCATTTTTACGGCGAAATTATAGAATAATTTACACCAAAGCACCTGTTAACCATGCATGTTCAAACAATTACATAATCATAATCACCTGACTGATCACTTCTGACTTCTATTTCTTCTCTACTCTTTAAAGAAAACCTCTAACTTATCTCTGTACACTGTCTAAGGTTATATGAGACCTGTCTTCATTTTTGATTACACTTATGCTTTTGTTGTCCTTATTCTGTCCCAATTGCTTTTATTGCTTACCCCACCTGTAAGTCACTTTGGATAAAAGCGTCTGCTAAATGACTAAATGTAAATGTCATATAACTAGGCTCGAAAGGAGAATACTTTATTCATTTAATGAAAATAAGAAATCAAAAAGGAATCTATTTTAACATCTGTTATACTAAACGAAAAAAAACCCTAATCTTTCTATTTATTTTCAGTTATCAAAAGGGTAAAGCGTACACAGACCTTCCCCCTATCTCAAAACTTGCATAAACGAAATGAGACCTGTCGTGAGATTTGATCGTAGCAACCACTCCCGTCCATATTAATAAATGGCAAGTTTTGCGTGGAAACGACCGTACACCCAGTTTTCGGTCATCCGCTCGTTTCATAAATAAATACTAAGTACCGTTATACTGTTTAGCCTTAAACAAACATTCTTAAAAATATTATTTTGTCCAGCAAAATAAAGGAATGTATAGGCCTAAAGGTTGGCAACAACTTGAGGGTGAGCAAATTATGACGCATTTTTGAGTGAACTATCCGTTTAAGGCTAACATATTTTTACTTTCATGGGGACTAATCAAGTAAATTTCTTATGTCTTTCTGCTTTAAGTAACATGCAGTCCAGAGCAGTTTTCCTGCAGCACTGGAGAATGTCTTCACAAGGACTGGCTGTGTGATGGATGGAGAGACTGTCCAGATGGTGCAGATGAACACAACTGCGTAAACACAACCTACCCTTCTTTCAGTGAGAATGCATTAGCAAAATATATATTTTTTTATTCTTTCGAGTCTGGCTTCCTGACCTTGATCTTCTACTGTTAACAAGCTTTCTCAAAGACAATATAAACATTCACAAACAATATGAAGTATTGCCATAACAACATCATTCATGGTGGGGGGCGGTGCTCTTATAAGTGAAGGGTCAAATGATAAACGAGTCATATCTATAAAAACTGAAAACATGCTGTCTTTGAGTTATCCACCAACACGTTATGTCTTTACCACAAGCACATTGCTCTTATAAGTGACAATACACTGGATAAACACGTCGTATGTTTAAAATCTGAAAATATGACCCATTATAAATCCAGCATCCAGCGTTTGCAAGTGTCTTCACCTGATGTCTACTGCACATTATGTTGAGAAATTAAACTAATCTTCAGTGTCTTAAGAGGCTCAGATTTCTTGCATCCAACAACAAAACCCCTTCTTGGTTTGCAAAACATCCTTGTAGCTCTCTGTAAGTAGTCCAGCATGAAAACACTGGCTGACAGTGTACAACTCGAAGAGGCTTGGAGACAGCAGTCCATCAACAGTCATAAGTAGCCTTTAATCAATGTGACGTCAGGTTACTGAGAGACAGCTTGTTTAAGAGGACTGTTGAGGTTTAAAAAATTAATTTTTATAATTCTAGGGTGGTTCTGTACACACACCCCTGACACACAGATATGTTCAAACAACATTTAAAAGTGCATGTTCTGCTTTAGGGGGCCCTTAAAGAAACACAGAATGAATATAGATACAGCCCAAAAGAACCCAGACACAAGGAAAAAGGAGAGATAGCATGTGGGATATTAAACACACCAAAACAAACCACTAAAATTATTTTTGAAATTAAGGTTTACAGCCCTTAACCTTTACACCTTTAACCTAATTATTTGTTTATCTCAGGTTAGGTAAAGTAAAACAAGTCTGACCTAGATCATAAGCATTTTAAAAAATACTTACAATTTGGAAAGAAGACTCCTCCGTGGTTAGGTCTCACTTAAGGTTTTATTAAACACATCATTATTAGACACAATTCTCAGCAAGTAGTGTGATAATATATATAAAATATCTTGCAACAAAAGCAAAACCTCAATACCGATATTTCATATACCACGTTTCCAGCAAAGGTGTAATCATTTTGGTTTCACGCACAGAGAGACACTGATTGAACAATATCTGTCTAAGCACTTCTCTTGTCCATATTTCATAACCAAACAGTCCTTGGTTGTAGTCAGGCTGTCATCCATTGAAACAAAGCTTCTACAGTCTTTTTAAGTCGTCTCCGATATAATCTGCGCCTTTTGTTTGCCCTCTGCTTTGCTAATCTTAACTGCACTCATCTCTTTTTAGTCTGTAATATGTGCTTCATCTGCTACATCACGTTTTATATTTAAACAGTTTTATCTAATACAAAACCGTTTTACAACTGTCATTTACATAATAAAGATCTTGTTTCGCGGACATCAGCTCCACTTTCAACACCATCATCCCATCACTGCTCCAGACTAAACTGACCCAACCATCTGTTCCTGGTTCTATTTGTCAGTGGATCAACAGCTTTCTGAAAGACAGACAGCAGTTAGTGAGGAAGGGGAAACTCACATCCAGAACCCGCACAATCAGCACTGGTGCTCCCCAGGGTTGTGTTCTCTCCCCACTGCTCTTCTCCCTGTACACCAATGACTATACTGGACAAGACCCCCCACTTGTGAAGTTTGACAGCAGACGGCAATAAGTCTGCTTACAGACAAGAGGCTGAACAGCAAGCAGACTGGTGCAGTGGAAATAATAATGGACTTCAGGAGACTTCCCCTCTGTACCCCAACCCTCTCACAATTACATACAGCATTCTGTAGGAGTCTACTCATTCAGGTTACTGGACACCACCATCTCACAGGACCGGAAGTGGGACAATCAAATTGGTGCTACTTCTAAAAAAAACTACAGAGATTGTACTTTTCACATCAGCTGAGTGAATATTCTAAGTGAATAAATAGCTCAGAAAGTCACTCTGGACCCCTCACTTCCAAGCCATAATCTCTTTGAATCGTTGGCACCTGGCCGGCGAAACAGAGCATTGAGCTTCAATATACCAGAAATTATCCACCTGATAATACCTACGTATTCAAATTTTTGGTGTAAATTATACTCCGTTCTGCTATATGAGCACATATTTTGTACTTGTCTAGTAAATATTTTGTAAAAATTATTTTTTGTTTGCATATATATGCAAACATACTTGGTAATGAAGCTCTTCATGATTCTGATAAAACATGCATATGTGTTAACAAAAATCCATAAAAAATCCTTAACTCTGGTGAACACATATCCTTAATATTCTTTAATGTAAGTGTTACATAATGTAAAATAACCCATTGTCAAACTCAACACATGCTTTTAAAAGTAACACTTGTGTAAAAGCAACAACAAGCAATACTTATGTGAATTCAATATAAATAATAATTGTATAAAACAAAACGTAAAAATACTGCAAATTAATTGCATACTTTTCTGCATCCCTTTGCAATACCAACGCACAAACACATATGTTGGGTTTCCATGTTTTATAGGGACATTCCATAGACGCAATGGTTTTTATAATGGTCAAACTTTATATCATATTCCCTAACCCTAATAATCACACAAAACTTTCTGCTCTTTTAGATTTTATTCAAACGATTAGTAAAAGTTACAATAAGATAGCTGAGAAACACTGTATGAAAAATAGTTTTAAGGTTTTAATTGTACTGCTATATTCATAGCTCCATTTTGCATGCATATAAAATTGTATGTAAGATGAGTGTTAGTAATAGTAGCTGTACTGTTTGAGGGATTTTGATATTCATAGCTCTATTTTGTATTTGGGTCAAATTTATGCAACAATTACGTTAGCAATAGTATCTATATGAGTAAATGTTTGTAAACGGTAAGCTACGACAGGCATAAAAAACTAAAATAATGTGAATTTGATTATGGTTAAGAAATGGGTTAAGCAATGTGATAAAATAAATTACTTGATGTTACAGTATTAGGTTTTTGAATGGTTTTAAACTATTTTTAAAGTTGGTTGCAAGTCCATATTTAAAAGAAATCATCTCACCTCTAGATATTGGTTATCAATTGCCTCAGAAAACATTATAATATAATACGCTAGAAACTGAATGATTAAATATCTCTCTGAAAGAAAAATCAATGAATACGCAAATGATAATGACATAATTTGAAAACTTTGTCTCTTTGTCTCTTAGCTTCATCTTGTGAGTCCATCCAGGTAGAAATATGCGGAGGTCTAAGTTATAATCTCACCTCATTTCCAAACATCTGGCTTTCTATTTCTGATCAGAAAGAGGCTGCATCCCTTCTGCAAAAGTACAGGGTGAGAAAGTGTGTTACCAATCACTTCTCTTAAACTCCTTCCCCGCCATTGAGGAGTTATCTTGTCATTTAAAAATCAGCCGGTGTTTGTACTGTTGTAGAGCAGGTGGCACTGTTACACACCTTTGAAAAAAGTACAGAATCTCTGAACCTAAAACGTATATATTTGATCTGTTTTTAATGATTTTTAAGTCTAAAATGGGTGGAGGATTTGACCAAAAAAATTTATTATCTCCGATAGTTTAATTAAAGTGATGCATTTTGAAGAAACCTACCCACATCTAAGGGGTGATAAAAAAACCCAATGAAGAATACAGTTTCTTTAGTTTGCAGAGACACGCAAGCAGAGACTTGCGCTAGCTGGCAACTTTTTTTCAGGGCTGGCGGGGAAAGACTTACAGTATTCTGAACCCCTGTTTGTGATTTAAAAATATATAATTTTACATTAGCACAATTGTAAAATTGGTACATTTGTTCTTATTTGGTTGTAGATGCTGATGGAGTTTGCATGTTTTGATGCTCTTCGCCAGCTAGTATGCGGTATGTTCTTTCCCAAATGTAGCCCACAAAGTGGCGTAGTGAAGCCATGCCAGTCTATCTGCTCGACAGCAGAGCAACACTGCAGTGAAGCCCTGAACGTTCTTGGCTTGAACTGGCCCTTCAACTGTCAACTCCTGCCTGATTCACAGGATCCTATGCAGTGTTCACTTCCCTAGGACACACCACAACCTCAAAACTGTGCTGACACCTTGTCTAAAAGTGAATGGGTTGCTATATTATTAAACTCTGAAAATAAGATTAAATGCAAACTTATGATTTAGAATATTATCCTTATGTGGCGTCTTTTGAATAATTTCATTTAAAAGCGAAAAGCTCACTTCTTGAAATTTGTTTACCATGCATCCAAAAGAGGATTACAAGCCGATATATTGGCAATTTTATTTATTCACAAAGTGCATCAACAAAGTTTCGGTCACTCATGACCTTCTTAAGTGTTTACATTTTCTTGAAACTGTTCATCTTTATATCTAATTAGATTAGATTAGATTAGATTAGATTCAACTTTATTGTCATTACACATATACAAGTACAGTGTAACGAAATGTAGTTTAGGTCTAACCAGAAGTGCAATTAGCAAGTGCAGGATATACAGTGTGAATACATACAGAATACAATATTAGGGAAATACTATACAAATGTTCTATGACAATATGACAGTCGGTATGTACTGTGGACAATATATACAGAAGGATATATACTGTGAACATTAATGTGCAGGTGGTTATGAACAGATAACAATATAGACTATACAATAGTGCAAGTGACTAAAGTGTGCATTAATTATAGACATTAGTTATTAAGGTTACAGTGCAGTAGATGAGTTAATGAAGTTATTAAGGTTACAGTGCAGTAGATGAGTTAATACAGTTATTGAAATTATGGTGCAATAGATGAGTAGATGCAGTTAATAGAGTTACAGTACAGTAGATGAGTTAGTGCAGTTATTAATGGTACGGTGCAGCATATGAGTTAATGCAGTTATTGAAGTAGTCCATTAGTGCAAATGAGCATTCAGTATGATATTCCTGGTGTGCAAGTGAGCACTATAGAGTCCGAAGGATGCTGTGTGTGTGTAAACAGTCCGGTAGAGCAGATAACATGAAGTACTGGTGTGTACAGTTCGGTCATGCATGCAGCCCAGTAGTGCAATGTAAACAATGTAATAGCAGCATTAAAGTTATGAGGGGTAGTGAAATGAGTGGGGGGCAGAGTTCAATAATGAAACAGCTCTGGGAAAAAAGCTGTTTCCTAGTCTGCTGATTCCGGAAGGAGGGAGAGTAAACAGTCTATGAGCGGGGTGAGAGGAGTCCTCGAGAATGATGCGAGCTCGACGCAGACAGCGTTTCTTCTGGATGTCCTCAATGGAAGAGAGTGTAGTCCCTGTGATGCGCTGGGCAGTTTTCACCACCCGCTGCAGTGCCACAGTGTCTAATCAACTATATATCAACACACGTGTGTCCAATCAACTAATAAATTAATTATAGATTAGCTACTTTCATTGTCAATAGACAATTATATCCAATCAAAACAGCCAAATCACAATACATCAGCATATGAAAAAACAAGTTATGATAAACGTCTTTGTTACGGATGTAACCTTTGTTCCTTGATGGAGGGAACGGGACGTTGTGTCGAACCGACAGATGGGGTTGCTAATGAAAACGCTACAGCGCTGTTCCGCGTCACAATCTCTAGCGTGTCAGACTTGAGGGCTAGCGCAAAATTGTAACCGTCCAGTGGATGGGTAGGGGGTCCCAGCACTTTTGGAAAGGTGGGAAGCCCCTGCCACCGGCTGTCACAGGTGGAGGACTTGTTTCTCTAACAGCAATAAGACACCCGGCACCATACGGCCACTAGGGAAGCGCTATTTCGTCACTGAGGAAACGCTCTACAGACACCACTTCCTACCATAGGGAGGAGTTTAGTGGAGACACAAATTTGTCGGTCAGGGGAGAAGGATATGCTTGATAGCCTCCGTCTGCTTCTTTACTGTTAGAACTGCTGGAAGAAGTCCCTGACAGTATCGCCGAACAGCCCCTCTTGCGAGATGGGAGCGTAGAGAAAGTAGACTTCTCGGCATCACGCATCTGCACAAGGTTCAGCCAGAGGTGTCTCTTCTGGTCCACTAGTGGGAACACTGTCTAATCCTGAACCTGCACGGTCACCTTGTTTACCCGTAGGGCGAGGTTGGTGCTGCACAAGCCCTGGGTCGGTTTTACCCTCGTAGAGCTCTTTCCATGCCATGGCCTGATAGTCATGGCATGGAGAGAGGAGGCAGCTTGGAACACGGCAGTGTAAGCCTTCGACACCAGGGATGCCGAAAACGTACACGCCTTGGGCGGGAGTCTAGGTCGACCTCTCCAGGTGGCCGCCGTCTACGGGCATAGATACACTGTGATGACACACTCCACCTGGGGCACATCGACATAGCCTTTAGCTGCCCCACCATCGAGGGAAGTGGCTGAGTATGTACAGAACACAGCCACCTGTGCCGCAACATCTGGATCAGCATTCGCCCGCTGTGCGGGCAGGACGTATCCACAAAAGCTGCCTCACCGTGGTGGAAACCCAAGCAATTGTGTCCGTCCCCTTCCTCGATGTGTGTGTTGCTCCCACGAGGACAGCGGGACATGCCGCACTGGAGAATTTAGCTCTTTTAGAAAAAAACTTAACACTTCTCGAACTATCGTGACGCCCAGGGGAAGTCACTGCAGGAAGGGACAGTCAACTGCACCACGTTGTTCAGAATCCAGCAGTCGTAGAGAACCAGAGATAGGATCGAAGGCTCCGAAGAACAAAAGATGAATGAATGCATTATGATGTCTCCCTTTTAGATCCAGATATCCAGGGGCGGAGTCCGGGATGCAAATTTAATTCGCCAATTTCATTGACCTTACCAAAACAGTCAGAAGATTATAGGTTCCCTTTCTGTCGGTCTCTCGACGTTGTGTCGAGAACGACAGAAGGGGTTCGCCCTTGAGAACCAATCAACTCTGACTACTATAGAAAAGGCCAATGAAATTTGGCGAATGAAATTTGCATGCCGGGCTCTGCCCCCGGATATCCGGTATAAAAGGAAGCCGGCGTGCAGCATTCATTTACCTTTTGTTCTTCAGAGCCATCGCTCATGAGTACAACTCAGGATTCAATCCTCTACAACTACACTGCTGGTGCTACGACGTGTTACAGCGGATCGTCCCTTCCTGCAGCGACCTTCCCCTGGGCGTCTCGGCGGTTCCGGAGGTGTTAGAGATTTTTCTAAAAAGTCCTTTTCAGGACTGACTGAGCATTCTCCAGCGCGGCATGTCCCGCTGTTCTCTTGGGTGCGGCACCCTCATCGAGGAGGGGGATGGACACGATCGCTGCATTAGGTGTCTGGGCGTCCAGCACACTGAAGCAGCGTTCGTTGACACATCTGCCCGCACTGCGGGCAGATTGTCATTCAGAAAGTTGCGGTCACGGGTGACTGTCTTCCTACGGGAACCAGCCACCATTTCGTTTGCTACACGGGCTGTGACATTGGTGGCTACGGCCCCAAAGTCCACGACATCGGGGCTACGGCCTCGAGGTCTGCCTGTATTAGCAGCGTTAAGTGATATGGGGAACTCTGCGAACGTAAACCCGCCATCCAAGTGCTCACGGGCCGATCGCACCCCGATTCGCTCCGCGGACGGCTACCACCTGGGGGGAATCGGCCACGTCTACCGTCCAAAGCGCGTAAGACTTCGGCATCACTGGTGTCGAAGGCTTGCGATGCTGCGGGCCAGGCTGCCTCCTCTCTCTATGCCATGGCCATCCTGCAGGCGAAGGCGTTGAGAGAGCCCCACGAGGGTAAGGCTGACCCGGGTATAATGCAGGATTTCCACTACCGCGGACATCGTCCGACCCAGGGCCCGTGCCGCTGCCTTGGTCGCCCGTAGAGCACTGTCAGCGGCGGCACGGGCCCTGGGTCGGACGATGTCCGCGGTAGTGGTCCAGGAGAGACACCCCCGGCTATACCTTGTGCAGAAGAGTGACACCAAGGAAGTACGCTTTCTTGATGCACCCATCTCGCAGGGTGGGTTGTTGGTATCACCGTCGAGGACTGCGCTCAGCAGTTTTTGACGGTGAAGCAGACAGTGGCAATTAGCCACATTTTTTCACGCCGCGACTCGGCCGCCTACAGGCCTCCGAGATCTCACGTGACGTCTGCTTCCCTGCAACCCAGGACCCCTTCGACATCGGCTCCGGTTCCTGTGCCCCCACAGGCGGCACCCCGGAAGCGGAAATCGAGGGGAAAACCTCCACCCCGTCAGCAACCTTCTCGCGAGAAGGGACACTGACGGGAAGACCCCAGGGAGAACAACATCGGGCCCGAACCTTCACAGCCACGGCTCTGATTGGTCGGTACGGGACGGTTCCTGCCTCGTCACCAAAGCCGGACCCTTTTCAGGGCCTGGCGCCCACTTACTCACAGAGTTTTTCAGTTCTTTCCGGGTGTCCATGCAGCCGATCGCACACTCCACTGGACTGTGCCCGGCAAACCCGACTTCACGCCCTGGCGAGGCGTAGGGTCGTATACACACGACAGCTGCTACCACTCTCAAACCGACAGTGTGCAGCTGTCCCGCTAGGCAGGTAAGTAGGCGGAGAGCAACCTTTTCTCTGGGGACCCCCCGTGACAGATGGTTAGCTCCGCCAGCCGACGAACCACCCCCCGTGGGAATGATGAAGCAGACCGTCCCCTTGGTCACCCTGTACAGTCCCTGGGAGCTCGAGAGCTGCCCACACTGTCTCGCTGACTAATGAGGACGGTCCGTCTTGATTACTCGATCCAGTTTGCCAGAGACTCTCCCAAAGTTTCGGGGCATCATCCCTCCCTCGGTCGAGGCAGGGACGCCTCCGTAATTCGGGTAGAGGTCACTACCCTTCTGGCAAACAGGCATCGAGCTCGTCCCTCAAAACCAAGATGTTCAGTGGGTCACGACCCGCACTTCATCGTTCCCAAAAAGACGGTGGGTTGCGCCCAAAGGTCTGCGTACCCGGAACAGAGCACCTTCACAAGCTGCCGTTCAGGGTGCTCACACAGAGGCACGTCCAGACATCTATCAGGTGTCAGGATTGGTTCGCGGCAATCGACCTGAAGGACGCTTACTTTCATGTCTCGGTCCTCCTCGACACCAGCCGTTCCCACGGTTCTCGTGCGAGAGGCGGGCATATCAGTACAGAGTCCTCCCTTTCGGTCTGTCCCTGACCGCCCTTTCTCCCTTAGGGGAAGAAGGCGAGCGGGTACTAAACTACCTCAGCGACTGGCCTACCCTGGCACACTCGCGAGATCTGTTGTGTACAGGAAGGGACCTGGTGCTCCGGTACCCAGATCGATTGGGACTCCAGGTCAACCAAGAGAGGGGCAAGCTCTCCTCAGTGCAGAGCATCCTCTCTCTTTGTATGGAACTCAACTCTGTCACCACGGCGGCGCTACTGTCCGCAGTTGTGCCCAACCAGTGTTGAACTGTCTGAAATGAACATTTTAGACAGACAGCGGTCCCCCTGAAACAATTCAGAGGCTCCTGGGACACATGGCGTCCTCGCGGGTTGATACCCCTCGGGTTGATGCACATGTAACCGCTCCAACACTGGTTTCAGAGTCGAGTTCCGAGGAGAGCGTGGCACACTGGCAGCAGGAGCATGGTGATGCCGCCCTGCTGCCAACGCACCATAACCCCTAGTCTTTATGACTTTTTTGACGGGCTCAGGTCCCTCTGGGCAGGTTATGAGGCAGGTCGTGGTGACGGCTGACGTCTCCTTGCAGGGGTGCGGTGCAGTGTGCAACGAGCACGCAGGTGGGGTGTTGGACGAACCCCCGCCTGCGCTGACATATCAATTGCCAAGAGTTGTGGGCTGTGCTACTTGCACTGAGCAGGCTACGGCCTCTCGTGTAAGACATGCACGTGCTGGTCCGAGGACAGCACTATAGCTGTAGCGAGCACAGATCGTCAGGGTGGCGTTCGCTCACAGCAGCTAACACAACTTGCTCGACGCCTCCTCCGGTGAAGTCAACATGTGACCCGTTCCCTGCGGGCCACACACACCCCAGGCAAACAGAACTAGACAGCCGACGTGCTCTCTCGCCAGTTTATGCCTCGTGGAGAGTGGCGACTTCACCCCCGCGCACCAGCTCATTTGGAGGCTGTTCGGGTAGGCCCAGGTAAACCTGTTCGCCTCCCTTAACACCACCATTTGCCCGCTTGATATTCCTGCCCTCGGCACGGATATCCTTGCGCACAGCTGACCGCGGGATGGGTGGAAGCACACCTTCCCCCCCCCAGGAGCCTCCTTGCACAGACGCTGTGCAAGGTCAGGGAGCAGGAGCACCAGGTGTTATTGGTTACACCACACCGGTCTAACCGCACTTGGCTTCAGAGCTAATGCTCTGGACAGCGACTCCCCCTGAACCATTCCCCTGACAGAGGACCTGCTCTATCAGGGGACGGACACGTTCTGGCATCCCAGATCTGACCTCTGGAACACCCATGTCTGGTCTCTAGACGGGAAGAGAAGATCCTGAGATGGCAACTCCCCCTCTCGGCGGAGACCATCACCCAGGCTAGGGCCCCATCTACTAGGCGGTTACACGCCTCTAGACGGCGCCTCTTCTCGTCCTGGTTTCTCTCTCAAGGAGAAAGACCCACTGAGGTGCTCGATCAGGATTGTGTTTTCCTTCTTACGAGACTGGAGACTAACATCTCCCCTCCACGCTGAATGTGTATGTAGTCGCTCCTGCCACTCATCACGACTCAGTCGGTGGAAAGTTTCTAGGGCAACACGACCTGGTCACCAGGTTCCTAAGGGGCGCGAGAGGGCGTAATCCGCCTCACCTCCGCTCCATACCCTCTTGGGACCCTAAGTGGTCCTGGGGAGCCTCAGTACCCCCCAAGAGCCCCTCGGAGGTTCCGATCCTCCTCACTGAGTAAGACGGCCCTCCTGACGGCGCTCACTTCCTTCAAGAGGGTAGGGGACCACCGAGCATCCTCCGTGTCCCCGGATTGCCTTAAATTCGGCCCTGGAAACTCTCACGTTAGCTTGAGACCCAGGACCGGATGCGTGCCCATGAAGTTCCCACTACTCCCTCCGGGGCCAGGTGGTGAACTTGCAGGCGCTCCCCATAGGGGAGGAAGACCCAACCCGATCAGTGTTGTGTCCAGTACGTGCTGGACCGCACGCAGAGCTCTGAAGCTCTGACCAGCTCCGTGTCTGTTGGAGGACAGCAGAAGGGGAAGGCTGTCTCCAAACAGAGGCTGGCGCACTGGGTCGTGGACACCGTTACGACCGCATCCCGATCTCAGAGTCTCCCATGCCCATTGGTAGTGAGGGCTCACTCCACACGGAGTTTAGCCACCTCCTGGGCACTGGCAGAAGCGCCTCTCTAGGAGACATCTGTAGAGCTGCGGGTTGGGCTACGCCCAAACACCTTCACAAGGGTTAACAACTTTTGTGTAAACCCGGTGTCAGCCCACGTCCTGCGTGGCGACATGTAGGACTGGCATCCGGGGGGGCGTATGCCTGCGAAAGCACCTTTCCACCCTCTAACAGGTTGGGTCAGTGTGCTATCTACCTTTTTCTTCTTAGCCAAACACCTGGCTAAGAAACTGGTACCTCACCTACCTCCCTTCTTACCCAGACACTGGTTAAGAATAGGCATTCCATCCATCACCAAACAAGCACCACCTGGGGGCTGGCTGGGCAGAGCAGCCTTCCCCCTTAGGCCGGGATACCATGCTATCTGTGATAGCTCTAACCGGACCTAGTGCTACCGGACGTATGTAACACCCCCTCCGTGGGCTGTTCCGTCTGATGTATCCTCATGAGTATGGTTCCCACTCCTGGTAACCCATGAGCTTCCCTAGGTGGACCTCCACCTCGCGGTTAACTACTCAGTCCGCACGTTCCATGCGTTCTCCTCCAAGGACGAGACCATACCTTTATCCACCATTTTCCTCCCCACGGGCAGGAGGTGGCCTCTGCAGCGCATTCCTGATTTAGGAAATGGCGCTTACCCGGTGTAAACCCGAGCCGGACGACCTCTCGCCTGTAGAGAGCTAAGGCCCCGTCCGTGAAAGGTTACCGGTCAGGGCTGTACCCATCTTTCTCTTAGAAAGCTCTGGAACCCCCCGACCACCACACTGGAAGGTTACAGTTCCGCGAAAGCATCGAGCTGACACGCCCAGGCTTGTTACCGTCGCTTCGCTAAAGATTGTGACGCGATACAGCGTTGTGGCGTTTTCCAATGGCAACCCCATCTGTCGTTCTCGACACAACGTCGAGAGACCGACAGAAAGGGAACGTCTTGGTTACGTATGTAACCTCAGTTCCCTGATGGAGGGAACGAGACGTTGTGTCCCTTATGCCACAAACACGTATCGTATTCTGCTGCAGTCGTGAGAGGCTCTCAGGCTCTTCAGAACAAGAGGTAAATGAATGCTGCACGCCGGCTTCCTTTTATACCGGATATCCGGGGGCGGAGCCCGGCATGCAAATTTCATTCGCCAAATTTCATTGGCCTTTTCTATAGTAGTCAGAGTTGATTGGTTCTCAAGGGCGAACCCCATCTGTCATTCTCGACACAACGTCTCGTTCCCTCCATCAGGGAACTGAGGTTACATACGTAACCAAGACGTTCTCAGGTCAAACCCCATCTGTCTGTTCGACACAAAGTCCATTCTATATATCAGACGAATAGCAGTAGGTGAACGAACAGTATGTCAGAAACCTCGGTCTACATAAAACAGTAGGCAAGAATTTCCCGGCTGGCGCACTATGTCTTGCGAGATTTGGACGTGCGTATACTACTCTTGCATCCGAATACGCCTAATTACCTACAATATACAGTGTTGCCACAGTTACTTTGAAGAGGTAATCTGATTACTGATTATTGATTACACCTCTCAAAATTAACTTAGTTAGTGTACAGATTACTGGATTTTAAAAGTAACTAAGTTAGATTACTCGTTACTTTATCCGTTACATTCAGCAGCTGCTGCCAACACCCCCACTGCCTCAACATAAAAATGACAATCAGTTTTGCCAACACTCACTTTATTGGAAGTGTATTTTTTTAACAGTAATGTCAACAATGTATCTCCTGACATTTTAAGTTGAACTTAAAGACTATTTCCTTAAAAATGTTAAAAATAATATAAAGATTTTCTTGATTTCACATAACGGTCAAATCAGTCATTCTTGACCTGACATATTTAACTGTTAACACTTTAATAATGGCAAAACATACTATTTATAATCTACATTATTTATAAATGTAACTATAAATTTCTTTTTATGTTAACATTGTCTATTAACATGTTTTATGAACATTGAACCTGTTGTTCACAGCATTAAAGCAGCAAGGAGTGGTTTTACACAACAAGTGTAAAACGCATGAAACGAGAGCGAGTCAACCATGTTTAAGTGAAGCATTCGCATCCGGTGTTTCAAATTAATTATCCACCCGTCACCTGCCCGCACATATAATTTTCTCTGATATAGATATCCGCACCAGACACGGACCCGATCGTCATTTAAATTACTCAGTAAATTTTCTAGCACTTTTTTGTCTATAAATACTTAAATCTAATATTTCGATTTAGCACACACATGATGTACCTGTCTCACTGTCGTTGCATATTACATACCCAGCACTTGATTCACACGGTACTTTTCTTTTCTACCTTTTTTTTCTGTGTATGACATCATCCATACGCGACCCACCCGCAATTAAACTGATTGTATTTTTTTATTACCCGACCCGCGGATCATTCGCAGCGCCCGCGGATTAAACCGCCATCCGTGCATCACTACTGCCCGACCAACTTCTTCAACTCTCCCACACTTACTGCTTTTGCATCAAAGTCCAGCATTTGTTGTTCTGGTGGTGGGGGACCTGCTGCTCTCTGCTTCGCACCACCTGGCGGGACTTAATCTGTAGATTGGACTTTGCAGTGCTTTGACTCCAATTGTTTCTTCAAATTTGACGTAGTGTTTTTGTAGCTAGATAGCACTTTGTCGACAGAACAGAGAGTACAATGAACCTTAATATTGTCATCTAGCGGACACAAACTCTTGACTGTTTTTCCAGCTAGAAACGCGCATCTCTCTCCACCCTCCATTGTTGTTTACGTTTGCGTCGCTGCGTGGTAGGGGCTATTACACTTGAATTGTCCTCGTGCTGAAAACGTGACTTGTCGCATACTGCTACGTGACTACACTGCCTGAGACGCAAGACGAAAGCAAAAAATATATATTTTTACTAAGGAAAATGACAAAATAGTAACGCACAGTGACTTGGATAAATAACTTTAATCTAATCGGAAAATTAACGCGTTAGATTACTCGTTACTGAAAAATGTGGTCAAATTAGACTAACGCGTTACTAAGTAACGCGTTACCGGCATCACTGACTATATAGTATGAGAAAACACAGCAGTATGTCCGAATCCGGATTCATAAATGAGTAGGTGATAAATTCCCGATGGCTTACTAGTTATGCCCACATTCTGAAGCACCCAGCGACAGATACTTGGAATACATATCTACCCCATGAGCCCACGGGACAGGATAAGTTCCTACAAGAGCATGGCAGAGAATTGCGAGGCAGGTGTTTTTAAAAGTGAGTATTACTAGCCAACAACGCTTTTCTTTGCGTTGCAGTCACATTAGTGCTGTAGTGTAAAGTTAACCTGTAAGATGCTTCATAGCAAAGTATATTTGTGATTTTGCACCGAAAATGCAGTCTAACTTAAAGGGGCGTTCAACGCACACCCGTCTTCGAAGTAGACTTAAAGTTATATATATTAAATCCATACGCAAGTTAAAGACCCTTTTTTAATGTCTGTTTAACATGTGACCCGTCATTTTCTCGATAAAGTATTGCAAATTAGCAAATAACAATATGAAATACACATCACAGTAATGTAGCTTACATCTGTTGTTCACTGTAATGTGTAATAATTAATGTAAAAATATATATTTTTTTACATTTTTTGGGGATTTGGCAGTTGCTTTTATCCAAAGCGACTTACATTGCTTTATCCTATACATTTTACATAGGTATTTGCAACCCCCTGGGATCGAACCCACAACCTTGCTTTGTCAACACAATGCTCTTACCACTGAGCTACAGGAAAGCTCAAATAAACACATTTTCTTAAGTAACTAAACATAATGTATATATTTTATTTGTCCATTAGTACTGTTGATAAATTCAGAAACATTTGAGTTGAATAAACAGCGAGTTAACACATGTGCGACTACCTCCACATTAAAATAAAGTATTGAGCACAAATCATAGATGTAATTTGAATCTTGTTTGACTGTTACAGGGACAGAAGAGAACACTCGTTAAAATCACGAAGGTGGTGACAATAATCAGCTGCGAGATGGCAGTAGGATGTGGGGTTCAACGCCTGTAGATACAGTATAATTTGTTACAACAATAAATTGAAATAAAGCATTGATTTATGCGATGTTTACTTGTACATGGATTAATATTTATTAAATTCATTTATTTTCTTACATTTAAATTTACGTGTTTTTTATTCATTTTTACTTTATAGTTTTTTGTAAATAAAACCTATTACATTACATCATGCATTATGTCATTGCTTCACTGAAAACGTATGCATTCCAATTTTTGTAGTCTGTGTTAATGCATAGATGGCATTGCAATACAATTACATTTAGTAGCCTATTAAAATACAATATATCATTTTCAGGACAAAAATATATAAGTATTGGTCAACACTTATCAATAATATTGTGCACAAGTGTAGGTGTGGGCTAGCAATACATTTCTAGTGTACACTTAATTTATAGGCAATAATCAACTCTCCTAAGGCGAGATTGTCAAACAGCTGCCCGAAGTCTCCTTTGTGAAGACATTAAAAACATGTTGCAAATGCTGGGAAAACTCATGGAAGCTAAAGTTAGCATTACGAATGTTAAAGAACCTGTCTCTCATAACTTAAGTTGTTGCGTTTGTTATTACGTTGTGAGGTTAATCTCTGGCCCATGTCTGGGATTGCAGATACATGTAACAAGGGTAACACAGAGGAGGAATGGAGATGCTGGACAAACATGTAAATCCAAGTCCAAAAGGGGTTTAATGAAAACGAACACTAGAGCAGGAAGACAGGGTAGACAAGAGCAGAAAGACAGGGTAGACAAGAGCAGAAAGACAGGGTAGACTCATTTTTTGTCCTTTTATGTTTTGAATTCTAGTGTGGGTTTATCCTGTCTATTGCTTTTATGCTGCAGACAAATTGCCTTCAGGAAATGAAGGAAGAACTGAACTGAACTGAACAATTCCTGATCACCATACAAAACTTGCAAGCAATTTCATCTTTACCCCCCTAACGGCCAGCATTAAGCTCCTTAAAAACTTGAGTCTCTATCCTTCCTGAGTTAATGAAGATAAATTCGAGAACAGTAGCATGGATATACAGGAAGCTGTTTCTCTCAATGGATTTGGCACATTTCTTTGAATAAAATGATTAACACAGCAAACTAAACACTTTTTTGTTGGCAAAACAATTTAATAATTTATAAAAGATGCCTGCCGACAGAATCTGTATATTCCATTCAATCTCTCGACCACTATGGTCAAGACCAAATAGGTTTTAAAGAATGTCAGGGACAAGATTGTAGATCTGCACAAACCTTGAATAGGCTACAGACAGAAGCTTGGTGAGAAGGGAGAGAACTGTTGGTGTGATTATTTGGAAATAGAAGAAATACGAAATATCTATCAAAAGCCTTTGTTCTGGAGCTTCCTGTAAGATTCACCCAATAGGGTAAAGATGATCATGAGAAAGGTTAAAGATCAGCCCAGAACTACAAGGAAGAAGCTTGTAAATGATTTCTAGACAGTTGGGCCCACAGTTCCCTTTCTGTCGGGCTCTCGATGTTGTGTCAAACAACAGATGGGGTTCACCCTTGAGAACCTATCAACTTCGACTAGCTTAGAAAAGGCCAATGAAATTGCTGAATGAAATTTGCATGCCGGACTCCACTCCCGGATATCCGGGTATAAAAGGCGTCGAGAGAGCGAACCTTCTCGGCATGCCGCATCTGCGCCAGGGTAAACCAGAGGTTTCTCTCATAGACCATGAGTCTGGACCAGGGATGCCGAAGTCCTAAATGCCCCGGACGGGAGTCTAGGTTGACCTCTCCAGGTGGCAGCTGTCTGCGGGCACAGGTGCACCGCGACTGCACGCTCCACCTGAGGCATCTGAGGGCAAACCAATATCACATGCAGAGTTGGTGGGAGATTTATTACAAGCTGTAATGTTGCCATCTGAACTAGCTGTAATGAAGGTCAAGGGACATGTTTCAGGAGATGAAACAGATGCTGTTGGCAACAGAAATGCTGATGAAATGGCAAAATGGGCCGCAGAACATGCAGAGTTTTCCACATATCAGAGAGCGCAGAGTAGGGACGTAGAAACAATGATTTTTGCACATGTATCATGCATTCCTCACATAGATTTGAAAATTTGCAAAGTCAACCCACACAGGGAGACGTGAAGCATTGGGCAGAAAATGGATGCGCGATAGATGCAAACGCTTTGATAAGAGATAAAAATGGTAGAATCGCATTACCAAAGCTTTCCTTGGTAATATTGATAAGACATTACCATGGTATTTTGCACAACAGCGCGTCTAAAGTTACACAGATGATGAATCGCCTGTATTGCATACAGGATACAGCAAAAATGGTCAAACTGATTGTATACTTGTGTTTGATATGTGCCAAAACAAACCATCACAGAAAAATGCCACACTAAGCGTTACCGATTCCAGAAATGCCTTTTCAGTGCCTTCAAATAGATTTTTCTCATATGCCAGATGTTGGAAATCGAAAATACATACAAACTATTGTCGATAGGTTTTCAAAGTGGCCTGAAGTATTTGCGTGTGCGAAGGAGGATGCTAAAACTGTAGTAAAAATACTGTCGAAAGAAGTTGTCGGGGTAGGTGGAACGAACACACCGAATAATCAAAGATAAAGTCAAGAAAACCTGTATGGAAACAAGCAGGAAATGGCCAGATGTGCTACCAGCAGTATTGGCAGAAATAAGAATGACCCCTTCCTCAACGACAAAATACTCACCATTTGAAATTTTAATGCGTAGACCTCTCCCGACCCCATGGGTCAAAGGTCGCGCAGGCGTTTCTTCCCTAAGAGACATGGAGGTGATCCTGGATGACAACGTGATTTCCCTTATTGATAAACTAAATTCTGTGTGTGCTGATGTTTCTCTTTCTCTCCCTATTCCGTCAGATAAGCCCACCCATAATTTCGTTCCAGGCCAACAGGTGCTTATTCGGAGTCTGAAACCAGTCGCCGTGGGGGAACCAAGATATCTTGGGCCAGCTGTAGTTATCGCGGTAATGAGAACTGGAGTGCTAACAGATCATCAACCGTAGTGGATTCACGCATCCAGTCTGAAACATCTGCCAACATCCGCATCACTAATTGACACTGCAGGGCCTAAGAAGCCTGTCCAAGTGTGTGACAGGGCACTGGTGTGAGGGCTTGCGCCAGACAGAAGATCCTTGCTCTAGTAGTGGGCGAGGGGGCCACCTGTCGGCTGAACATAGGGCATGGGCAAATTTTGCCCCATTACAGCTTCCCGATCACCTCTGAAGGTTCCCTTGTTACACATTTGGGTCCAAATTGTCCAATATGTCAATCATATGTCTGGTATTGATCCTGGACGGTGCACAAGCAATGAAATTAATAGATGAAGATGATTCGTGGTTAGAACATGACCATCCACCACAAACATGTGGTGGAGATTGGCTAATTACACCATAAAGACAAGTGAAAGTAAGTTTTTGTACTATCTGTTCCGGATAATGATGCAGGTGGACATTTGATCGACCAAGGAATTAAGAAGATCACAAGAGCAGTTGCTGAGATGACCAGCCGATAGAGAAATGGAGATGAATGGGACTGGAGTTTGAGTTTTTCCAACCTTTTCTGTAAAATTAAACATTGGCTGATTTTAATCGTTATAATTATTTCATGCATTCTGGTTTTGCTTTGTTTATGGCCCTGTATTATGATTCTGATTCGCCATGTATTGAAATCACCTATCAGTGTGATTATGAAAGGTTACCATGTTGCTCAGGCAAGACCAGGAAATAAGATGACCACGAATCCGGATGTAATGTAAGGACAGAGATCCGACTGGAAGTGATCCTTAGATTAGGAATTTTCTTAATTATTTAACATTTTAACTTTTACGGTTTATCATGGATGCGGAAAATGTATTGGTTAGTCATAAATGACTTAAAGAGGGCAACTGTTAGATATTATTTTCCCCATAGATAAATAAGCCCACATAAATGAATGAATAAGTGAAGCCTACGTGTGGGTTTAAGGCTCACAGAGTGAATCGCTGCTAGCTGAGCTGACAGCTGGCTAAATGTGGAGGAAGGGGATTTATTCTAAGCCAAACAGTTTTTGTCTGACAATGCTATGTTCTCTATACCTTATTTGGTATAACCAGTGTCTTATGGTGCACTATATAAAGATGTTTCTTCCATATAGTTTCTATACCTTGTTCGGTTGTAACAGGTGTCTTATTGTGCACCATATAAGGATTTGTCTTCCCAGAAATAAATGAGTTCAAAAGCTGGATGCCTTTGTGTCTTGTTCTTGTGCTCCCAGATCTGCAGAAGAATTCTCTGAAAACATCCAACCTGTTTCTGATTCGATTTAAGTTTAATCCAAAACACAGAGAGAAACTTAGTGTTCGAAAGGAATCTGAAGTTTAACAATTCCTTAAAATCTAAGTAATTTAAGAGTAATTCCCTTTATTTTGTTGTTGGATTAACATAGCACAGCCACTAACGTTAGCAGATGCACAATTCCTTCTGTCAGCCATCCGATTTTATCGCAAATTTAACATTTATTTAGACATAGTCCCTCCAGCGTGTCCTAGGTAGGGTCTCCTCCCGGTGGGACATGCCCGGAACACCTTCCCGGGAAGGCGTCCAGGGGGCATCCGGAAAAGATGCCCGAGCCACCTCAGCTGGCCCCTCTCGATGTGGAGGAGCAGCGGATCTACTCTGAGCTCCTCCCGAGTGACCGAGCTTCTCACCCTATCTCTAAGGGATCGCCCAGCCACCCTGTGGAGAAAGCTCATTTCAGCCGCCTGTATCCGGGATATTGTCCTTTCTGTCATGACCCACAGCTCATGACCATAGGTGAGAGTAGGAACGTAGATTGACCGGTAAATCGAGAGCTTTGCCTTGCGGCTCAGCTCCTTCTTCACCACGACAGACCGGTACAGCGACCGCAAGCTGCACCGATCCGTCTGTCAATCTCCCGTTCCATCCTTCCCTCACTCGTGAACAAGACCCCCAGATACT
Source organism: Triplophysa tibetana (assembly GCA_008369825.1). Classification (NCBI taxonomy): domain Eukaryota; kingdom Metazoa; phylum Chordata; class Actinopteri; order Cypriniformes; family Nemacheilidae; genus Triplophysa; species Triplophysa tibetana. The sequence continues at coordinate 25,507,780 of CM017917.1, forward strand.
TTAACTCCTCCACTTGAGGCAGGAACTCTCCTCCTACCTGAAGTGTGCATGCCACCCTTTTCCGACTTAGGACCATGGCCTCAGATTTGGAGGTGCTGATTCTCATCCCAGCCGCTTCACACTCGGCTGCAAACCGTCCCAGTGCATGCTGGAGGTCCTGGTCTGATGGGGCCAGCATGACGACATCATCCGCAAAGAGCAGAGATGAAATCATGTGGTCCCCAAACCCGACGCCCTCCGGCCCCTAGAAATTCTGTCCACAAAGATTATGAACAGAACCGGCGACAAAGGGCAGCCCTGCCGGAGTCCAACATGCACCGGAAACAAGTCTGACTTACTGCCGGCAATGCGGAGCACCCTCCACAAGATGCCTCGAGGGACACAGTCGAATGCCTTCTCCAAATCCACAAAACACATGTGGATTGGTTGGGCAAACTCCCATGAACCCTCCAGCACCCTGGAGAGGGTATAGAGCTGGTCCAGTGTTCCACGACCGGGACGAAAACCACACTGTTCCTCCTGAATCCGAGGTTCTACCATCGGCTGGATTCTCCTCTCCAGTACCCTGGCATAGACTTTCCCGGGGAGGCTGAGAAGTGTGATTCCCGATAGTTGGAGCACACCCTCAGGTCCCCCTTCTTAAAAAGAGGGACCACCACCCCGGTCTGCCAGTCCAGGGGCACTGTCCCCGACCGCCACGCAATGCTGCAGAGGCGTGTCAGCCAAGACAGCCCAACAACATCAAGAGACTTGAGGTACTCAGGGCGGATCTCGTCCACCCCCGATGCCCTGCCACCGAGGAGTTTCTTGACTACCTCGGTGACTTCAGCCCAGGTGATGCGCGAGTCCGCCTCCGAGCCCTCAGCCTCTGCTTCCTCAATGGAAGACGTGACGGCGGGATTGAGGAGATCCTCGAAGTATTCCTTCCACCGCCCGACGATATCCCCGGTCGAGGTCAACAGCTGCCCCCCTCCACTGTAAACAGCATTGGTAGGGCACTGCTTACCCCTCCTGAGGCGCCGGACGGTTTGCCAGAATCTCTTCGAGGCCGACCGATAGTCCTTCTCCATGGCCTCACCGAACTCCTCCCAGGCCCGAGTTTTTGCCTCCCCAACCACCCGGGCTGCAGTCCGCTTGGCCTGTCGGTACCTGTCAGCTGCCTCGGGAGCCCCACAAGCCAGCCAGGCCCGATAGGACTCCTTCTTCAGCTGGACGGCATCCCTTACTTCCGGTGTCCACCACCGGGTTCGGGGATTGCCGCCTAGACAGGCACCGGAGACCTTACGGCCACAGCTCCGAGTGGCCGCGTTGACAATGGAGGTGGAGAACATGGTCCACTCGGACTCAATGTCTCCAGACTCCCTCGGGATCTGGTCGAAGCTCTGCCGGAGGTGGGAGTTGAAGATCTCTCTGACAGGCGATTCGGCCAAACGTTCCCAACAGACCCTCACACTACGTTTGGGTCTGCCGAGTCTGTCCAGCTTCCTCCCCCGCCATCGGATCCAACTCACCACCAGGTGGTGATCAGTTGACAGCTCCGCCCCTCTCTTCACCCGAGTGTCCAAGACATACGGCCGTAGGTCAGATGAAACAACCACAAAGTCGATCATCGATCTCCGGCCAAGGGTGTCCTGGTGCCATGTGCACTGATGGACACCCTTATGCTTGAACATGGTGTTCGTTATGGCCAAACTGTAACTAGCACAGAAGTCCAATAACAGAACACCACTCGGGTTCAGATCAGGGGGGCCGTTCCTCCCAATCACGCCCCTCCAGGTGTCACTGTCGTTGCCCACGTGGGCGTTGAAATCCCCTGGCAGAACGACGGAGTCCCCAGTCGGGGCGCTTTCCATCACCCCTCCAAGAGTCTCCAAGAAGGCCGGGTACTCTACACTGCCATTTGGCCCATAGGCGCACACGACAGTGAGCGACCTATCCCCGAACCAAAGGTGCAGGGAAGCGACCCTCTCGTTCACCGGGGTAAACTCCATCACATGGCGGCTGAGCTGAGCGGCTGAATTGAGGTGGTGGGTCCACTGGAGGGTGGCCCCACGTCGCTCCTTCGGGCTGAGCCCGGCCGGACCCCATGGGGGGAGGCCCGACCACCAGGCGCTCGCATACGAGCCCCAACCCCGGGCCTGGCTCCAGGGTGGGGCCCCGGCTGCGCCATACCGGGCCCCACGTCACGGTCCTCCAATTTCTTGTCATCATAAGGTTTTTTTGAACCGCTCTTAGTCTGAACCGTCGCCTAGGACCTGTTTGCCTTGGGAGACCCTACCAGGGGCATATAGCCCAAGACAACATAGCTCCTAGGGTCTTTCGGGTGCTCAAACCCCTCAACCACGGTAAGGTGGTAGTTCAAGGAGGGGGAACCTGAGGAATGATATCCTGCCTTCCCCTCAGGGGTTGTTGATGCCCAGGAATTGAACCCCCTCTTCTTATCACACCTCTTCCCTTCATCTCTTCAGGCCCTGATCACTCGGAAAACGCTTACGCTTTATACTGTGTATATCATTTATTGTCATAGTATGAAGTTTTGATGATTCATGTTTGGTATTGTTTTAAAGGTCATGGTGCGATAGGTAAAAAGGTCTAGTTGTTTCAAATCTAACAGAGAGTATATTATAACTGTTTAACTCTAATCCATGACCTGCACTCCTCAAAGAGGTGTGACTTTTTCAGGGAATCCTGTTTACATGTAGATTAAGATCTCATTTGATGTTCTCTTCAGTGACGAGAAAACAAACACACCAAGTTTCTCACTGACCACTGGCTTTGTTACATCTGTGCATATAAGGTGCATTGGCAAAAGACTCAGGGAAGCTTCTGTAACCAGAACTTCCCACATTGCAGCTGTGTGTCTCGATTCGGAAGCTTCTGTAACCAGAACTTCCCTCATTGCAAATGTGTGTCTCAATTTTACCAGGTATGATAAACTTTTTGGTTTTATTTTATTATGATACTAAGTTAATAATCTTTGCTTAGTAAATTAGGAATTTCTTTTTATCTGCATTCTATGATTTTAATTAATGTTGTGCCTGCCTGGTATAATAAATTGTTATTGTTGATATTGCTGTTATTACAAGTAGATTGAAAGGAACCTGTTCTGTTACCGCAAAATCGATGTGTCAGGATAGGGAGGGCTAGTTTATACTAGATTTTTATTATAAATAGAGCATTACTGAAGCTCACATGTTACAGATTTCCACCTATCATCTGGCCTAGCAAGTTGTATGATCATGACTTAAATAACAATTGTTAAGTTTAAGAGCAAGCATATCGCGGCCAAACTTAACGATATTAGTTTACCCGGCAACCTCTGACAAGATCAGAACTGACCGTTTTGTGTCCGTGAGATCCATGAACCCGGCCGGCGTGAGACTCTGTGCGACTGCAGGTCCCAATCGAAAGAATAACTCTAAATGATAAATATTAAAGTATGAAGATTTATAGATAAATTAACGCTAATCAACAGATACATTTGAAACGTCATTTACATTTTTTATATATTATATTGAAATTGGAGTCAGATCGGTCTTAACCACAGAGTCATATAAATTGAACTTAATTGTAACAGTTCTTAAATAACTTCATGTAGAAATCACTGAGGAGAGGCAGAACACGAGATCCCTTAAACCACGACATTGGATTCCGTCGTTGGGCAAATGAGTGGTCTTTTACAATGGCGTTCCGTAACTCAACGAGGTACTCTAAGTAAGTATCACTAATTTACTTAAATGTAAAAAACAACTAGTGAGCGAAAAAAAAACCTAGTCACCTAAAACACAAGAAAAGATGTTTTAAGATAGAAAAGATAAACTCACTCGCTTCCCCAACTCACTCCGCTCATGCGCACGGGAGAGAGAAAGTGAGAGAGCATACGTTCGCGAAGTTCAGGTGTTTGTTTGTTTGCATTTGGTTGATGAATGTTATATAGACTGTGGATAAAATGCTGGATTTGGAGATTGTTTGAGACTGATATATGGAGCCCTCTCAGCGCCAAAGATGTCGGACATCTGGTGAGTGAAACTGATGTTTGTGTTTTGTCGACAATGGGTGCACACGTGCTTTGGTTCACTGTCATTTGGTGGAAAAACAAGCCTCTCGATCACCTGCATATGGATAATAAATGTTAGACATTATCGTTAATATTGTTGTCGATATGTATATTTCTCTTCAACAAACGCATCGATTCTCTTCAGAAGACCTTTGTTAATACCACAGAGCCGTGTTGAGCAGTTATTTGATCTATGGATGCACTTTTTGGAGCTTAAAAAATCAACAACCATTCACTCCCATTCTACCGCTTAAGGGTTAAATAATACGTGGTATTATAACTCTGACTGTATTATTCTTCAAGAAGAAAAACATATTCAGTTAGGTTGAGTCTTGAGGGTCATTGTAAACATGGGGACCTTTTGGTTTGTTAGTGAAATATCACTTTAAAGGAGTAGTTCACCTCAAAATTACAATTCTGCAATTGTAAAAACCTGTATGACTTTCTTCCATAGAACACAAAAAATATATTTTGAAGAATGTTGTTAATAGCCAGAAAGAGCCAGAAAAGGGTCAGTTCTGCTCTATAAAGTCTACACTTACATTTACATTTAGTCATATGGCAGACGCTTTTATCCAAAGCGACTTACAACTCAACTCAACTTTATTTATATAGCGCTTTTTACAATTTTCATTGTTACAAAGCAGCTGTACATGAGACACATTGAATACAAGTAAAAAAAAACTAAAGGCATATACCTGTAAAAACAAGAAAAAGGTGAAAACAACAAAGACAGACATACAAATGCTCCACACACATAATATGCAAACATACATACACACATTGACATAGACGCACACAGGGCCGCATTAAGAGCTAACTGGGCCCCGGGGCTATGAGCTACTGCAGGGCCCCCCCACCCCTTTAGATCACCAACTACAGAGAAAGAGAAAAAAAACCTGCTTTTTTCTAAAACACTGCTGAAGTTGTTTTACATAAATATAATCTAGAATCATTCAGAATAACTGTTGCCAATTCCTTTACAATATACAATTAGGAAAATAGCTTACCTTAAAAAAAATGTTTCCTGCTTTTGCGGAAAGAGAAGTCCTTGATAATGTCACTGAAGTCAAGGGATCGGAGAATGTCATTTTCCAGGGACATCAAAGTAAGATGGTTCAGTCTCCCTTGTAACATGGATGAACGAAGACAGTTTTTGACCAAAGACAGTTTGGAAAAAGAACGCTCTCCACTGGCGTTAGTCACAGGCAAAGTCAAGAAAATACGAAGAGCTATGTCCATATTAGGGAACACAGACGGCAGGTTTTTCTTCCTCAGTAGCTGGAGCAAGGCTATGGCACTTTTGTTTTTTTCATTTTTTGTAAAGTCCTTGAATTGAGCAATTTCATCAGGGAAATCGTCTTGCAAATCCGTGTCGTATTTCTTCTGAAGAGACATAGCATTAGAATGTAGTTCCTCTGAGGTGATTGTATGCATGTTGCTCAGAAATCCAAAACTTTGCTCCAGATCACTCACAAGTTTGTCAATTACGATATTAAACACACAAACTTGAAACTTCTGTCTTCCTGACATTGTACTCAGGGAATCTGCCACAGATGACTCATCTGGTTGCTTTTTACGTCGTCTCTCCCTTTGATTGTCACTTTTGTATGTCTGAGAAACACATGACGATATGTTTTTGGCTGTTAACTCAAACCTCTCAAACTGATCACAGAGATCTGCAATAAAATCTGTCAATGAACCCACCAGAGCAGCATCATTAGACAGGTCATGGGCAACCATTTGAAGTTGTGCACTTGTTTTTTGAACACGCTGCAGCACTGTATTCCACACACTGCACAGAATGGCAACTTCAAGCTTCTCCATCTGCCTAGAGAGAGATGTGGCCTCATTGCGAGTGGTGAGGTTTTGATGATCATCTTCTACTATTGTTTGAAGGGACTGGAAAATGTTATCATAATTTAGACAAAGGGTGCTGGTTGCTTGTGCATGCGCACTCCACCTTGTGTTTGACAAGGTTTTCAGAGTTTGAACACGGCCCTTCTCATTTTCTGCTAGGTTGGACGTAACAATCTGCCACCTCCAGGTGGATTTTGAGCAGAAGTTAAAAAGAGACTGTACAAATGAGAAAAACTCCTCAGTCTCAAGACAACAGTTCACAGCATTTACTCCAACTAGGTTCAGAGTATGTGCCGCACAGGGAACCCATTCAGCTAACGGGTTGACTTCACGTATGCGAGATTGCACGCCTTTATTTGCACCAGACATATTACTGGCGTTGTCAAAGCACTGTCCACGGCAGTTCTCTATGTTTATGTTCATCTCCGTCAGAACTGATATAACTGAATTGAACAGGGACTCACCAGTGTGACTGCTTATGGGTAGAAACTTAAGAAAACGCTCCTCTGTGCTCCCTTCTTCAGATACATATCGGACAATAAAAGTGAGTTGGTCTGAATGTGAAATGTCTGGGGTGGAGTCAACGATTATCGAAAAATATTTGGCCATCCTGATTTTATCCAGGATTACAGAGAGCAGCTTGTCACCCATCAAATCAATTAACTACTCACACACAGTAGAAGAAAGATATGAAGGAGTCCCCTTGCCTGCATTGCCAAATCGTGCAATATGCTCTCTAAGAAATGGATCAAATTGACTGATTAGTTCAAGGCAACCCAAGTAGTTTCCATTCTGGGGTGATCCAAATTGTTGGTTGTCTCCTCTGAAAGCAAGTCCTCGCTCAGATATAAATTTAATAACAGCAACTACTCTTTTAAGAACCTCTGACCAGTATTGGCTCTCTGTTTCATACTGTCGTTTCAATTCATTGTCAATTTTACCCTGCTCTGCAGTTCTTGAAATCCACACAAGCATGCATTTGCGATGTGACTCAGATCCCTCGTGCTCGACAATCCGTTCATTTGCATGCTTCCAATCATTAAAGCCATCAGCGCATCCAAATTTTGAATGGCCGTTCTTGTCATTTACACCAAACAGCCGGCAAACAAAACAATACACGGCTCCCTTAGATGGGGAATAGAGCAGCCAATCTCGTCTGACATTTTCACCATTAACTAGTCTGCGATTAAAAAGAGGTTTTGAAAATCTTCTCTTTTGATTTTTATATTGTTGTTCTGACGCAGAGAAATTAGCAGTCATATTTTGACAAAACTGTGGTCCTCTATCAGCCCAGTACTCCCGAACCTCATCGTTGATCTCACCCCAAGTTCCAGGATCAGTGCTTGTGTACGCTGGGATATCAACAGCGTGCAGGGTAGGAGAGGAAGTTGATGCAAGGCCGCTGATCTCAGGTTGATCTGCAGTAGGCTTTCTAAGTTCATTATTATTTGCATCAACTTCAACCGAAACGTTATCTCCTTGCTCAGTCTCATTATCTCCAGCAGCAGATGTCGATGTTTCATGTTTCTGGTGATCTGGTTAGGATAAGCATGAAACACATTTTTACACTCAATTCAATTCAATTCAAGTTTATTTATATAGCGCTTTTCACAATGTGTATTGTTTCAAAGCAGCTTTACAGGGCAAACAGGAAAAACAGAAAAGGTAAAACACAGCACAGTGCATTGTATTTATACAACGAGTAAGATCATACTAATAAATAATATATAATTTCTAAATAAATAAATAAATGCAGTCTCCCGGTGAGCAGGCCAACACTGCCCTGCTGTGGCGAGGAACCCAAACTCCAATGATTGATTAATGGAGAAAAAAACCTCGGGAGAAACCAGGCTCAACCGGGAGGGCCAGATCCCCTCTGACGTGTCATAGCTGCACTCAAACTGCTGACATGTGATTTAAGTTTAGCATTCAATACCAAATAGTGTAACTTCAGCATTAATGAGACAAATAGTCCGTCTTTGCTCTTTGTTGGGGGTGTATTGGTCTGAGCTGGGATGGTCCGATGGTCATATTTCTCTTGGCTGGTGGTGGAATTGCCTTAGATGGGGCTGGGATGCTCAGTCAGTCTGCAGCTGTAGCTGGCGTTATCTCAAATTGGGGATGGGCATCTGTCGGTCGTCTGGACATGGTGGAACTTCTTCCTACCTCGGGATGGGCATCCCGAAGCAGAGGCGGAAAGAGAATAAAGAGAATAATTAGCGTAGCTGCTGTTCATTAACTATGCATTAAGTGAAAGCTTGGCTGAAAAGATGTGTCTTTAATCTAGATTTAAATTGGGAGAGTGTGTCTGACCCTCGAATAGTATCAGGAAGGCTATTCCAGAGTTTAGGTGCTACGTATGAGAAAGCTTGACCCCCTTTGGTGGATTTAGTTATTCTAGGTGTTGTCAAAAGTCCTAAGTTTTGAGATCTTAGAGAGCGTGTTGGTTTGTAACATGATAAAAGCTCGGTTAAGTAAGTAGGGGCTAAACCGTTTAAGGCTTTGTATGTAATTAAAAGAATTTTAAAATCAATACGATACTTAATGGGTAGCCAGTGAAGCGATGATAAACTGGGGTTATGTGATCGTATTTTCTTGACCTAGTAAGAACTCTGGCAGCTGCATTCTGAACTAACTGTAGTTTGTTTATCGATGATACAGGACAACCACTAAGTAGAGCATTACAATAGTCAAGTCGTGAGGTCACAAATGCATGAATAAGCTTTTCTGCGTCAGCAAAACATAAAATATTTCGTAACTTGGAAACATTTCTAAGGTGGAAGAAGGCTGTTTTTGTGATATTTGAGATGTGATTTTTAAATGACAGGTTGCCGTCTAATATAACGCCTAGGTCTTTAACTGTATTTGTTGGAGTAACAGTGCAGCCTTCAATTTGCAGGCTGTAATCGGAGATATTCTGTTTACCTGTTTTTGGTGCTATAAGTAATATTTCCGTTTTGTTAGAGTTTAAAAGAAGGAAATTACTAGTCATCCAATGTTTTATGTCCTCGATGCACTCTGCCAGTTTGGATAGTTTGAAGGAATCATCTGGTCTTGATGAGATATATAGCTGAGTATCATCTGCGTAACAGTGGAAGCTAATTTCATGTTTTCTAATAATGTTGCCGAGGGGCAGCATGTATATGGAGAAAAGCAAGGGTCCTAAAACCGATCCCTGAGGTAATCCATAATGTACTTGCGTAAGATATGACGATTTCCCTTTTAAATGGACATATTGATATCTGTCTGTTAAGTAAGATTTGAACCATTGTAGTGCCTGTCCCTGAATACCAATATAATTGTGTAAACGATCTAATAGTATTTTATGGTCTACAGTATCGAAAGCAGCACTAAGGTCAAGCAGGACTAAGAGTGAGATGTTACCTTTATCTGATGCAATAAGAAGGTCATTTGTAATTCTAACGAGCGCAGTTTCAGTGCTATGATACGGTCTGAAGCCGGACTGAAACTTTTCGTGCATGTCATTATTTTGTAGGAAGGTACACAGTTGAGTTGACACTACTTTTTCTAGTATTTTAGACAAGTACGGGAGATTTGAAATCGGTCTATAGCTTCCAAGTTCATTGGGATCTAAGTTTGGTTTTTTGATAAGAGGCTTAATTACAGCCAGCTTAAAGGGTCCTGGGACATGTCCTAGATTAATTGACGAGTTGATTATGTTATAAATGGGCTCAATTGCAGCAGGTAGTAACTCTTTTAATAAAGTAGTCGGAATGGGGTCTAATAAGCATGTCGTCGGTTTGGATGTTGCAATAATTTTAATTAAATCTTCCTGATTTATAGGAGAAAAACACTGTAGCTTTTCTTTTTGGTTGACGGGTGAGACTAATTCTTCCGTCACACTTTGAGGTTTGGTTTTAGCTATGTGGTCTCGTATTATTTCGATTTTCTCAGTAAAAAACTTCATGAATTCATTGCTACCAAGGTGCGGCGGAATACCCAGGTCAGGTGGAGTCTGTTTGTTTGTTAGTTTAGCAATTGTACTAAATAAAAACCTTGGATTGTTTTTGTTATACACATGCTGTTAGATTAACACTAACCTGTCAACATGTCTTCTTGCTAATAGCGAATATATAGGGGTGGGCGATGAGCTAAATGTTAGCCTATATCATCATACGGAGTCATTTTATCGAACAATATACTTCACAGTCAAGTTATATTAATTTTAATACGATTTTTATCATATCAAAAGTTAATGGCACTAAAATGTCATAATTATTGTGATAATTTTCAATATCACAAAAAATAATAGTAGCTTAAGAAATGGATATCAAGCTTACTGATGACAAGAATCACAAACAATAATAGAACAAAGGCACATAAGAAATCGACCTACTTGAAAAACCTTAAGCACTGAATAATATTGTATAAAGTAATCAAATATTCAATACATAGCTTTCAATATAAATTCAACATCCATTCTTATTTATTTTACTAAAGTGATTCAGTCAAGGACAGTAAATTACTTTCTTTATGATGTTTGATTAACATTATTGACACAATGGCGACAGCAGCTTTATTAGCAGCTTCTGTCACTTTAAGACCAAGTGCGCTGTGCAAAACCGTCTCAAGTTCACCATGGTATCAAAACGAGCATTTACAAAATGAATCCTCTCCTGCTGCTTATTGTGCGTGAGCAGTTTAAAATAATTTGTATCTATACCACAATGCTTAAATACGTGATTAAATTATAAACTTACATCATGATGATGGCGCAGCACAATTGACATATTTCTACCGGACACATTAGCACTATCGCCACTGCCAGCCCTTTAGGCGAATAGTTTGATCAAACACAAAAAGCAATATCATACATCCATCAAGTTAATAATCAAACATAACAGTTAACGTTACCTGAAATTGGTGGGGTCGATGATGACGCTGTGTCTTTATCATCAGCTCCAACATCCACCACTCCGTGATCATCAGCTTTAGTAAAATAACCTGATAGTTTTGGGATTTTACTGAGTAGCTCATGTTTCCTCTGCTGTTTAGCTTTTATAAAATTCCTTTTTTGAGCCCCACTCGCACATTTTTTTTTTAAAGATGACATTTTTAGCTGGCGAAGACTGTTTTTTGCGTGGCAATTTTAAGAATAGTCTAGAATGAAGTGAAGAGTGGAGGCTATTGATTGGTTGATGCGTAGGCTATATTCTAATAAGGCGCAGACAGCCATCGCCTGATAGGCCTAAGCCGAATTGTTGTATATAAAATAAATGCATTTGATTTGGGATATCAAATTCCAACGTGACGTTTCAATTCACAATGCCCTGCTGCCCACGGGGGTTTGATTGACATGCGACCTGACCAATCATAACGCGAATGCGCAATTTTATTAATAATATCAATGAGAATGATTCCATGATAATGCATGGAATATACGGCAAAGCGCTACTAAATAACAGGGCTAATTTGTGGGGGGCGTGGTAAGGCTTTGGCAATCAGATGGCTAGTAGTAATCAATCTGCTCCACAGCCAATCACGGGCCCCCTCCTTGCTCGGGCCCCGGGGCTTTAGCCCCGCCTAGCCCTATTGTTAAAGCGGCCATGGACGCACACACACACAGTGAAAGCACACATTGGCGATAAAGGAGAAAGAACCACAGGTCAAATATTAAACGGACTATGAATTCTTATATGCAATATTAATTATGTCTAATTTCTGAATTCTAAAGCAGCCCCCCCCGGCCAAACAATATAGTGCAAAACAATATGCAAACGGTGGTGAGGAAACCAAAACTCCCATCGAGAAACAAAACCTCAGGAGAACCTAGGCCCAACCAGGGGATTCCAGTTCCCCTCTGGCAAAAGCTGCTGCCTCTGCACAAGCTCAACAGTGCTTGCACAACAAGGCTAAATAAAAATAAAAAATGATAGATTTAAGATTATCATTAACAATCTAATAACATTTGAAATGTTGTAGGAAAATCAAAGTTGTCGCGTCCTTTATCCAGCTCTATCCTCTTAGCTCTTGTCAGGTCATCGCTTCCCATTCTCAGCTCTGCCATCAGGTCTGGGCATGAACTGCATCCTGCGGTAACCTTGGAACAAAGAGACAAGACTGGGTGAGAGTAGAGTACTGTTCTGCACTCTTTGATGCAACAAGTACATCATTTGTTGTTGGATGTGTTGCTGGTTCCGGTTGATCTAAATAATGCAGCCTAAATCCTCTGAGGATTAATATTATGGAGGTGTAGTGTATGCAAAAAAGATGAGTCTTTAGTCTAGATTTAAACTGACAGAGTGTGTCTGCCTCCCGTGCAGGGAAGAATATTCCAAAGTTTAGGCGCTAGATAAGAAAAGGATCTACCACCTGCACTTGATTTTGAAATTCTAGGTATTACCAACTGACAGGACGCCTGAGAGCGTAATGTACGTTGAGGTCTGTAGTACAGTAGAAGTTCATTCAAATACTGCGGCGCTAGACCATGTATGGCTTTATAGGTAATAAGCAAGATCTTAAAGTTAATGCGATGCTTTATAGGTAACCAGTGCAAGGTTGACAGAACCGGGGTTATATGCTCATACTTTTTTGTACGTGTAAGAACTCGAGCTGCCGCGTTTTGAACAAGTTGCAGTTTTTGTAATAGGCCTGCAGGGCATCCACCTAGAAGTGCATTACAATAATCTAGTCTTGATGTCATGAATGCATGAATTAATTTCTCTGCATCTGACAGTGACAGCAGATGACGTAGTTTAGATATATTCTTAAGATGGAAAAATGCAATTTTACAGGTGTTGGCGACATGGCTTTCAAATGACAGAGTACTATCGAATACAACAGCAAGATTCTTAGCTGATGACGAGGATTTTATGGAGCATCCGTCAATCGTTAAGCAGTATTCTTGGTTGTATAGCGGTTTTCGGTCCAGTAAGTAACACTTCTGTTTTGTCCGAGTTTAGTAGTAAAAAATTGTTACTCATCCACATTTTTAAGTCAACTATGCAATCCTTTATTCGATGAAACTGCTGGGTTTCATGAGGCTTTGAGGAAATATAAAGTTGAGTATCATCAGCATAACAGTGAAAGCTAATGTCGCTTTATTCGCTTTATTCCGTGTCGCTTTATTATATCTCCTAGAGGTAGCATGTATAATGCGAAGAGCAGAGGCCCCAAAACTGAGCCCTGTGGTACACCGTACGGGACTTGTGATTTGCGGGACACCTCATTGTTTATTGCTACAAATTGAAAACGGTCGGATAAATAAGACTTAAACCATTTCAATGCTATTCCGTTAATGGCGACGTAATTTTAGAGTCTATGTAGAAGTATGCTGTGGTCAATGGTGTCAAATGCAGCACTGAGGTCTAGCAGCACCAATAACGAAATACAGCCACGGTCAGACGCTAAAAGCAGATCATTTGTAACTCTGATCAAAGCAGTCTCTGTACTGTGACATGCTCGAAATCCAGACTGGAATTCATCATTAATGTCATTCCTTTGGAGGAAGGAGCATTATTGAGTTGAAACTACTTTTTCCAGAACTTTAGATTCCATTCCATTCCATTCTCTACCGCTTATCCGAACTACCTCGGGTCACGGGGAGCCTGCGCCTATCTCAGGAGTCATCGGGCATCAAGGGAGGATACACCCTGGATGGAGTGCCAACCCATCGCAGGGCACACACACACACTCACTCATTCACTCACACACTCACACCCTACGGACAATTTTTCCAGAGATGCCAATCAACCTACCATGCATGTCTTTGGACCAGGGGAGGAAACCGGAGTACCCGGAGGAAACCCCCGAGGCACGGGGAGAACATGCAAACTCCACACACACAAGTCGGAAGCGGGAATCGAACCCCCAACCCTGGAGGTGTGAGGCGAACGTGCTAAGCACTAAGCCACCGTGCCCCCCCTAGAACTTTAGATATAAATGGTAAATTCGATATAGGCATGTAATTCCCTAGTTCTTTAGGGTCGAGTTAGTTTTTTTTTAAAAAGAGGCCTTATAACAGCCACCTTAAATGCTTTAGGCACATGTCCTAATGTCAGAGATGAGTTAATAATACTAAAAAGAGGATCTATAATTTCTGGGAGCATTTCTTTCAGTAGTTTTGTAGGTATAGGGTCTAGCATGCATGTTGTTGATTTAGATGATCTAATGATTTTAAACAGTTTATCGTGATCTACGGGTTTCACTACAGGTTGCATTGTTATAATTTTTTCTCTTATATCTTGGATTTTACTAGTGAAGTAGTTCATAAATTCATCACTGTTATCCTGATAATCAGAATCTGACGTCGCTGACGATTTATTTTTTGTTAATTTAGCCGCGGTGTTAAATAAAAACCTAGGGTTGTGATGGTTTTCCTCTATTAGTGATGAAAAGTAGGCGGATCTAGACATTTTTTTATGGCATTCCTGTATTTTCGAGTACTATCCTTCCATGCTATACGAAAGACCTCTAAATTAGTTTTCTTAAAGTTGCGCTCCATTTTCAGGGACGCTTTCTTTAGAGTCTGAGTGTGTTCATTATACCAAGGTGTTGGGCTGCTATTTTTAATTTTCTTTAAATGCAGAGGAGCAACTATGTCTAATATTTCCGAGAAGGTCGAGTTAAAATTTTCAATAGTAGTGTAAAAATCGTCAACGTTTTTACTCATGCTAGATATTTTAGACAATTCAGGCAGATTATTGAGAAACGCATCTGTGGTGGTTGAAGTAATCGTTCTACCATATTTGTAACAAGGAGTTTGATTTGCAGCCGTAGGCCATTGAAGCAAACATAATATCAGACAATGATCCGAAATGTCTTCACTCTGCTGAACGATTTTAACATCGTCCACATTTATACCATAAGAAAGTTTAAAATCTAAAGTATGATTACGAAGGTGAGTGGGTCCTGACACATGTTGACTAACGGCCATGGAGTTAAGAGTGTCTTTGAAAGCCATGCCCAAGGCATCTGTATCATTGTCTACATGGATATTAAAGTCACCGACGACAAGGACTCTATCTGCGGCCAGTACTAGTTCTGATAAGAACCCACCAAAATATTTAATAAAATCTGTGTGGTGCCCTGGAGGCCTATATACAATAGCTAGAATAAAATTAAAAAATGTTTTGTCCTTAGTATTAGGTGTCGATACATGAAGTACCATGACTTCAAAAGAATTGTATTTAAAATTAGACTTCTGAGAGATGATAAAATAATTATTGTAAAGTGCAGCAACACCTCCCCCTCTACCTTTTAGGCTGTGACGTTTTGTTGTATGTTCTGTTTGGGTTTTCCTCCGGTTGTCAATCTCGTTATTAGTTCATTAGTTTCCACTTGTGTTTCATCTTTGTTAATTAGTCCCACACCTGATTCTGTTTTCCCTAAGTGTCTTCCTTTGTATTTAAGCCCTGTGTCTCCCTCTGTTCTTTGTCGAGTATTGTTAATGCTACGTGTGTTTGTTTCCAGAGTTCCTGATTCCCTGTTTTTCCTTTTGTTCTTATAATAAATTACTCATTTGGATTATCCTTTTTGTGGACGTTACATTCTGCCAGAAACACCCGTGACAGAATACTCGACCGATAAAAATGGATTGCTGTACCTTTTCTCCAGAGGCTGTCCTCAGGGACTTGAGGCAGGACGGAAGGCCTCTGGAGAACTACGTGGAGGAGTTTGTTGGCGTGTGCTATCGGGTGAGTTGGAGCGATCAAGCTCTAAACCTGGCCTTTGTGGCCGGTCTGGACGACTTTCTGCTCGTCCTCGTCATGCTTCCCGATGCAGATGAGTACCGGCTGGAGGACTTCGTAAATCGAGTCCTCCAAGCAGCCGGCTCCGAGTTCTGCGTCGGGGTGACTGATGAGGACTTGAGCGGGGGTTGCCCAGTATCGGTCACGGGCCAGGGGTTCGTTCCGGCTCATCCCGGATCCACGCCTCACTCCTCCACCACCCAGCAACGGGAGCAGGTTAAAGGGGACCTGTTCTCGGAGCCGGTCTCGTCCGGCTTTCCGAAGCCTCTCCAGCCGGTCCCGTCCGGCTTTCCGAAGCCTCTCCAGCCGGTCTCGTCCGGCGTTCCCGAGCCTCTCCAGCCGGTCCCGTCCGGCCTTCCCGGGCCTCTCCAGCCGGTCCCGTCCGGCCTTCCCGGGCCTCTCCAGCCGGTCCCGTCCGGCCTTCCCGGGCCTCTCCAGCCGGTCCCGTCCGGCCTTCCAGGGCCTCTCCAGCCGGTCCCGTCCGGCCTTCCAGGGCCTCTCCAGCCGGTCCCGTCCGGCCTTCCAGGGCCTCTCCAGCCGGTCCCGTCCGGCCTTCCAGGGCCTCTCCAGCCGGTCCCGTCCGGCCTTCCAGGGCCTCTCCAGCCGGTCCCGTCCGGCCTTCCAGGGCCTCTCCAGCCGGTCCCGTCCGGCCTTCCAGGGCCTCTCCAGCCGGTCCCGTCCGGCCTTCCAGGGCCTCTCCAGCCGGTCCCGTCCGGCCTTCCAGGGCCTCTCCAGCCGGTCCCGTCCGGCCTTCCAGGGCCTCTCCAGCCGGTCCCGTCCGGCCTTCCAGGGCCTCTCCAGCCGGTCCCGCCCGGCCTTCCAGGGCCTCTCCAGCCGTTCCCGCACGGCCTTCCAGAGCCTCTCCAGCCGTTCCCGCACGGCCTTCCAGAGCCTCTCCAGCCGTTCCCGCACGGCCTTCCAGAGCCTCTCCAGCCGTTCCCGCACGGCCTTCCAGAGCCTCTCCAGCCGTTCCCGCACGGCCTTCCAGAGCCTCTCCAGCCGTTCCCGCACGGCCTTCCAGAGCCTCTCCAGCCGTTCCCGCACGGCCTTCCAGAGCCTCTCCAGCCGTTCCCGCACGGCCTTCCAGAGCCTCTCCAGCCGTTCCCGCACGGCCTTCCAGAGCCTCTCCAGCCGTTCCCGCACGGCCTTCCAGAGCCTCTCCAGCCGTTCCCGCACGGCCTTCCAGAGCCTCTTCTGCCGTTCCCGCACGGCCTTCCAGAGCCTCTCCAGCCGTTCCCGCACGGCCTTCCAGAGCCTCTCCAGCCGGTCCCGTCCGGCCTCCTAGAACCTGCTGCCCAGCCGCCAGAGCCCGCTGCCCAGCCGCCAGAGCCCGCTGCCCAGCCGCCAGAGCCCGCTGCCCAGCCGCCAGAGCCCGCTGCCCAGCCGCCAGAGCCCGCTGCCCAGCCGCCAGAGCCCGCTGCCCAGCCGCCAGAGCCCGCTGCCCAGCCGCCAGAGCCCGCTGCCCAGCCGCCAGAGCCCGCTGCCCAGCCACCAGAGCCCGCTGCCCAGCCGCCAGAGCCCGCTGCCCAACCGGTCCTGGACTACCTCCATATGAGCTCCCGGACTAAACCCAAATACTTTTTGGGGGGGAGCCATATTGGAGGGATGGCCTTCCAGGCTAGACCGGTCATCAGCCTCCCTGAATGGCCGCCGCCCTCAAGGCCTCCAGAATGGCCGCCGCCCTCAAGGCCTAAAGAATGGCCGCCGCCCTCAAGGCCTCCAGAATGGCCGCCGCCCTCCAGAGTCCCAGAGCTGGACGTATCGTCCTGGAGGCCTCCCATCCCACCATGTTTAGTCTTCCCTTCACCGGCCTCTAGGACGCCCACCCCCCCTTTCCCCTTTTTGTACTCTTTTGGCGCGAGGACGCGCTTTGTGGAGGGGGGGGTAATGTGACGTTTTGTTGTATGTTCTGTTTGGGTTTTCCTCCCGTTGTCAATCTCGTTATTAGTTCATTAGTTTCCACTTGTGTTTCATCTTTGTTAATTAGTCCCACACCTGATTCTGTTTTCCATAAGTGTCTTCCTTTGTATTTAAGCCCTGTGTCTCCCTCTGTTCTTTGTCGAGTATTGTTAATGCTACGTGTGTTTGTTTCCAGAGTTCCTGATTCCCTGTTTTTCCTTTTGTTCTTATAATAAATTACTCATTTGGATTATCCTTTGCGTGGACGTTACATTCTGCCAGAAACACCCGTGACATAGGCGAGGTTCGTGTTTATAGTAATAATCTTGAGGAACGGATTCATTTAGAGCAGGGGTTTTCAACTGGTTCTGTGCCAGGGACCACCATTCTGACTAGCAAGTAATCGGCGGCCCACTATTGTGTGTGTGTATGTACCAGGGTTGCCAGGTCCAAGAAATATTTAATTATACGCCCATAACCCCTCAAAACCCGGCCAAAAGGAATGAAAACTAGCCCAATTTTTTCCCTGTGTCGAATCAAAGTAAACAATTCCCTAAAGACGTTTCTATTGCGATATTTTTTTATCTGAATGGTTTCCTGTATATATCGTTTTGTTCTATTGAACACAAAATACGTTTTGGGATATTTACGAAAGCAAACAATTCTGGCTCATGTTTGACTACCATTAATTTTTTTCTGCTGTGGTAGTCAATGATGCCAAAGAATTTTCAGCAGCTAACATTCTACCAAATATCTTTGTGTTCAACCGGACAAATAAATGTATACAAGTTTGGAACCACTTGAGTAATTCATTACAGAATTTTAATTTTTGGATGGAGTGTCCCTTTAAAAATATCCCACATCTGCCACGCACGCAAATGGACGAGAAACATGTTTTCTCTTCGTAAGACATTCAGAAACTTGCTTAAGAAATACGGATGGTTACATTTACTGCATAATATATAATGTGCACAAGCACGTCAATGTTTTAGTTGTTCTAGACTGCGTATAGCGCTGCTCAAATGTGATATTTGGCAGCCGGAAGAATCAAGTATTGTACACTCATGAGTGATTTCTTTCATTGTGCACTGTGACATTCACCTGACGAAATATTGATAAAAACATCATTCGGATGCACTGTGTCTAATACCACCACTAATTTCTCCTCTTTGGTTGAGCTGAGCTCCCGCGTTCCTCCCTGTACTGTAGCCTGTCTGTCAGACTCGTTCTCCACACTTTTGAGAACGGGCCGGTCCAGGAGTTGCCAGGTATTCATTCGGAGTTTGAATACAAAATAAGAAACGCATCATTTATCCTTAGAATATAAATAAACATTTTGGCGGCCGCAGTACATTATGAAAGTAGCCCAAAAACTCGCGACCCGCGGTTCCATAATTTTTCCCGCAACTGCATTCTCAAAATAGCCCAATTGTGCGGGAAAACCGCGACCCTGGCAACACTGGTATGTACTTATATGTACGTATATGACGTTGGGGACGCAAAACACAACGTTAGCAAAGCATAGGACAGACCTGATAGGTGCAAAGCAAGCCTATCCTGTGTAAGTTTGAATCTCAACTCAACCTCAAATTGTTTTAAATATTTTCATTAAATTTAGTATTCACACCAATGCGAAAAATGTCTTATGGAAAAAAAGTGATTTTAATAGTGAAATTAGGTAGGCTGGAATGCATGTCACGGACCACATGCAATGCCGCCGCGGACCACCAGGGGGCCGCGGACCACCGGTTGAAAAGCCCTGATTTAGAGTAATATAATCATCTGGCTTTAGCCATGTTTCTGTCAAACAAAGCATGTCTATTTTATGATCGGTTATCATATCGTTAACAAAAAGTCCTTTATTTGAGAGAGATCTAATATTAAGCAATCCGAGTCGTAAGAGTTGATTATCTGTATTTTGTTCATGTTTAATTTGTTTAACGTTTATTAAATTACTTTCAAGAGGTTTACGCAATATCTTATGTTTGCTAATCCGGGGGACAGACACATTCTCTATTTTATGTTGTTTGTAAGAAGGGATTATTACATGTTGCATGTTTTGTGTATTCTGTAACGCGAGACGGCAAGCAGACAGTTGGTTAAGCCATTCTGTCTCCTTCCTGACCTGGGCCCTAGGTAGTCAGACTTTAGCATTATTAAGACTGCGTGCCAAATTTCTAAAGAGGAGGGCAACCCCATCCCAGGAGGGATGGAGACCATCTCGTTTCAACAGGTCAGGTCTGCCCTCAAAACTCTTCCAGTTATTTATAAAATCTATATTATTCTGCAGGCACCACTCAGACAACTAGCCATTTAGTGATGATAATCTGCTATAAATCTCAGGTTTCTCAGTCGGTGCGTCACTGAGCGGGGCAAACCTGTTCGAGACTTTAATCGGAACGGTTGAGTGATGTTTTGTCCTGCGACTATGCCGTCTCAGCGTCACAAAGTTTCCCAGCTGCAGGGGATTTTCAACCGGATCCGAGCTGTGTGCGCTAACATGGCTCGCATCCAAAATGTTTTCTACGGTCCTAACACTCTTACTATCCTCAAATAAAGATTGGATGCGAGACTCTAATTCTAAGATCTTCTCCGTCAGCTTGACTACTTCCCTGCATTTATCACATGTAAATCCCTCGCCGCTGACAGAGAAGGCTAAGCTAAACTTATGACATGAGGTACAAATAACAACAATAGGAATAGAAGCCATGACTCATCGGGTATGAAGTGCAATCCTAACTTACCAAGGTTGCTTGATGAGTCTTAGTATATACACTTAAAAAGAGTAACAGTTAGCACACAGGACAAACAGGGGGAGATGATATTCCACAGTGTAAACAGAAGGCAAGCTAACACGCTAATATGCTAATATGCTAGCGGCGTTACGCTTCAATTAATATAGGTTTAGAAAATAAAGTTATAAATAATTCATATATAAATAATTAACAAATAAATAAATAATAAATAAATATAAAACCAAGAGCAAAGACGGACTATTTGTCTTATTAATGCTGAAGTTACAATATTTGGTATTAAATGCTAAACTTAAATCACATGTCAGCAGTTTGAGTGCAGCTATGATACATCAGAGGGGATCTGGCCCTCCCGGCTGAGCCTGATTCAATCGTGGGAGTTTGGGTTCCTCGCCACAGCGGGGTAGTGTTGGCCTACTCATCGGGAGACTGCAGTTACCTATTTATTTAGAAATTAGATATTATTTATTAGAATGATCTTACTCGTTGTATAAATACTATGCACTGTGCTGTGTTTTACCTTTTCTGTTTTTCCTGTTTGCCCCTGTAAAGCTTCTTTGGAACAATACACATTGTGAAAAGCTCTAAATAAATAAACTTGAATTGAATTGAATAGGATGGCAGCCAGTCCAGAGCCTGTCGCAAGATCACAGCCAGGCCAGAGCCTGCTCGCAAGATGGCCACCAGCCCAGTGCCCGGTCACAAGATGGCTGCCAGTCCAAGACCCGCTCGCAAGTTGGCCGCCAGTCCATTGCCTGCTTGCAAGATAGCTGGTTCCAGGGTCAAATGTCTGGTCTCTAGTTTTGCAGTCACTCTACTGGCGTCTCTGTGATTGGCTGTTCTTCGCAAGGTCCCATGTCTGATGTCTGCTCTGCTTGTGGTGGCTGCTGCCCTGCTGAGTCTCTGGGCAGTGTGTTGTTCATCCGCACCAGAGGCTGTTTCCAATCCCACAGAGTTTCCTTTTTCATCCCAGATGGCCGCTTCTGAGCTCCCTGCCTAAACTGTTCAGACTTGTGCACTGAGTTACAAGCTATGTATGAGTTTCTAAATTGATGTAATCTTCCATAACTCATTCAAGATGAGCGAGACTCTCTGAATAAAGATATACCTCTAAAAGACACAATAAATTCCCTTAAAATTGGTAAAACCCTCGGTACATACGGCCTGCCCACTGAGCTGTGTATGAAATTTAAGCATACATTCTCCTCCTACCTATTCAGAACATTTGAGGAGGTACTAGCGGCTGGGCTACCCTCAACATTTAGTGAAGCAATCATAACTTATTTGTTATTCACAAAAAAGGTAAAAATATAGAGGAGAGGGAAGGATATAGACCAATTTCTCTCCTTGGGGTAGATCAGAAAAATATAAATATTCTTACAAATAGAGTGTGTAGATTAATTGGTACTCTAATTCAACTGGATCAAAATCGATTCATTTCTGGCAGGAGTGTCTCACAAAACACAATTCGCCTTTTTAACATGCACCACCCGGTAGCTAAACAAGATGTGGTTATCATTTCTCTCGATGCCGAATCAACTGTCAGCATTTGAGACCTGCGATCGCGAACCAGACAGAAAATCAGAGAGATCGCGGGTCTCAAATGTTATTAGAGTTTCCATGAGAAATAACAAAATGGGAGACTCCTGGCCAAATATGACAGTGTTGGCAGATATGGATATGACGCAGCACCCGAAATAATATCAAAACGTTCAACACAGCCTCCATTATTGGCAAACGGTGGATAAAAACTTGAAAACGGATATATGTCCCCCCAAATTACAGAGATGCCAATTCTCACGGGACTAATATTATCACAGGACCTCTGTGTTCGTCAAAATATGGTAGGTCATTTGTGGGGGAAGTTTTACTTTGCGAATTACAGACATGGCTGATTCGCACGGGATTAAGATCACAGACAACCTGTGCAATTTTAACAAATGACTAGAGGTCCCCAAGTTATACTGATCACGTGCAAATAGGGCTTTTGACAATATTCAATAGGCACTCAACTGCTCTTTTTTCTTTTATAACATGAGATTTGGGCCAAATGACAGAAAAATAGGAGTTCCACATTGCACATTAGTTGTAAACTAACGGTACTGTTTAGTGTGTTGACAATATGTTTTTATGCTCTTCTACTTGTAAATCGCTTTGGATAAAAGCGTCTGTGAAATTAATAAATGTTAATGTAAATGTAACAGGTTCTGTGTGTAAATTTCAGAGGCCACTATTAGCGATGTAGGAAATTCCAAGCTACAGCTCCACCACCCCCCCCCCCTCCCAATAGAGAAGCTACAGTTGCTGTCACTGGACAAAAGGGTTCCCTAAATGATAGCGGCCATTATCGGTTGTGTTGATAAATGCAATCTACGTCTCACAGGCGAACAACAGACTGAAGTTACGGACACAGGACAGAGATGTCGTCGTCTGAGACAGCAGAGAATAAACTTTGCAAGTCAAGTGACGAGGCTTGTTTACATAGAAAAATAAATAAATAAAATTGACTTAATTCATCATTTACTCTTATCTTTATAGTGAATATTATTGTTACTTGTTTAACATTGTGTCAGTGATTTATTCGCTCATTTTGCATAGCATTTTTTGGCACGGTAACTTGGTTCGTAATTTACAGCCTCTTGAAACCGCTTGCTAATGCTACAGGCGCGTAATCTCACCACGAAAATCTTAGCAGACGTTTTTCTCATCATCACAGAGTCAATCAGAGGACTTAACACAGGTAGTAAGAGGGAGAGGAAGAGGGCGCAGAGGTAGGGGTGTTGGAGATGCAGGCAGGGCGAGGAGAGGTGTTACCCGGGAGGACCGCACAAGAGAGGATGTGGAAGCTACGCAGTATTATAATATATCTTACACCCGATTTATGCAAATTATGATTGTAAACATGATTTCTAACTTGATTTGCACACGGCCATGCAACAAGGACTTATGATACAATTACAAAGTGCTAAAATTTTACAAGGAAAAACTCTACTTCACTTGATGATCAGCTCATCTATTAGCTAAAGCTATCAAACAAACAGTTCACTTCTTTTGCAGAAATTAGACAAACTGACCTGTCCCGCAGAAAGCTGGCAACTTCGGCATCGCTTATCAAACCCTTTTCCTGCTTTAGTGCCCTCCGTGGAACACGCTGATGTTTATTCAGGTTTTCTGCCGTTTTTTGTCTGGACTTCGCCTTGCTGCATCGTATTTTCTCTTTTTTGACCACACAGATTGACGCTCTGTCTGCTCTTGTGCGGAGTATGTGTGGTTCACCATTAGCGCAAATTTTACTTCTTACTGCAACAAGGAACCGATTCTATTTCTAATAAAAAACACAACAAGTATATCTTGTTATTGTTCTTCCTCTTCTTCTGGTAATCCTCCTATGTAGTGGGTTTGCAAGCTGCATCCTAAACACAGCCGAAGGCGAAGAACATAGTCCCGTGCATCCTTCGTGTTACGAAACGCGCTCAGTTTGTCCGTGTAGTGCTACTATAGAAACATGGCTGTGCAATTTGATATACTACATGTAAGGGTGTGCCTGCGATGTATATACATAAAATGGCTCATTGTAAGGTAATATAAACATTTCGGTTCATTTTGTTAGGTATTTATTCACCGATCACAACATAGTTTCGTATCATATATAACATTTTGGTAAATAAATCCTTCAAAATGCTACACACTGTACCTTTAAATGCTGTAAGTTTTTAAAAACGTAAAGCATTGTACTTGGGCAATAAAGTAGTCACCATGAAACGAAAGTTCAAAAATTGTCTTCTTATCCATATTGTGATGTACATCTGTGTGAAACGGCTTCCTAAATTTGATAAGATGAAGGGAGGGACATTATTTGGGCTTCCTCAAATTGATTGGATCGTTGTTAATTGGCCTTATCCACCACGGGTACCCATTGGACAGTCGGAATAGTTCTTCCTTTTTTCAGGCAGTATGTCATGAAGAGAAGAGTTGTTGTTTAGACGGGAGAGCAGCTTTCTGTTTTTGATTAAAGATTACAAGTGCAAATTAATTTAACAAAAATAATGATGCGCATGGATAAATTATTTATAATAATCACTGCAATGCTATGTAAGAAAATTTGTATTATCATTTTTAATTGCACGGTGACTTTGAGCATTTTATAATGTAGTATGCTTTAAACTTTGTGTTTTTATATCTCTGATGCATTAATACACATAATAATTTGATGCATTTGCTGCCATAGATGTAATCGTTATAAGGATGGACAAAACATATATGTCCAACATTTACTGGTAATTTGAGTTTCTGTGACATGGGATACTGAATGTAGAAATGATGTTGAACATGTATATTTGTCATCAAGGGAATAAATTACATTATTAAGACGTTTTCAAATTATTCAAGATACTGTTTAATGGTGAAAAACAATGATATGCATGGGTAAATCCAAGAAGACAGTTGACTGGCCACTTCCATCAGAAGCTGTCTCCATCTTAGACATCTTATTGGACATCTGCAAGGAAGGTATAACCCATCACTTTTGTGAGCTTTAATTGTTCGATGCCTCAAAGTAGCTATCTGTCACAAACTTGTCAAACAGATTTGTCTCGAGTCCCCAAGTAGATTGTGCTGCCCCAGAGGTGATACGTCTTTATGTCAGTCTCAAGATTTTGACTGTACAAGGTGGGGCTCGTTTCACTAAGGAGGTTCGACCACCTCTAAACCTTGAACTCAGAGTTCGTTTACTTATAAATAAGAAACTTTGAGTTTTTGGTTTCAGAACAGTTGATTCGAGTTAGTTCAATTTAATCTGGGTAGGCTGATCCTTGGGTAAGGGCTAACACCATGACTATAAAAAGCCATCATCAATGGAGCTCTGATATGACAATTCACCATGGCAACGGCACCAAAGAAAGCTACATGGTGGCAAAAAGCACTTGAGTTTTTTTGAGCATACAATGGATTTTCTAATGTCCTGAAAATAACTTAAGTTTTAAATTTGATAAATGTACCAATTAACAAATAAATGAATAATTAAATGAATGAAACAACAGAAATTAGACAGAAATAATCAAACAATCATATGTTCTCACTAGTGATTAGTGCTTACACAATTGTGACATCATGGTGTATACGACTCGTGTCTAAGATATATTGATCGCTGGTTCGAACCCTGCTCTGAACAGGTTTGAGTTGGAATGACTGCACCTCGAAATTACTTATGAATTACCTTTATCGCTTAATTTTTGCATGTGTGTGAGTATTTATTAATTCCTTTATTTATACACTTTATTAAGTAATTTCTCATCATCCATAGAAAACATGCTCCGATGTAATACACGTACGGTGGCTGATGTTATTGATGTATAAGAAATATTTTGATACATCTAATTCACTGTAGAGAAAAATGGTACTGTTTAAATAAAAATGCACATGGAAATGACAAAATTCTATTCAGGTCCTATATTGCTCTCCTGAAATCAAAGTACATCCAATGAATGAATGGAGCCTCTTCATGAATCCTCTATAACAGCACATATGACATATAAGTCACTGAGATGTTCTCTGTGTGATCAAGATGTGTGCCATGAATGACTTTAAATAAATGAATTAATGAGTTACACCACTTGCGCTTTGAAAGGGGGAGGAGATGGAAATAAACTCTGGGTTTACCAAAGAAAACCTGCTCCTGACCAGGTTAGGTTCACAGAGTAAATTACTATGGTTACTGACTCTGAGTATAATTGACCTCTCCTTTAGAAACAGGCTTGAGTTACCCCACGTTCTCGGGTTTGACATACCTCACATTCTGAAACGGAAAACCTAGAGTTTCCCTCATTTCAGGGTTAATATACTCAGAGTTTTCACTAAAGCTCCTTTCTAAAACGGGCCCCTGGATTACAACATCCTAGCTTGTTGTGCTGCATTTGATCTTTTTGTACTGTAAAACATGAAGATAAGTCAGTATAGGAATATTTGTTGTTTTAGGAGATCATATTGCACTTCTTTATGTGTAGTGTTATGTGTCACTGAGCCTACAGTATCTGTTAGAATCAATGTACACTTTCCTTTCCAACTTGTTTTTCTCTACTTTCCCATTCTGACGAAGACCTATAATACCTGTGGAATTTCACTCATATACGAAAAATGTTGGTAATGAAAACCTCCTGCTGCCCCCACTTTCATTATTTGCTTGCAGTTTTGCTAGACTTGTTCATGTCAAGTATCTCCCGCTGCAATATCAAAACAACATACAGATGTTTTAATATAATAGACGGCTAGGTATGTTTGTCACAAAATGTATTTTTTATTTTCTACGTTTTGTCATTATTCTTGCATTTTTAACTTGTCAGACAAACTCTTGTTTTTTTCTCTTATAGGTCACAACTGAGGTATGTTGATAAGTCAAACATATCTCATTCTGTCTGTCATAATTTGTGTCTGGGTTTAAGGGTCATGTATGACATTTGGAAAGAGGTCAAATATCCAGAAAATTCTGGAAAATCAACCTAGAGGATTTCTATGCACAACATATAGGGAGTTTCACTTTTTAATAGATGTTTATTAACATATGAGAGTACTGAATTAAAAAAACCTAGTTCTATGTAATGTTAAATTGTGAGATTAGTTAGTTTGTTGAGACAAATTCTGTTAAAGATAATTGTACTTAAATGTTCATTTATTCCAGTATTTAGTAAGTTTTTTACCCTTGTACAAAAAGTGGGTCCTTAAAAAGAGATTTCTTTATTTTAGCTACAAAAGGTGTTCAGATACCAACATACTGTATGTTATATTGACACCAATCCACACACAAAGCTTTGGGTTTGTGATTGCAAAAATAATATCAAACAATTGTTTAAACATTTTTAGGCTCAGTTCATTAATGTAATCACCATTCTTAAGTCTTAATATTATGTAGGCTAGATAAAGTATACATATCCTTGAACAATTTATTTCAGCCACAACATGCCAACTGTCCGAGAAAAGAGTAGAAAAACGATATAGCATAATGTCACATTGTTTTATTATGGGCTATTCTTTCCATCGACAAGGTCACAAATGCAGTTGGTCCATGACTACTACACGAGTAAGGTTATAAAAAGAGTATCCCAAATGACTTCATGTTGATCAGTGCATTTAAAGATTTATATTAGTATGACACATTTGCTATTATTTTGATTCCTAAACCTACATTTCAAAACACTAAGTTAAACTTGTAATATAGTTATATGTAGCCTATATATATTTGAAGAGAGCCAATGACTCAGCTGACAGTTTACTGCATATGAAACCTTCAGGAAGGTAAAACAGCCAGCAATATAGATTTAATTCAGATAAATTTGTCAGAAACATATACACAGTTGTAAAATGTAATACTTGACTGTGTTAAACACTTTAGACCAGTGCTCCTTAAAACCAGATTCCTGTGGCCAGGAATGTTTATGCCATGATAGACTATCAAATAAAATCAAACGTGTGCAATTTTAAGATAAAAAAGTGTTGTAAACTACAGAGCAAAAAAAAACCGAAATAAATAATGAATAAGAAATGTCACCTGAACCAGTTAAACGAAACTGATGCATAAAGCACTGTTGCATTCGACATGTTATAAATTTAGCTTAAGCCATGTAACGTAGTTGTCTATCATCTTACGTCCAATCTCGAAGTCTGTGGGCCACACAGTGAACATAAGTGCACCATGAAATCCACCGGGATAATGTTCATGTGTCACATCAACTCCAGCATTACGCAGGCGCATGACATACATTAAGCCGTCGTCCCGCAGGACGTCATACTCGCATGTCAGCACATACGTCTTAGGCAGTAATCGCAAAGTTTTGTCAGGCACCAGCAGTGGTGATGCTCTTGGATCTGCGAGCCAACTGTAGGAAGCAAAAGAGTGTACTGGATTGTTCCCGATGGCCACAGGTGGGGCACTGTAATTGTAACTCCGTCGGTACGAATCCGGTAAGTATGAACTCCAGTTCACAAATTTAAGCAGAGCAGCTGATTCCAGATTATTGTGTGTGTTTGTCATCATGGCACGGAAAAACGACTTATCGCTGGTGAAGTATTCGCTCCAAAACCGAATCATCAGTGTGCGGGTTAATATAGGCATATGCTGGTTCTGCTGATAGGAGGGGGTGTTAAGGTCTAGGGCTTGCAGGACAGGATAGATTAAAGCCTGGACCTTCAGGTGGACATTGTTCCTTGAGTCCTGCTGCAACTAAGTACAATTATACAACATGAATATACAACTAGACATTCAAATCACCACATATTAAGCAACATAGATTCATTGTATTTGTATTTCCTAACATTATACAGTTCTCCTGTACTTTCCCTTACCTGCTGGGCCACAGCAGCTGCAAGGTTGCCTCCTGCGCTGTCCCCCGACACAGCAATTCGTTCTGGATTGATATGGTAGTTCCTCAGAACGTCAACATGAAGGAAGTACTTTACCACACGATACACATCCTCAAATGGGATAGGAAAATGATATGCTGGTGCCAGGCGGTACCTAAACAGAACAAATTATTATTGGTAGTGAATAATTCCATTATTATGCTTGTAGAGAGGAAACAGAGGAAAATGGAATTTCTACAAACAATGTGAAAATGGACAAACATCAAGTTGGGCAATCATTGTTATCGCCAGAGCAGTTATTAATAGTTGGAGTAAAACATTCAACAAAAACGTAGGAGAAAAAAAAACTCAGTCCAAACTATACACACAGCCCTGTTAGACCAGCAAAAGGGGTCAGCAGCCTAGGTGGGAAAGGCCTAAGAGCTAGCAGGCTTGGAATCCAGAAGGCAGACCCAGAGCAGAAGAAATAAAGACCAGGCAGGGCCAGGCTTTAGGACCCGGAGACATAGCCGACACAAAACATAATCACATGGGTGGCAGATCGTATAAAAAATAAACCTCAAAAATACAAGCCAGGCTGATCTGACTGAGGTCATGACAGGTCTCTCCCCAGAGTGAATACAGCATGGAATCAATTGATTTCTGATTCCGATTCTGCAGATCGATCCATAAATTACTAGATAGAGTGTCAGTGGTGATGTCACTGGCTGCGAGAGACCTGACAAATCTTGAAACATTATTTTTGAAACTGCAATTTTTGTTTGAAAAATGAAATTGCAGGTTACTTTATTTACTTACCGTTGAAAATCAGGGGAAGGTAGGCAGGCAGTTTTTAACAAACATTTTTATGTATTTGCCCTATGAACACATTTTGGTTTACTGTAAGTTATGGATTGCAGCTGTATATATAAATTAATAAATAAGAAAATAATGCAATGTCTGAATTACAAGCTGAGTAGGCACTCCTGTCCGAAAACGATTTTTTTTCATGCTGGTTGGCAGTCTCTTAACTTCCTGATAGCAATCAATATGTGAAGCGAACCATTGGTATTTTTATAATTATATAGCTCTGTGAAAGGCGAAAGGTCAAAAAATGTTGGACCAATTACTGCCCTCAGTATGAGGTCAATGATACGTCATGTGTACATTTTCAGTCAGCGTATTTTGCATCTCACTTCACACCCCGTTCACACAGACATCATACGTCATCAGTGCGATGTGCAGGCAGCGGACAATGACGGATAGAGAGCAGGTACCTGGAGTTGTTCCTTATTGTAGTAATGTAATTCACTCACTTTGTACTGTAATGTTTTCTCACCGGTTGATGTGACATGACTTCTCTTGAACCGATCCAACAGCTTCTGATCTGTGCGCGCTCATGTGTTTTGGAGGAGGCGTGGGTTTGGATGTTGATATCTTACCAAGCATTTTTGACAATTCAAAGGCAAAGTTTAAGACTAATCTTAAAAGCATATTTTAAAGCGGGTTTAACACACAGAGTTTCTGTTAATCTCATATTAATCTAGAGTACCTATAGAGTAGAATTGCATACTTCGTATTTTCAAGGAGTATTTTGTTTGATCACATTTATAAAAGATAGATACAGCTTTACGACTGATTCCGAAAACATATGGCGGGTGCAGGGGGGAGGGGTAGGCTGAACTTAAGCACGTGCGTACCCATTGTCAACAAAACACAGACATCAATTTCACTCACCGCATTCAGTTCATTTCCGGCACCTTTTAGCGCTGGGACCATGGGCGTAAATCCCGGGGGGACAGAGGGGACACTTCCCCCCCATCCGAGGGTTGTCCTCCCTAAATCAATTAAACTCGCATTCTCTATTGTCAAAAATATATTTATGTTTACCGAAACTTATTGTGTAATAAGAAGAAAATACAAACACAAAAATGCGTTTTAAGTTTAGAAACTGTTGAGTTCCCCCTCCCCTGCCTCTAAAAGTGGTTTGGCCCACTGCCTGCTCTCCCCGTTCATCCCACCTGAGCAACACATTCAAAACAGGTATGCGGCTCAATTCATCAGAGGTTGTTGAACTCCAGTAAGAAGGCTATTTTATTCACTTTAAATGAAGTGATTCTCTTTAATGTCTCTCTCCTTAATGTTGTTGATGTGGATTCATTTATAAATTAGTTGTTGCATAAAATGCTGATTACTGATGTATTTTTACATCATATTTTTACATGAATCTGCTCTGTTAGCAATTAAAACGTTACTTAGCTAGTAAACGTTAGCTTGTTACATAGGACGTCAAACACTGCAACTAACACGTCAAGGCCGTTTCCAATGCATTGTTTTATTTTTGGCAACCTAGCATGATGTGAACATTAACTGCCGCAATTAGCCACCGATCATGCCATTTAGGTTCCATGTCACACACAGCAGTTACAGTTATACCGGTTAGAATTTTGTGTCGTTGGCACTATATCTAGCATCCACAAAGGCTGCACAGCTTTCATTCAGTTGGTGAAGGTCGTTTCTCAGCATCTATTTTGTGCAGTATGTGTGCGGCGGATAAGCTAAACATTCAGTTTACTGAAACTCGGGCGATTCATCAACGAGTATGTGACGGGGTGAAGAGACACGACACGCACACAGCAAGGTATCGAGCAACCCCAGTGGGAAATTTATTACAAAACAAAAAGGTACTTCGTACAAAAGGGTAATATCCGGGGTGATCGTCTGCTGCCATCTCTGGATCCGTGCTTCCTCTCGCAGATCTCTTCCTCGCACTCACTCGGGGGAAGAGAATACCCCGCGTTAGGCGTTGTCAGAGCCAGAACCCCGAGTGTTAGGAACACGTAGCTTTTATGCCCTTGGAAACGGCCGTTTCCCAGGCGACGCTGATCCTGGACCTGCGCCTCGCCACATTCCCCCCCTAAGCGTCGACCTGGTTCCCGGACAGCTCGGGAAAACGATAGGGGTGGGAGGGGAAATGTCGCCTGCCAGTCCGACCCATACCGACTGGAAGACGGACTGACAGGCTGGAAGATGGACTGGATCGTTGGCTACTCCATGCGCGGGAATCCCTTCTAGGCCACACTCTCGGACGGCTGGGCAGCGACCTCTGTCGGCTGGGCAGCATTCTCCAGCGGCTGAGCCGAACTCCTTGGCAGCTGGGCCACGCTCTCTGGCGTCTGGGCCGCGCACTCGGTTGGCTATACAACCCTCTCCGGCAGCTAGATTGCTCGGTCGGGCGGCTGGGCAGCGGTCTCTGGGGGCTGGATCGTCCCTGTTTTCGGGGCCGGCGATCTCTCTCCCTTTTGTCCTCGTCGTCCTCGGGTTTCTCCCTCCTGGACCACGGCGAGAGAGAGCGTGTCTGTCCTTCTCCGGGGCTGAGGAAACACGGTAGGCAAGACCCTTGCACGCGCCGGTCTTTCTCTTCCAAACCCGCATTCTCCACCAGTGTGACGGGGTGAAGAGACACGACACGCACACAGCAAGGTATCGAGCAACCCCAGTGGGAAATTTATTACAAAACAAAAAGGTACTTCGTACAAAAGGGTAATATCCGGGGTGCTCGTCTGCTGCCATCTCTGGATCCGTGCTTCCTCGCACTCACTCAGGGGAAGAGAATACCCCGCGTTAGGCGTTGTCAGAGCCAGAACCCCGAGTGTTAGGAACACGTAGCTTGTATGCCCGGTAGCTAATCAGCGTCAGGTGGACGCAATCAGCATCAGCTGCCGGGCCGTTTCCCAGGCGACGCTGATCCCGGACCTGCGCCTCGCCACAGAGTACAACACAGAATTGAAGCGTCATTCACTGTTACTGACTCTTTGTTTGGCTACACGAACATGAACAAAGTTTGTTACCGGAGGGAGTGCACGACAGGGGAAAATAACAACCACTCACTAATGTCGATGTACGGTGACTTTGTCTGACGATGTTGCGGTATAAATCAGGATAACAAGTGTTTAAAAAGTGACTAATTATTAACATGTAGTATCAAGGGTAGTGTGCTTTTATATTTGTCTCCTGTCTTCACAACAGAGACAAAAAATATATTTTGTTTATTTGTATAACAGTATGTGTCAGTTCAGTTCAGTTATGATATGACTGTAAGTCTGCATGATAAACCTATGAACCTAATGCATATTGCCGCTTTGTGTCGTAGTTAGTACAATTTTGACTGTATTATTTGTGTCCCCTCCAAATATTGCTCTTTGTATGTGTATTGTCCCCCCTTACTGTTAAATGAGATGTACGCCCATGGCTGGGACGGCTCCATATATCAGTTTCAAACGATCTCCAAATACGGCGCTATATCCTCCGTTTATATAACCACAAAATAATGGTCTAAATGGGTATACACCTATATCTCCACATTTTATGCTTGTCCCCATGTTATTCAGCCTCACCTATAACCTCAAAGGCATGTGTGCTTATTTGTACTCTGTATTTACATTCTTGTGCAAACTACAGGTCAATGTACTTATAATCCTTGCATGTTTCGTATCTAAATGTTTCCCTTTTCATTCCTTACAAGATGGTGTATAGCACATTAATTTTTATACCATACTCATTTTATCTTATTCTAAGAGTATTACAGCTCGAAACTTCTAGGCGACCCTAAATGCAAATGAGCTAATGAGCAGGACAAAGAAACAATGATTTCGTGCCCAAATCATCTCATTGCATTGGATCGCCCCCCTTGGAGGGGCCTGAAGCCCCCAGGCTTAAAACATCTGTGCGCGGAGGAAACCATGCTCTCTCGTGTTCGCTTGTTCCTGCTCGACCACCTCCTGAGACCTGTCTCTCACTCTCATGCTTTTACGTTTCATGTGTTGTTTGTCTTAGTGTTGTTATGTGCTAGTTAGTTGCTGTATTTCCCCTTTCAGTATAGTCAATAAGCCCGCAATTGTTATCTACACTCAAACTGTTGCTGTGTTTACATATCACATGTTAACGTCACTTAAACTGCTTGATTTCGTTATAATTTCTGAAGCGGTACTGCACTACAGTAAGAGTGTTATGTTTCCA
This sequence comes from Triplophysa tibetana, assembly GCA_008369825.1. Classification (NCBI taxonomy): domain Eukaryota; kingdom Metazoa; phylum Chordata; class Actinopteri; order Cypriniformes; family Nemacheilidae; genus Triplophysa; species Triplophysa tibetana. The sequence continues at coordinate 25,541,409 of CM017917.1, forward strand.
AGGCTGATCACTTGGTGGATGAGTGCATTTAGTTTGTTGCTATTATTAGGTTTGCTGAGTGCAATAAAGTGTATAAAATATGTATGGTTACTCACCATTAATTCACTCAAAAGCTCTACAACCACACAGCATGCCCGCAGGGTCTATTGGGAGACTATAGTATGGTCAGATGAAAGCAAAATTGAACTTTTTGGCAGTCATTCTACACACCATGTTTGAAGAAGAAAGGTACTGCCCACCACCCCAAGAACACCATACCAACAGTTAAGTTTGGGGGTGGAAGCATCATGGTTTGGGGCTGCTTTTCAGCAAGGGGTACTGGCAGATTTCATATTATTGAAGGCAGGATGAATGAAGAAATGTACCAGGACATTCTGGATAAAAATCTACTGCCATTTACCAGAAAGCTGAAAATGATAAGAGGGTGGACATTTCAGCAAGACAATGATCCCCAACACAAGGCCAAGGACATAATGAAGTGGTTTCAAAGAAAGAAAATCAAGCTGCTTGAATGGCCCAGTCAATCACCTGACCTAAATCCCATTGAAAATCTATGGAGAGAACTGAAGATCAAAGTTTATAAAAGAGGCCCAAGGACCCTTCGAGATTTAAAGACCATTTTTGTGGAAGAATGGTCCAGAATCACTCCTGAGCAATGCAGACGACTGGTCTCTCCATACAAGAGGCGTCTAGAAGCTGTAATCACCGACAAAGGCTTTTCTACCAAGTATTAAATAAAGTGTGTTCATTACTTATTCCCTGTGTCATTTCACTTTATTTATTATGACTGAACTTGTATACTTAAATGTTCTGATTTCTTTGTATGAATTCAATATTTGGCTTGATGGCTACATCTGTTGGAAATTTTGTGTCAATAGCCCACTTAGAAATCCCCTTACTGATAAAAATGCTGATTTGTCAAATACTTATTTTCCCCGCTGTATATGCTAGTCAGGCTTGCAAGATTACCGTATTTCGACCCAATTTAATAATTTTAATGCCCAATTTCAATACATTAACACTTCAATGGCTGTACACTCATCTTCTGCGAAGTGAAACAATCATCTTGGGGGAAGCAATTCAGTCTCTGTCGTTCCGTGCAGTCGCTCTAATTAACCCGAATTCCATGCCTAATTACAGATACTTTAATATTTATAATTACGCTTGAGTACAATCTTTCTACTTGAAAAATATATTTATCTTTATCCTCTGTCACCCTGCATTTACACTGCTGCACTCAAGCGTAAGATATCGCTGGCCAGCCTGTACTGTTTTAGCCAAAGGTAGTTGAGCCAAATGTAAGCTTCTGGGCCCAGTTTTTCAAAAAATGTTATCTGGATCAATTGATACGGATTTGGAAATCCCATGTTTTGCTATCCAGGATCAGCTGATCCATTTTACTTGTATGCCAGTTTTTTCAAGGAACATTAGATTGGATTACTGTGATCCAAATACCAAATTTCAAGATTACCAAATCCTGATTACCAGAGCCTAAAACAGAACCAACAGTGTAGCCTACTGGCTTAGTAAAGAACAATAGGTAGGCAAAACACCGGTTGCCACAAATAGCCATTGTTTGTTTTAATTGTGAGAAACAGAAATACTGTAGTAAACAGAAACATTGTACATTCCTTCTTTTGTTATAATGTTAAATAACAAAACAAAAACAATACTATCCAGTAGTCAAAAATCATTTACCGGGCAGATACCACCTCTTTCCATCTCTGCCTTAAGATGTATCTCGGTCTGCAGTTTTTTCTGCTTCAGTTGGGTAAGCATGATTTGTTCTTTAACCACTTCAATTTGTACTTTTGTCTCTATCGGTTTCCCGTTTCAGAAGCAACTCATAGCTGTCACGATCCTGCTTTATTAGCTGAGGAACGTTATATGATATGTTATTTGGTTCGAAAAATCACAACTGAATCCATCCTTCTGATGGGATCAAGATAATCCTGTTTTTTATCAAATAGATCCCAAACCAAGTTTAAAGTTTTGAAAAACTCAGAGAGCAGATTTGATCTAGATCACATGTGAAATCGGATTGCATGATCTGATTTTAGTTCAGAATCCCTCTATTATTTTTGAAAAACCCATTTCCAAGATTTGATCCAATCTGCCATCCGAAATCCCACTGGATTACTTTTGAAAAACTGGGCCCTGGAGATCAGTAAATATATTCGGGGCTTTCAAAAGTGACTGCGAGTTAGCTAAAATCTCTCTATCATCCAGCGGCATACCTTTTTTACATAGTGTGCCGTTCCCATTCACATCTTGCCCAAAATAATGCATGCAGCCGCCACTTTACGTCAACACAAACAGTGTATGCATCAGTAAATTTGACTGGTGCACAACAGCAAGATCTTCCTCATCACTCGTCTGCAAACCCGAATAAAACTGCATCTTGGACTTATGACCCCAGCCGCAAATGTTAACTCTGGAAACATTTATTGTGTTCAACTATGCGCACACCAATTTAAGATATAACCTTTTTAGAACGTTTGGGGGATGGTAACATGCTCACTCTCTGCGTCTCTCTGCTCGCGCATACAGCTAGGCATCATGCACACGCTGGCTATTATCCATCAGCAAGCACAGGTATCACCTACACAAGACTTCATCACAATCAATGTAAACTCATATTGGTCGTTTTAACTTTTGCAAAACAGACCTTGTATGTACACTGAAGTTGCAGCGACATCACTACACTAACCAACTTTGCCATCCAAAACAAAACATTATCGCATTCCTACCAGTCACATGGGCTCTTGGGCGGTCCCAGGCCAGAAAGCAAACAAGTCTCTAGATTTTTTAGTGTCAGGTTCCATCTACACAAGACTACTTTTTATCAAAACCACTTCCTGATCAAACACCTGCCCTCACGAAAAAGGGCCTACGTTCGTCAGGATGCATCAGCGGGCAGCGCCCCTGACTCCACCTCAAGCCCTCGACCGCTTCTCCACCCATCCGACCCCATCACCGCAAACTTCCCAGCGCCATGCTGGCCCACACCGCCACAAGCCACCTCAGCAGCCCGAGCACGCCTCTACCGGCAATACAGACCTTTCCTTAGCCCCTCCTCCACATTTCCCCTTGCCCAAGGAGCCGACCTAAGCGTAATGCTGCCTCAGTCCTCTGCTCCAGCGGCCACCTCCATTCCTTCTCTCTTCTCACGGCCCACCCTCCCTCCATTCACACTGGCATCTGCTGCTCTGATGACATCCCACCAAATGCCCCGGCTCTGGACCTTGCAAACCTCCATGCAGCTCTATTAAAGGGTACCTAAGCGGATATACATCATTTCACAAACTCATCTATGGCTCACACTCCCCAGGAATAGCCAGCTCAAAGACATTGATACTCATCAAATGCTTTGAAAGATCCCAGCCCAGACCCCAGAAAACCAATCACCCTGGAGTCATTAACTTCATGCATTTACACTGCAAGGCTACCATTCAATCCGCATGCATGCTCTACGCCATGTTCACACTAGCCTTCTTCAACTTCCTCAGATACTCTGAACTAACCACCATTCCAACTCCAACCCAAAAGTCCACCCAACCATCTCAGAATTTTCAGTTATAGAAAACAATCAATCTCCTATTTCATCAAGCACACCAAGACCAATCAAACAAAAAGAAGACACTACATCTAAATCTACAACCTACAGCAAGACCAATCAAACGAAAAGAGGACACTTCATCTAAATCTTCAACCTACAGTCTCCCATCCAACCTTCTCAGCCTATCCGCATTTCCAACGCCTACAGGTTAAGAGGCTCGGAACTCTCCACTACTTCCAGCTACAACCTTTCAATCTTAGATACCAAAACAATCTCCTATTCCATCAAGCACAGCATGACCGATCAAACGTGAAGAGGATACTTTATCTACTGCTTCAACCTACAGTATCCCATCCAACCATTTTTTTCACGAGTTCACCTATGCAGATAATAGCGTTTGAAGGAGAGGAAAGAATATGCTTATTTGGCATGCTGTCCGGGGAGCAGCCAAGCTCGCCAGTTACTCACAAACCCAGAACATTCTCCCATTAACAAGGTGAGTGAGCCAAGCTCGAACCCAGAGCTCAATCCCCGGAGACCTGCTATAAAAGCAGTGTCCGGGGAAGGAGCAGGGGTGGTAGAGGGATGCTGATTACCGTAGAGATGGTGCAGGTGAGAACACCTGCCTTGTTTATAGGATGGCTCGCTTGAGTTGACAAGTTAGAAGCCATTATTGCTGATGCGAATCAGCTGGGCTCGATTATATGCTTTGGCTCCTCCCGAAGTTTGTTAATGAAACATCATTTCACGAGTTCACCAATGCAGATAATAGCATTTGCAGGAGAGGAAAGAGTATGCTTATTTGGCATGCTGTCCGAGAACGGGCTCCGAGCTTGCTGGTTCCTAATGAACCCGGAACACTCTCCCATTAACGAGGCGAGTGCGATGAGCTCGTCATCAGCCCTAACCCAAGGCTCACCCTCAAAAGGCTCAGTAGAGCTGGACAGCAGCCGGGTACCGCATGCCCCCCAAAACCCGAGGCTAGAGGCGGTAGCCTGTGTTCACAGTGGGGCATAAGAAGTGTTATAGCCACAGCGATCGCCCCAAAGGGCGATTATTGCTGATGCGAATCAGCTGGGCTCGATTATATGCTTTGGCTCCTCCCGAAGTTTGTTAATGAAACATCATTTCACGAGTTCACCAATGCAGATAATAGCATTTGCAGGAGAGGAAAGAGTATGCTTATTTGGCATGCTGTCCGAGAACGGGCTCCGAGCTTGCTGGTTCCTAATGAACCCGGAACACTCTCCCATTAACGAGGCGAGTGCGATGAGCTCGTCATCAGCCCTAACCCAAGGCTCACCCTCAAAAGGCTCAGTAGAGCTGGACAGCAGCCGGGTACCGCATGCCCCCCAAAACCCGAGGCTAGAGGCGGTAGCCTGTGTTCACAGTGGGGCATAAGAAGTGTTATAGCCACAGCGATCGCCCCAAAGGGGCCCATGCTTTCATCTCCAGCTCGTCCACAGCAGACCCCCTTTTATCTCCACCGAAGCCATTGTCGCCTTACTGTGGGGCTCTGCTTCCAGCTTTAACATTCTGAATTTCTGGAATGGAGAGCGTCAGCAGTTTTTTTACCCAGGTATATGTTTGGCCATTAGAATGAACTGATCGCAAGCCGAGATCCATACAAGGAGTCTGAAGAGGGGCATTTAGGCGGGTAAATGGGAGCCACCTTTGTTGATGCAATGCACCGTGCGTAAACCTATTCTGTTCTCAGAAAATGTTCAGCTGGGGTGGAGTCGGAAGACGACATGATTCAGAAATTATAAATCATATAATAAATGGATGAGGAAAGGAATTACATAGTCTGACACCATGTCTAACATTTTTGGGCTGCTTTCGCATCACCAATATGGGCACTGGTTCCACTGAGCTTCTCTGACGGAACATTTAGCGGAAAACAATTTGTTATATGTATAGAAGTGTGACAATGATGCTGGGCTCGGTTGATCCGTGGCTTGAAGCTGTGGGGAAGATCTTGATGCGGGGGCTTTGGTCTGGAGCAAAACATACAGACAAAGCTCCGCCTTTTGCATCCGCCGACTGAAATATAGGTCCTGGTTGGTGAGGGCTAGCCGTAAACCTTCCAATGTACACTTTTCGATTGCTGGGAAAGAGGGTGGCTTCGATGCGTGAGATGACGCTGGAGAAGGATTCGGAAGCCCGACAGAGGAAGTAGATAGGCGCTTTAAAACGCAAGGAGTAGAGTGGCGAAGCTGGCGGCCTTGTATCGCGGCAGCGATCTCGGTTGCTGTGTCCAGGCCGGGGCTATAGGGCTGGGAAACACTCGAATGCATCAAAATATCTATCCGTAGAGATGTAAGAACATCTGCCTTGTATATTATTTATCATTGGAGTTTTGGTTTCACGCCAAAGCAGTGCAGTGTTGGCTTGCTCAGCGGGAGACTGCATTTATATATTTATTTATTGGGTTGTGCATTAAAATCCCCGTTGGGGTTGCTTACACCACCGCCATGTCTGTGTCGTGTCTCTTACCCCCTTCACAACTGGTAAAGAATGCGGGCAGTAAAGGTGAGAGACCGACACGACAACCGTGCGGGTTTTCCTCCGTGTTTCCGGGGTCCAGCGAAGGACGGACAGACCCTCTTTCTCCGCGTTCCAGAGGGAGGATCCCGAGGACGTTGAAGAAGCGAGAGAGTGGGAGATCGACGGCTCCGTACCGGAAGTCAGTCTCAGCCGGCAGGAAATGCGGCCCAGGCGACCGAGAGTACGACGCAGCCGCCAGAGAGCGCTGCATAGTTGCCCGACAGTGCTGCCCAGCCGCCCAACAGAGCTGCCCAGCCGCTAGAGACCGCTGTAGCCCAAGAGCACTGCCCAGCTGCCGAGGAGTTTGGCTCAGTCCCGTGCACGGCTGCCGAGCCGACAGAGGACGCTGCTCAGCCGTCTGCAAGTGCTGCCTAGCCGGGAGTCCCGGTTGTGCATTAGCCATCGATCCAGTTCGTCGTCCAGCCCGTCTTGAAGGCCGTGGTCCCGTCAGGATAGGACCGGCTGTCAGACGGCATTCTCCCTTCCACCCCTTATTGTCTTCCCGAGGCGCATCCAGGAGCTGCCCGGGTACCAGGTTGACGCTTGGGGGGGGAATGTGACGAGGAATGTGACGACAGCCCGGTAGCTAGCGCTGATTGAGCGCACCTGACGCCGATTAGCTGCCGGGCATATAAGCCGCCTTCTCCCAGCACTTGTGGACCCAGGACACACAGCACCCTATGCTGTGTCTCACATACTCCCGAGTGAGAGCGAGGATGTCCCCAGTGAGGGGGACACGGAGAAGCGCTGCCCAAGCACGGAGCGGCGGAGATTGCCCTGCATTATACCCTTTTGTTTATGTTTATTTATGAGTTGTGCATTAAAATCCCCGTTGGGGTTGCTTACACCACCGCCATGTCTGTGTCGTGTCTCTTACCCCCGTCACATCTTGTAAAACTGCTTTGGAACAATGCAAAGTGTAAAGAGTGCTATATAAATACATTATTATAATACATATTTTTATTATTACATTTTATTTTATTCTTAAATAAATAATTGAATTATAGGATGGCTCGCTTGAGTTGATAGGTAAGAAGCCGTGATTGCTGATGCAAATCAGCTGGGCTTGTTTATGTACTTTGGCTACTACTGAACTTTGTTAATGAAACATAATTTTGTGGAGAACATCTAGTTGAACATCTAGAACTATTAAAATTTTACTCTATTGAAATTAAAACATATTATGTGCTCAAACATAGCTGAACGTGTTACGGTAATGAGAATTTGAGCAGAAAATACAAAAATAATTAACTTATACCTTAAAATTATTCTTTGTTATTCATTATTAAGATCTTTTTTTGTGTTTCTGACTGTTTTCAAGTAAGGGGCAAATTTTGGAAGTTTTTCTATGTTTTCTAAGGGCATTTTGAGTATGTTAGTGTATCGTCTTTTATATCAAATACTTACAGTAAATTCAATCTTTTATTTTAACAAAGAAGAATAATATGATAAAGATATGTATACAGTATAATATTATCAACAAAATCTGGAGAGGTAATATCTGTGATGGCTTAGTACAAGACTGTTTATTGCTGCTCAAATGTGCCATAATTGTTAATAAAATATTTTTATATTTGTGGCAGGGGAGGCGTTGCCTAGCGAAGTCTGGAGAGTCAGGAAACCGGCGGGAAGGGAGTAGGTCAAATGCTGACCGTAAACACCTGTCTCTTGTTACAAAGATTGGCGGGATGAGTAGAAAAGCCAACATGAGGGGAGGATCGAGTGAGAGAGTTTGGCTGAGTTCACCAGGACATCGAGAGAGCGGACGTTGGGAAAAACGGAAAAAAATCATATGTGCCAGGAGGCCATTGTAAGACATAATTTGTTTTTCTTTATGTTTTGGAGATTATTAAAAAGAATGAATCTCCTCAGCCAAGCCGACCTTGTCCCCTTCCTTCCTTGGTTACATTGAACTTCACTACAGTGGTGCCGAAACCCAGGAAGGTAGGAGAACGCCGCCGCTATGCAGAATCCGCCAGCCTTGCCCTTAGCAGTCTCCATCAAAAGCAACATCAAGCCTTGCTGGGAATACAGGGAGAGCAGGAGAAGAGGTTCTAGGGACTCTTCCAGGCCCAGGAGGATGACCGCAAGCTGTTCTGGAGTAGGATTGCTCAAGGCTGGCAAACCGAGGGAGCACCAGCTGCCGCCGGCCCCTCGACTCCCATACTGCTCCACAAGATGGGGCCCCAGGACGACCCGGAGGCATTCAAAGACCTTGGCCGGGCTGTTGGCGGTGCGGGGTCTCGGATCACATCATTAGGAACTGTCCAGTTATGGAGGTTGGTGCGGTGATCCGGATCCCTGATGCCCCGCGGTCTGCCCTCGATCAGGCTGGGTTGTACCAAATACCTGTGAGTATTGAGGGGGATAAACATCAAGCCTTGGTGGATTCAGGCTGTAACCAAACCTCGACCTATCCAAGCATGATTCAAACTATCGCATTGGATACAGGTTGCGAGGTTAAGGTAAGGTGTGTGCACGGGGAGGTGGTGAGCTATCCCTTAGTCTATTATCCTATTAATGTGCGGGTGTCTTTTGGAGTAAACATGAGCGGTGGGGGGGTGGTGGCGGAGCTTGGAGAGGCAGACCCAGGACCACCAATGATGGGTTCAGGGGAACAGAGAGCAATTAAGAGAAAGATTCTCTCATCATGCAATGATTTCCCCCTTGATCAGTCTCAAGATGAGTCGCACAAAAATGGGTTTGAGCAGGTCCGTGCGATCGACGGACACCCTTTCCAACAGGCGCACTCGTTGATATAAGACAGGTTGTATCGAGTGACCCAAGACACTCAGTCAATGAAAGAAACAAAACAATTGGTCATCCTAAAGAGCCACCGGGAAATGCTTTATCAGGCGGCTCATGCAAATCCAATGGCAGGGCACCTAGGACAAACAGCTACACTAAATCGTCTGACGACCAGTTGTTTTTGGCCGGGCATCCACGAGAATGTGCACAGATGGAGCGGCGCATGTCGTGAATGCCAGCTGGTAAACCCACTGGCCATCCCGAAAGCACCATTCTGCCGGCAATATAATAGTGCCGCCAGATTACGACAGTGTACACCAGTTTAGAAAGTTCTCGTAACACTCCCAACATCCAGCTCAAAGTTACTCGCCAAGTGGCAAGGACCCTTTGTGGTTAAACGGGATCTCATTTATGAGGCGATAAGACCAAACAGATACGGTGCACATCAATTGTATCACCTCAATCTCCTAAAAAATTGGAGTGAGGTGGACGCAGTGCTGCTGGCGACGGTGATGGCCAGGAGGATGATCTTTGGCCAGAACTGGGAGGAAAGACTCGACCTAGGACTCTGGTCCCTGGGGGATCACCTCTCCTCTGCCATGTTGCAGGCTCGTTTTGCCGATGTGTTCTGGTCTCTGCCTGGCCGAACTACACTCATTGAGCACCATATTGAGACCACACCGGGAGTGGTAGTACATAGCCTGCCGTATCATTTGCCTGAAAACAAGAAGAAAGTGGTTCTGGAAGAATAAGGCGCCATGCTGGATATGGGAGTCCAGCAGTGACTGGGCCAGCCCGATAGTTTTGGTCCCAAAACCGACGGCTAGGTTCGGATTTGTGTGGACTACGGCAAGGTGAATGCTGTGTCGACATTCAATGCATATCCAATGCCGCGGATTGACGAGCTGCTTGATCGGCTGGGTGCGGCTCGTTTTTATTCGACATTGGATTTGACAAAAGGGTATTGGCAGATCCCCTTATCTCCTTTATCCAAGGAAAAAAAAAGCTTTCACTACGCCGTTTGGATTACACTAATTTGTCACCCTTCCGTTCGGCTTATTTGGAGCCCCAGCGACATTTCAGCGTCTCATATGCAGCATCTAAATGCGGTCTTGAGTTCACTGAGAGGAGCGGATCTCACAGCTAACCCGAAGAAGTGTGCAATTGGGCGAGTTGAGGTCAGGTACCTGGGGTTCCACTTGAGTCAGGGGCAGGTGGGTCCCCAAATTGACAAGACAGCAAGACCCTCATCAGTAGCAAATAAAATGTTGGGGTGGCACCCATGGCCAATGATATGTCACTTAGATCCGTGTATGGTGGTGGCGTCACTTGCTGATCGAGGATCTGTGATCCTTAGCAGTATTTCTGATTTGCGCTTGAAGTTTAGAAATGCTTGGGAAAATGTAGCTTTTGTGGACGCTACCACACTACTTGATCAAAAAAAAAAAGCTTTGCTACTGAAAAGCTTTTTGATTCAGAAAACAGCGACACTACCACCATGCTACTGAAAAATTTAGTAAATTTAGTAGCTTTAATAATGTTTTATATTTAAAATCCTTACAGCCATAATGTTTAAATGGTTTTGTGAGAATGAACCTGCTACAAAATTAAAAGCACACAATTCCCTAGAATATCATTATATGGTGTAGCCTTTAGATAATTCTTTATGTTTGTATTGTTTCTGACCAACCGGATTAGAACGTATGAAAATACACCAAATCGTTTATTTTTTGTTTTAGCATGATTGCCCACATATGGGCGATTCTAGAATTGCCCATGTGTTTAACCAGAGCACCAACTGTCTACAGGAGAACTACATGTACACATGTTTCTGTATCAATATCACATTTCAGTTCAGTTGACCTGTGCATACAACCGTTTGATATGAATTGAAAAACGATACGGTGGCATCTGTAGGGTAAAAATGAAGGTATAAGGTATCAGTTATAAGGTATCCTTTATTATAATATGTCAAAACACTACGGTTAAGTTCTTAGTACTTCTGGTTCTACTTGTCTTAAACTAAGAATATATTTTGAGTTAGATTTAGGGTTGGTGATTGACCATGTAAAAAAGAGATCAAATAAAGAGAACACAGAAGAAACATGTATATTTGTGCTAGTGATCATCACAAGACCATGTTATATTTAATGCACTAATAAAAAACAATGAATACTCACTCTACAGATACAATAACTGCGTTGAGCTCTGTGACCATGTGCCTGGCGAGAAGATCATAAGGACTCATGCCTAAAGGTAAACAAAAGTGGAAAAACATGTTTTTCTTTTTTGTTTTACTAGGAATAAAACTGAATCATAATTAATACTTTATTTTACCAGGATAGTCCCATTGAGATAAAAAAAATCACTTCTTCTAGGGAGTCCTGGCCAAAATGGCAGCATACAAAGTTTCACAATAAAATAATTTTAAACAAACAAGATAATTTGCCCTACATCCAGATAATTACAGATATATAATTTACTTATAACAAGTACATGTTTCCTTCAAAGTGGACCATAGAAGGTTTTTTAAGATATTTACAGAATGGAGTGTTTCCAGCAAAATAACACTCCATAACAAAGGAGCAAAAAAAGAGAAGGCAGTTTTGCCTAACTCAGAATGTACTCTAGGGACATTTAAGAGAAGTTTAGTTGAAGATCTTGTATTGTAATTACAGGTATGAAATGATAAAAGACTGCAGATATATGTGGGTCATTTTCCCAACAATGCCTTAAGAATAAACAGCAACATGTGCACTTTCCTTCTTTTGAAACAAAGATGACCAAGCCAACAATTCATACAATGTACAGTGATGGGTGCGTGAAGAAACACTCGTCACAAAACGTAAAGGAGCATGGTATACAAAGTCCAATTTTTTTAAGTGAAGATAAACTTGCATGCATATACACTCACCCAAAGGATTATTAGGAACAGCTGTTCAGTTTCTCATCAATGCAATGATGGTGGTGGTGTAATGGTGTGGGGGATGTTTTCTTGGCACACTTTAGGCCCCTTAGTGCCAATTGGGCATCGTTGAAATGCCACGGCCTACCTGAGCGTTGTTTCTGACCATGTCCATCCCTTTATGACCACCATGTACTAGGGCTGCACAATTAATCGAATTTTAATCACGATCACGATTTTGGCTTCCCACGATCAAATTCGCGTGATCGAGCGATATTTAAAATGCGTCATTCATTTACGCTTTGTATTAAAGTTTTTTTTTTTTTTTTAAAGCCAGTCTAGCGCGCTGTAAAGCCGCTGTCTGATCACGTGCGTCCATGCACCAATCAGAGTTGTTCCCTGCAGCGCGCAGCAGCTCAGTCAGTTTCCAGATGTAGACAGTCACAGACAGAAGACAGAGTAGCGTGAGGAAAATACCACAACAGATAGCAGGCTATAATCTATCTGTTAGAATGTAAAATTCTCAATGTCCCCTTCAAAATATTATTCTATGGTTGAAAAGTCTAGTCGACGGAACACACAGAGTTGCAGATCTGGAGACAAAGTTTGACACAGACAACAAGTGCTTGTTTCAATCAGAGTCCAATGTTTATTTGTATGAGGACTAATATTTATAAGATTAAAAGGAGGTGTCATAAAAAACCACAAGGGTGGAAAAAGACAAGACTTGATGTTTAGTCTCATTCCTCCTCAGAACGATCAGATATGATTATAACTACGTACTAAGCATCAAAACACATCAATTCATATCATTAAGAGCCTTGAGATGGAGACCGATAGTCACTCAGGTCAGTACGACTCTCAACTAGGATTAAACAACAGGAAAGTAAGGCCCATATTAGGGTGAAGGAAGCTTATACTAATCTGAATGAATACGTATGATAGACAAATGTTCTTTTAGACACAGATGATATATTTAAAGAGGACAGGACAAAATCCAGATTCTCACACTATCTTAACAAAGAAAAAATGTCTAACATAGCAGAGGGAGCGGCCGAGGGGCTTGTCCCGAGAATCGGATCGTCATCCATTGTGTGGAAACATTTTGGGTTTCAGGCAAGTGACACAAAACAAGAACAGGTCATATGCAAAGAGTGCCATAAAGTTGTTTTGGCACCACAAAGCAACACAACGAACCTCTTTAACCACTTAAAAAAACACCATAAAGTTCAATACGATGAATGTATGAGGGCCAAGAAATGCGTTGCAAAGACTAATCATCCCACAACATCAACTCAGACATCCATCGAAGCGAGCCTCTTTAGCGCATCACCATACCCATCCACCTCCCTAAGACACAGTGAAATAACGAATGCAGTCGCATTTCATTTGGCTAAAGACATGTGCTCTTGGTCAACACTCTGGATAAACGATACGTGATCCCCTCGCGTAATTATTTTTCAAAGGTGGCACTACCTGCGATGTACAGAAAACGCAGAGGGGAAACAGAGCGTGATCTTGCCAATATAAAGTACTTTGCAACTACAACGGATCTGTGGTCAAGCAGGACAATGGATCCGTACATGAGTTTGACAATTCATTACATCGATGAGGATTTTGCAATGCAGAGTCGATGCTTGCAAACATCTTTTTTCCCGCAAGATCACACGGGAGAGTCAATTGCCCAGGGCCTGAGGGAGGCGATGGCCTCTTGGAGCTTGCAGGAGGATCGGCTTGTCTGCATTACAACAGACAACGGAGCTAATGTGGTGAAGGCAACTTCTCTAAATAATTGGACTAGGCTTCAGTGCTTTGGCCACAGACTCCATCTAGCAATAGGTGAGTAAAAGTTATATTAAAAAAATATTTAAAGAATTGTATATTAAGTAAAAAAAATATATATTAAAGAAAAATATTACAATAATTGTATATTAATTAAATATATATATATTAATTGAAATAATATGCTATTTGTGATTATTAATTGGAGTTGATCAATACTTATTTTGCTAATGTGTGTGAATATGTTACTGATAATAACAATAGTAGCTTAATATAACAACAACTGTTATTTCTGCTAGTGTTAAGAAACCAAAACCAAACAGTTTTACTCATGTTGTCTGACATAAGATTTAACTAACTTTAATCTTGAACAATATGATTCGGGTTGTTTATCAAATCTGTGGTTTAATTTTACATATGATTTGACTTGTTCATGTTCTTTTTTAGAGAATGCAATGAGAGATCCTCGTATTGATCGAGCAGTGGGTCTCTGCAAAAAGCTGGTAAGCAGTTTCTCTTACAGCTGGCGACGTAAAAAGCAGCTGACGGAGGCACAAAGAGAACTGAAGCTTCCAGAGCATACACTGAAGACTGAGTGTCCCACAAGGTGGGGATCAAGGCAAGCAATGATTGCACGAGTCCTGGAGCAGCAGAGGGCGATTTCTCAGGTCTTGTCCGATGACAGAAAAGCCAGACACCTCATCCCTACCTGGCAGGACACAGATGTCCTTGAGGCCATAAACAAATCCCTCAGCCCTCTATTGGAATTTACTGATGCGCTTTCCAGTGAGACGTATGTCAGCGTTTCCTTTGTGAAGCCAGTCCTCCACCTTTTCAGATCCTCCATCTTGAAAGTGAACGATGATGAGACAGACCTAACCTGCACCATCAAGACAAAAATCCTGAGCTATCTGGATGAAAAATACAATGACCCTCTGACACAAAAACTGCTTGATATGGCTTCTGCGCTAGATCCACGGTTCAAGCTCAGCTACGTCAGTGAGGACAATGTTGCACCAATTCATGCCAGACTGACTTCTGAAATGGCGAGGACTGCACCTGCAGCCATGGCTGTAAGTAAATGTATATAATTGCAGAATATATGATAAATTAATGCTTTTAAGTGGATTAAAATGATATGAAATCCAGTGGCTTAATGTAATGTCTGGAAATGAGTGTTGAATATGTTTAGATTATTAGGGCTATTTATTAATCATATCTTATTTACTCTTCAAGGAGATGGGCCCAACAACTGATCCCCATGGTGAGACTGCTGAGGATGCACCCACTACAAAAAAGAAAAAGACCTTGGGGAGTTTCTTCAAGACTGCTGAGGGAGCAGCGGCAGCCACACAAAGACTCAGTCCTCTCCAAGAACAACAAGCTATATCTTCTGAGCTACAGTCGTACCTACAATCAGGTAACCTAGACAGTGAGGAGGACCCGCTAGACTGGTGGAGGGAACATCAGAGACTCTTCCCACGTCTCTCAAAACTGGCAAAGAAATACTTGTGCATCCCGGCTACAAGTTCTCCCTCTGAGAGGGTGTTCAGCACAGGGGGGAATGTGGTGACCTGCCTTCGCTCATCCCTCAAGCCAGAAAATGTTGACAGGCTAGTGTTTCTTTCCAAAAACCTGTAAACTACAGTACTCTTTTCGGCATTGTTCTTCTGCCTTGAAATGTTCTTATTTGGTTACATTCTACTATAGCACTGGTAACTGATATGAATTGGGTCCCTGCTATGATAACACCAGCAATCTCAAATATTTACAGAACAAGTGGGAACCCAGTGTTCCTTTAGTTTTCCCTATATCTGTCCTGACAAGTGATCGCAAAACTAAGGCCTTTTCCAGTCGTATGGCAAAGCTATCTAATCTAATACCTTTTAGACGTCACTCTGAGAATGACAGGGGTAAAAATCTAAAAACAGTTACTATTCAATTAGCACTTTTAAACATCCGTTCACTAAAAAACAAATCCTTTTTGGTCAATGACCTCATCACCAGTAACAAACTGGACTTCATGTTTCTAAATGAAACTTGGTTAGATGATAGTTGTAGTGCTACAATCCTCAATGAATCTGCCCCCCCAAACTTTACTTTTATAAATGTCTGCAGAGCTGTAAGGAGAGGTGGAGGAATAGCTGCTCTATTTAAAAATCTCTTTGACTGCAAGCAAGTTTTACTTGGTGACTACCTGTCGTTTGAATACTTGAGTATTGCTTTAAAAGGTTCACCACGCATTCTGTTTACAATTATTTACAGACCTCCCAAATACTCCCCAGTCTTTGTTGATGATTTTTCAGAACTGTTATCAGCTATATCCTCAGAATTTGACTGCTTTGTTATTGCTGGAGATTTTAATATTCATGTAGACAAGACAGAAAACAATAATGCAAATGAACTTTTAAATGTTTTAAACACTTTTGATCTGATCCAGCATGTGCACGGTCCCACACACAATCGTGGACACACTCTGGATCTGCTCATTAGCAAAGGTCTAAACATTTCATCCACTATTATTAGAGATGTGGCACTGTCTGATCATTTCTGTATTTTCTTTGATATATCAATTAGTCCTGCCACTGAAGATAGACCTGTCTCTATAAAAAAGAGATTCATAAATGAGAACACCAGTGAGCTATTTATGAATGCTATGTCTTTGTCACCGAGTATATCTGCAGACTCTATTGATGTTCTCCTCGATAGCTTTAATGAAAAAGTAAAAAATGCTATCGATGACATTGCTCCAGTAAAGGTCAAAGCGATAACTGGCAGGCATAAAGCACCCTGGAGAAACTCACCAGAAGTACAAAGCATGAAAAGAACATGCAGAAAAGCTGAGCGTATGTGGCGAAAAACCAAACTTGAAGTTCACTATAACATCTATAAAGACAGTCTGCATGCCTTCAATGTTGACTTAGGCAAAGCCAGACAGAATTTTTTCTCTAACATTATAAACAGCAAAATAAATAACACTCGCACCCTTTTTGCAACTGTAGAGAGACTAACAAATCCCCCTAGTCAAGTTCCGAGGGAAATGCTGTCTGATGACAAATGCAATGAGTTTGCAACTTTTTTCCTTCAAAAGATCAGTAATATCAGAATTGAAATCAGCAAAGCTCCATGCGGCAGTCAGGTCAGTCTGACTTCAGTACATCAGAAATTAGTTACTTTGTCTGAATTTCAGACAATTGATCTCAAAACCCTGGAGGAAACGGTCCAGCATCTTAAGGCGTCAACTTGCAGCCTTGACACACTTCCCACATCCTTTTTCAAAAGAGTGTTTAACTGTTTGGAAGCAGATCTCCTAAAAATAGTTAATACCTCACTGCTCTCAGGAACTTTCCCCGAGTCCCTAAAAAATGCAGTTGTCAAACCTCTTCTAAAAAAGGCCAATCTAGACAAAACCTTACTGTCTAACTACAGACCAATATCAAATCTTCCTTTTATAGGCAAGATCATTGAAAAGGTTGTCTTCAATCAGCTGACCAAATTCTTGAACTCAAATGGCTACCTGGACAATTATCAGTCTGGTTTCCGTCAGCATCATAGCACAGAGACAGTGCTCATAAAAATAATTAATGATATTCGATTGAATTCTGATTCAGGCAAAATATCAGTTCTGGTTTTACTAGATCTCAGTGCTGCTTTTGACACAGTGGATCACACCATACTCCTAAATAGGCTGGAAAACTGGGTAGGGCTTTCTGGATTGATACTTAAATGGTTTGGGTCATACCTTAAAGGGAGAGGTTACTATGTGAACATAGGCAACCATAAATCTGACTGGACACCCATGACTTGTGGTGTTCCACAGGGCTCAATTCTAGCTCCGCTCCTCTTCAACCTGTATATGCTCCCACTTGGCCAAATAATGAAAAAGTACCAAATTGCCTACCACAGCTATGCAGACGACACTCAGATCTACCTAGCCCTCGCACCCAATGACTACAGGCCTATTGACTCTCTTTGCCAATGCATTGATGAAATTAACAGCTGGATGTGTCAAAACTTCCTTCAGTTAAATAAAAACAAAACTGAAGTCATTGTTTTTGGTAACAAGGATGAAACTAACAAGGTAAACACATACCTTGACTTAAGAGGTCTAAAGACACAAAGCAAGGTAAAAAATCTTGGGGTCATTTTGGAGTCTGATCTTAGTTTCAGCAGTCATGTCAAAGCAATAAGCAAATCAGCGTACTACCATCTCAGAAACATAGCCAGAATCAGATGTTTTGTCTCAAGCCAAGATTTAGAGAAACTAGTTCATGCTTTCATCACCAGCAGGGTGGATTACTGTAATGGACTCCTTACAGGTCTTCCCAAAAAGACCATCAGACAGCTGCAGCTCATACAGAACGCTGCTGCCAGGATTCTGACCAGAACCAAAAAATCTGAGCATATCACTCCAATCCTCAGGTCCTTACACTGGTTACCAGTTACTTTTAGAATCAACTTCAAAGTATTATTAATTGTCTATAAATCACTCAATGGTCTAGGACCTAAATACATCTCAGATATGCTCATTGAATATAAACCAATCAGACTTCTCAGATCATCAGGATCAAGTCAGTTAGAGATAACAAGGGTTCACTCAAAACAGGGCGAGTCAGCGTTTAGCCATTACGCCACTCGTAGCTGGAATCTGCTTCCAGAAGACATCAGACGTTCACCAACAGTAGATACTTTTAAGTCCAGATTAAAAACACACTTGTTTAGCTGTGCATTCACAACCTGAGCACTGTGCTGCTTTACATTAACTGCACTTCTATTTCTAATTTATTTTTATTTTGCTCTTATTCTTTTTATATATACACTCACATTTTTAATCAATTTTATTGCTGTTTTATTGTTTTAAATAATTTGCATTTTAAAGATACGTTTTATTCTTTCTGTCAATCATTTTATGTAAAGCACTTTGAATTGCACTTGTGTATGAAATGTGCTATATAAATAAACTTGCCTTGCCTTGCCTTGCCTTGCCTATGGAATATTTGTTTCTTATTGATTGTATATTTTATTTTTAGTTTTATTCACATCCATTATGCAGGTACAACTTAAGTTTATATTTTGCTTCCTAAAATATATTTACACATTGTAAAATGTAAAATAGTGCCCTGTTGAAGTTTTGCTACATTTTCTTTATTGTTTTAATTTATTTGTATTTATTCTTTAAGGAGATTCACTGAATTTTGGTGAATAAGAGGACCTATTTTATTTTGATGCACATATCTGTACATTAGCAGGAATGTTGCACAATATGGATGTGAAGGCAGTAAATGTAATTAGCTTGTGTGACAATAAAAAAATATTTTGGTTAAAATCAACAAATAATCGTGCTAATTAATCGTGATCTCAATATTGATCAAAATAATCGTGATTGTCATTTTGGCCCTTATCGTGCAGCCCTACCATGTACCCATCCTCTGATGGCTACTTCCAGCAGGATAATGCACCATGTCACAAAGCTCCAATCATTTCAAATTGGTTTCTTGAACATGACAATGAGTTCACTGTACTAAAATGGCCCCCGCAGTCACCAGATCTCAACGCAATAGAGCATCTTTGGGATGTGGTGGAACGGGAGCTTCGTGCATCCCACAAATCTACCCCAGCCCCCCGTATCTTCTAGCTGCCCCACCATCAAGGGAAGAAAGGCTGATGGAACTAGTTTGACGTGCACGCACTAAAAAGGGGGCGTTCACAGGACTTACTTAGCTCCTAAAGAACTTCCGAAAAAAATGGCTCTGGGGCCGGCGCTGCTTGGAGCCCTACTCAAACCTGAGGCATCATGTATCCAGCTGGCGGAAGCAGGGGGGAGCACTGCAACCCAATGCTTAAGGCGTTCCGGGAAAGCTTGGATGACATTTCGACATCCGCTTCTTCCTAAGCTCGACCCCCGGAAGAGGGAGCAACAAAGGAATCGTCGGAGTCAGGTGACAGTAAGTCATGATCCCTGATCATGTCCTGTCCCTGATGCTGCAAGGGACATCTCATCATCCTCACGCACAATTTCCAAATAGGTGGTTGGGACCGTCTCTTGGGGAACAGTCAGACTGACGGATTTAACGCTTACAGTAATCCTCATATCACCCTCGCTGCTCGCCGTAGCGGACGACAGGGCCGTAGCCACTGTTGTCACAGAACGGGAAGCAGACGAGCTGGTGGCTGAGTCCTGGGGGAACACAGCCGCCTGTGATGCAACGTCTGAATCGTAAACTGCCTGGTGGAAACCCAAAACTTGAGGCAGCCAACGTGCCCGTCCCCCTCCTCGATGAGTGTATTGCACGAATTAGAACAGCGGGACATGCCACGCTGGAGAAATTTGCTCTTTTAGAGAAAAAAACGTGAACATTTCTGGAACTGCCGAGATGCCCAGGGAGGGAAGGGACAGTCCACTGCACCACGTCGTAAGATTCCAGCTGTAGTTCGAGGTAGAGTTTGAAGTTTCGGAGTCGATCATGTGTGAAGGCTCTGAAGAACAAAAGGTGAATGAATGCATCACGCAGTCTCCCTTTTACACCAGGATATCCGGGGGCTGAGTCCGGAATGCAAATTTCATTCGACAATTTCATTGGCCTTTTCTAAACTAATCGAAGTTGATAGGTTCTCAAGGGCGAACCCCATCTGTCGGTTCGACACAACGTCGAGAGGCCGACAGAAAGGGAACTAGAAAACTCCTGACAAGAAGGAAGGGATCATGACAAAATGTCTTTTGAATAAACATAATTTAGTTTTCTTTAAAATAACATGCATAGATGAAGCGTGCATAATACAACCAGGAATGTGTATGCGGTATGCCGGATTTTCAAAAAATGTGGGAAAGGTAACTAATGTGAAGTGTAACTTTTGATGCACTATGTGTGTGGTGGTGTGGTGTATGTGTGTGTGTGTTTTCTTTTTGCTTTCTGATTTTATGATTTATGCAGCACTAAAAACGCAAATGTTTCTAAACAAAATGTCAGGTAGATAAAAGTTGTTGTAAAAGCAAAGTGAATGTGGGTTTGTGTTTCGCCCACTGGTGAGCACTGAAGGAGATAATGGGTGTGAAGTACTGCTATTGAAAATATATGTGTCATTCCCTTAATAGTATATTGTTGTACATGCAAGCAGTCTAAGTATGTACACACAGGGGCGGACAGAAACTAAAAAATGGCCCTGAACTTCACCAGGAGCAGCCCACAACACCAGGCTGTCAACATAATACACCAGTGTATTGATGCACAAATCATTCTATGACACCACAATTGAGAAACTAATGTTTCTTAGGACCTTTCAAAGACCCATTGCAAAGCCAATAAAACAGCAAACATTAAACATTAAACAGTAAAGGCCAGTGCAGTCTAAGCAGCAAACTCTGCCTAAACATGTCAGTGTAATGTAGGGAAATGTATTTGAACTGTTTGTAAATGACACGTTACATGACCACGACATGTAACACTCCTGAGTCAAAGGCTTTTACCCTGTTTTAATTCTAAGAGAATTGACTTCCTACTTGTGAAAAAAAAATGTATATTAGCTGCCAAAAAGGTGTGACTAGACTTTGCTAAAAACTCTTGTTTTATTACATCAAATATAAAGTCTTAAATCAACATACAAGTCTAAACAAAAGTAAGCATTTAGAATTATAAACCGAGAAGAGAGGAGAGAAACATCCACACTTTGGCCTTGATAACTTGGTAGCTTCAATAGTCATTATAAAACAGTACACTCAATAGAAATTTTACCAAAAATTGTGATTTCATTACTTGTGATTGTAGTTCTGCAATCTACTGAATTTATCAATGTTAATTAAGTCCACCATATAACTAACACAGTCTTATCTTATGGCTTGAATGGTATAAACCTGAAATTCCTTATCTTGGTCCTCGTGACAACAGGTGTCCAGAAATTTCATTCTTCCCATCAGCTTATTCTACCAGGCATGCACACATCAATATTACGTCATGTTTTTGCACTGTAAAATCATCCTAACTTCTCATTTTATGTTAAATCATTCTACATATTTTATATTATTGGCAGGACAATTTGATAGGGTATTTGGCACTGTAAATGAATCCTACCAGAGTATTTTATACTGTAGGATAATCTGATAGGGTATTTACGATATAACCTTTTTTAAATGGTAGGACTCTCTGACAGGGACTTTGGCATTTAGATTATATAAAGTTTTGCCCCGCGGTAGGGAAATCTGACAGTGTAGGAAAGTTCGACAGAACACTGCCTCTGCATATTTTGCCTCTCTCTCTCTCTCTCTCTCTCTCTCTGTGTAACACGCCTGATTTAAAATATGAAATATTTCAAAATATGCAGAACGGGGGGTCACGAGGACCAGGATTAAGAACTGCTGCTATAAACGGTATGCTTTAGGCATGTTAAGTCGAATGCATGTTACACATCTTACATTATGTGACAAGTTTCAAACTTGTCAAAATTTCAAACAGCAGAATTCACAAAGTAGTTTGCATCTATTAAATCTTAATGTTTTTCATTTTTGTTGTTAAACAGCTGGCTTTGTTATGTTTGACTTCCCATACCTCACTACTGCAAAGTCGTCAAACTGAATTTGCACTTAGTTTCTGTTAGTGCCCGTCTCCTGAACTTCTGTCTTCCAGTCTTCGTCAATTTAATTGCCGGAAATGTATGTATTCTTCAGATTGATTGTTTAAGTTCTGCTTGGCCTCTGTAATTTTAATGACTAGAATTCTGTAAACTTTGTTTGATTGGCCAACTATTTGACATTGACGAGCATTGGTACCGCTGTGGCTGGGGCACAGAAGTCACAACTATAACAAGTGAGCAAAATAAAATATTATTATTATGCCTTTATATCCTTACCACATTAAGCAGCGACCCCTCGGGAAAACTCCCGGTGCTCCAGACGGCCAGTCCGCCACTGTGCACACACACTAAATGATACTGTTCATAAAAAATAAGCCTCGCCGGTTACACTGCCACATACAAACCATGTTATACGTTGATTATCAACGACAGATCTGTTTCCTGTCCCACATTCTTCAAAATATCTTCTTTTGTGTGTAACAGAACGAAAAAAGATGTTAAGTGATCTTTCCTACTATGGAAGTCAACGGGGTCCAATAACTGTTTGGTTACAAGCATTCTTTCAAATATATTTCTCTGTCTTCATCGAAGCAAAGAGATGTATACAGATTTGGACTTGAGTAAATGATGACAGAATATTTGTTTTTGGCTGAACTATCCCTTTAAGTTCAAAACCTACCACAATACAACAATGGATAAGACTGAAATGTGTAAAGTTCCTTCTGTAATACCATATTGAAATGTATTATGATTATAAAAAATCAACTACTATCAAAGCAGTTAGATGCAACTCAGTTAGGCCTAGAAATTTGACCCGAGAATGCTGTATAATGGTGGATTTAAGGTATGTGTTTTATAAATGACAACGTGTGTTTGTTGAGTGAAAACCTTTGCTGGTGTTATGGAAGAATGAGTCGATTTGAGACATGAATGAAGTGTTTTGATAGTTTTAGAGCATTTGGAATGTAAAATGAACTTCTGCGCCAAGTTTAAAGTTGATATGAAGAACTATTTGAAGAGTTTTGAAAAAATGACCTTAGTACTGAGAAATATGTCCTAGTGATTGTAAAAAAACCGTAAGATAAATGTAGAACTTCTTTTATACCATTAAGAAGCAGCACATTGTATTCAGAAATGGAGCAGTAAGCAGTTTACAATACTTACGCGAGCTGCCCAGACACCATCCTCCTCCATGCAGGTAAATAATGGCTCTTTTTAGCTCTGTGTCTTCTATCTGTGCAGGCTGATACACAATGACCTCCACCCCCTCAAAACTCTCATCCACCACTTGCACCCTATCGTCCGACACTGGTACCACTCGCTCCGCAAAGGTGATGAACATCATGACTCTCATGTAGTCCAAAAGTCCTAGCTGTTCGGTAAGTTCTGCCTGTGAGGAATGAAAGAAATAGGTAAGTGGGTTCATTTGTCAAATGGTGTAAAGCTGCATTGTTTAAGGAAGGCTTACAAAAGAGGTTCCTGAAACTAAATTAGTAGAGCATTGCGTTTGAAGTGCGAAGGTCATTGGTTCAATCCCACAGAACATGTATAGTAACTTTGCTTTGGATGGAAGCGTCTGTCAAATGCATAAATGTAATGTAATGTTTAGCACAGGGTTGACCGACTAAGATCATCTCTCTAATTTTCAAAGTTGATATGGAATCCTTAAAACTTTTGATCCAAATGACCAGCAGATACAAGCCAATTATAAAGCACACGGCTGCAACTTAAAGAGATACTCGGCACAAAATTCTGTATAAATGTATTTGTTTTGATGAACACAAAGAAATATTTTTTAGAAAATCTTAGCAACTGACATTTATGGGACATCACTGACTAGTATTTATAGTTTATCATTTATTTCAATCATCTGTTTTGATAGAATTCTTCAAATGTAATCTAAACATCACTAACTGTAAGAGAACTGTAAGTCTATGCTAAATTGTTATGTCACATCCTTTCATCTCTCTCTCTCTCTGTCTCTCTCCCTCGCTCTCTCTTTTTATCTCTCTCTCAGTGTGTGAGCATGATCATTTTGCATTGTGGATGTTTTCTGTGTTGACAGAAGTGAGCCACTTTATTCCTGTCTATGTGTGATCTGCATTGTTTCTGATTTTAATGTTGAATATTGTCCATTTTCTAAGATCTGTCTCCAAAGACCCCAAAGACCATGAGTGTCCATCATCATATCAAGATATAATTCCTTTTTTTTCTTTATAGCTCTAGAAAATATTGACCACATTCAAAAGTATCATGCCATTTGGCATGTTTAAAAAATATTTAAGCGAACCTTACTTGCGAGTCAAAAAGACCCAGAAGGCCGCATTAGGGTTAAGACAACAACTTACATAAATCTATCATATTTTCTCCATATGGAACATCTGAAGCTAAAGGAATCAACAGCTTATTTAAATATAATGGCAGTTCATGTCACGGAGGCTAAATATTCTGCCAAACATATCATATACAGTTCTACACATTAAAGTCATGAATTTGGAACATCATACATGCTTTGAAAAGATATGCCTTCAACAGAGTTGCTACTCCTCTCAGTAGTGGACGGGCACAGATTTGCATGCATTTATTAGCGATAACCTTTTTTGTGTAGAATCTGGATATTAGCAATTAAATACTAAATTAAATACGAATGCAGAATTCTGAAGCCTGTTAAACTCGTTTACTCTGACTACAGAACTCCCTACACGTAAAATCATATCAACAATCATGCTTAAAACTACAAATCAATGATAAACAACTCTTTCTCCAGCGTGCAAATGCCAACGTTTACTATGAATAGTTCCGATACTTACTATATAAAGTCTATAAACTAGACTCCTTGGATTAAGGATTGACATAATCTGTATACACACGGTGTCATGCCTCCGATATGATCACGCGTCACTGAGCCCACACATACACACCTTGTTTAAGAAAAACGATCCGCAAGTATGCATCGCATTAAAGTAGGCTATGTATGCGCTCTCATATAATAACAGTTTTAATAAGCATTAATCGTTTATTTTTTAAATAAACTTACCAAATGGCTCAAACTTCTGAAGATCGAGTCAGTGAGCATGAGTTTCCATCTCTCCTCTATGTTATTCGGAATAGGTAAATAAACGTAATACGCTGTTAACGCACTCAGTAAGACCACCAGGAACACTCCTTTAGATCTCATGTCGCTATAAGATTCAGCTTCCCTCCTTTATTCTTCTATTCTTGATGTCAATGGGCTCCGCCGTTTCGTTTCACGCGATCGAGTCTTATGCAACTGAAAGAGCGTCCGTCAGCTGAGTTTGTAGGCATTGAGTTGTCTGTGTGTTAATCCTGGATTAATTTTGGCCTGGCGCCAGCGCGATATGACAACACGTGTTAGTGTCATCTGATGGTCATATTGAAGAAAGGAGCCCTGTGCGCGTGCATGTGCTGAAACACGACTGAGCTTCAGCGCACTGGTCAGAAGACCTTCTCAAATTCCTCAGACACCCTCATCATCGTAGGGGTGGTGCCCCTGCTCTCCTTTCCATACTGAAGAGATATTATCAGCTCTCGTGACACTCCAGAGACATATGTACTCCAGTAAACAAAATGGCTATACTAAATATAGCACAGAGTAAAAAGATGAATAGATTGTTGAACTGTTTTATTATGAAAATTCACTGTTTTAGAATATCCAGTATATGAAAGGTGCTGAAGTGTTACTTTTCTGTTTGGAATAATTTATGAAATTGGGTGTTCTTATTAAAACCCTATGTGAAATCGTACAGTTTACTTTTTCTAAGCAATCAGTTTGACTATGAGCAAGCGCGAAACTTTCATTAGGTAGTCAATGGTAGTCTGATCAATGTGTGTGTGTGTGTGTGTGTGTGTGTGTGTGTGTGTGCGTTTGTTATATTTGAGATTTATTCATTTTTAATCTTTGTATTATGTTAATCACACATACAATGGCCACTTTGTACTGTATAATCCCAGCTAACAGCACTTAACAACAAAATAAAAACGACAAAACATAAGTAGTTCTATTTAGTTAAATAATATATATTTACTGACAGATATCTTTTTATTTTCTTGAAGAAATGTAAAATTGTCCAGGTTGTACATTTACTCAGAGAAAGGTTATTTGGATTTATAAGTAAAATTTTAGTTTAAGCCTTGGAGGGAAACGATGTGGACGCTTTTTTAGTGAGCTCATCACGGGTGAAATCTTATTTAAAGGATAATCAGACCAAGAGAAGTTTCTTTTATTTCTTTTTTTTCACTGTGATATGATTTATGAACACTAACTGGCACAAGGTTGGTGGATACTGAGTGTCTAATGGCAGCTCCGTAATGAAAACGAGGTGAAAAAGAGACGTGGGCTAAAACAGCTTACGATAGCTCCATAACGAAAGGTGACTCGAGAGGTACTCCAGAGGGAAAGTTACTCATACCTTCACTCGAATCCATCAGTAAATACATCTCTTTTAAGACTGACATTGCGATCAGTGGTCTACAATCAGACATCAACGTTGTTCAAGAATAGTTGACTTCGGCTGTTGCCACAATACAGCAGTTTGCAAGAAGAGCAGCTAAGGGCCGTTGAGGATTCTGTGAGCCTTGAAACTACTGTGGCCAAACTTCAGACCGAGGCTGATACTTTGTCTTTGAAATGCTAGGATCTGAAAAGCAGATCAAGGAGAAAGAACATCAGGCTGATTGGAATTTACGAGGGAGAAGAGGGCAGCCATCCGACGGAATTTATGTAGAGCTTCCTCCAAGACCAGTTGAACTTGGTAGAAAAGCCGCTCCCCATTTAAGCTCAGAGGTCACTCAAGCCAAAGCCCAAACCTGGTCAACCACCCAGGCTCAGAGGCCCTTCATTATCAGGGACCACTTCTTCCACATCTGCGAACAAATTCTCCAAAGGGTGTGTCAATATGGAAGGCTGATATACAAGGGAAACCCTGTCTTTGTCTTACCTGATCTTACAGCTATCAAGCCAAGAAAAGAGCAGCGTTCGTTGACATGCGCAAACATCTAGGGCAGTGGTTCCCAATCTTTTTTCCTTGGGCCCCCCCACCTGCATATATGACAATCGGAGCCCCCCAACCCTCATATATGTGTGTGTGTATACACATAATTGCTACTTACACAGACATCCATAGATAATAAATATAAATAAATTAAATGAAATAATTTAATCATAAATTGAATTCAATGATTAAGATGAGTAATTTAAAAGATTTGAATGACATTTTTACTTGAATACTCAAACAAATGCTCAGGTTAGAGCCGTGAGGGAACGTGATTGGTAAGTGTCAGCTGCGCATTGCACTGGTCTTGCATCTCTCACAGAGGATATCGGAAGCATAAAAGGACGAGCGACAGGAGTGACCGACGAGAGAGGAACAGGCCTGGATTTTTTGTTATGTTTATTATGTTTGTGTGGCCGGCAGTCGACTCTCGTTTTGTGGTTTGTTTATTTGAATAAAAGTTGCCTCTTTACTTCCTTACTTGGAACTGTGTTACAACGTTTCTCCGCTATATTTCCTTATGATTTTTAGGTATGTTGACACAAACGTTGAGTCTCACAGAGAGAACAGCCAATGTCAGTGCTTCCAGCTACTGCAAAGCCCTGTGTGAATGTCTGCCGATGGAGCCGGAAATTGAAATAATTATTTTATATAAGATATAACTTTTTTTGACTGGATTATCTTGGCATTGTGAGCACATGATTTTTATATAAAATGATTAGTGGAACATTTTATACAACTATATTGTGGAAATGTTCAGGGAGCTTGATTCGGCTTTCGTCATCCTGCCAGATTTCGAATCACTATGCAATGCAAAACGGAGCAGCTTTTCACGGATCCTCAGAAAGCAATGGATCATGTAAAAACCCCTCAGACAATTGACGCAAGTGGGACTGCAAACTCACAACAGTAATTTAACTGATAGTAATTTAACAGTAATTTAACTTATCCCTTGTATTTAAGCCCTCTGTTTCCCTCAGTTTGAGTATCTGTTTCCCTGTACAGTTTGATACAAAGTGAGTTTTCTCCTGATTCCTGGTTTTCTTTAGTGGTTTTGTAATTAAAGTACCTTTTGATTTATATCCCGTTGTCTTATGCTCGTGTGTTCCTGCTAACACGTGACAATTACAAGGTTGGATACATGTGAGATGAGATGAGATGAGATTCAATTTTATTGTCATTACACATGTACAAGTACTATGCAACGAAATGTATCAAGAAGGAAATACAGCATAACATGAGGAAGGTGGGGAGAAAAACAATCAAACAGTACACATAGACATGACTTGCAACAGGGTAAGTAATCCAGCTCCGGCAAGCAGCCATCCGGTCCTGCAGCCATGAAGGCGCTCTACACAGACCCGCTTGCCAAGCTGGCGGGTCAAAGCGATGGAGGCTTTGAATCGGTCAGGCGAATTGTATGTATGAATGTGTGTGTGATAGTTCTGAGTCTTTGTGTGGGTGTATGAGCGATAAGGTCCAAAAGTCTGTTTGTGTGTGTATGTATGATGGGTGAGGGAACGCAAGAGCGTCTCGCCACATTGCTCTTCAGGGTTGTTTTTCCAGTATCAGCCTTGGCCAAGGCCAGTCCTGGTTAAGGGGGGCCGAAAAGATAAGATTGCAGTTGTTTCGTCTTTGGGCGAGTAAACCGCATTCCAATTCCACGGCTACTCTCTTTGTCCATTTTGGTCTCTAGCATCATCAATTTTTCTTTCCATAGCCGTGAGCTTTTCAAGATATAATCCATATTGCGATTAATAGTCTCAGTCTCAATGCTGACCGCTCTTCCCACGGCCTCCGTCAAAACGGGCAGCCTTGTGAGGCTTTGGACAGCTGTTCCCGTTTTAAGAATTTTTCGATAACCCAGGGCAAAGCATAATCCAATCAGCATAATACCTGTTATCATGGTTCCGAAAAGGTAGATATCTTCAATGTCCTCCACGGAAAGAGCCGCCAGACACACGATCCGCCATCTCTCCCACCCGTCCATCGTGTAGCCAGCTGCGAACGTTCCGTCAGGGCAGTCAGGTTCACCCGAGCCTGTGTATTCTCGTCGAGAAAATGGTGTCAATTGCGCTGAGAGACCAGTTGATCAGATCCATAATTTCCAAGTTTCGAGAGCAGTGCAGAGAGAGTCTCTCAATAGATGAGATGAGACGAGACAGGAGACAAAGCAGGGAAGATATGGGGAAGGACGGGGAGTGAGAAAATGCGACCGCCTCCACTGAGAGCCAAACGAGAAGAATGTGTGATGCTTACTAAAGAAACAAATTATTTGAAATATCTCTATAATCCAATTATGTATTATCTTTTCTAAGGGGTATCAACAAATGTGTCCAGGCCATTTTAAAATATCTTTGTTGAATAAGCAATAATTCATCTCTTTCCACAGCTTCTTTGCTTTATTCTATGACATAGCCTACCAAGGGCATGCAA
Organism: Triplophysa tibetana; assembly: GCA_008369825.1. Taxonomy (NCBI): domain Eukaryota; kingdom Metazoa; phylum Chordata; class Actinopteri; order Cypriniformes; family Nemacheilidae; genus Triplophysa; species Triplophysa tibetana. The sequence continues at coordinate 25,570,963 of CM017917.1, forward strand.
GTATACATGATATAATAGCTTTGAATTTCATCACTCTTCAGGAGGAATGAAGCATTATTTCAACAAGCTGTACGGTTACCAACAAATTTGTGCACGTCTATGAAATTGTCATTTCAGATCATTCTCCTAATTCTTTCAATTTCCTTGATTCTGAAAAAGGACACAGATCCCCATATGTAGTTCATACTGTCCAATTTCTCATTTGAATGTGATGTAAAACTTTTCAAACAATTAGAATCAATTCTTTCTAGTGTAATTTCTACTGATCAAACGGCCTTCTAAAAACAGATTCTCATTTTTTAATGTATGGAAGTTATTTAACATCCTGTACCATTCCATATCCAAATCTGTACAGAGTTTTGATCTCACTCGATGCTGAAATCGCTTTTGACAGGGTGGAATGGGATTATTTTTCCTTTGTTCGAGCTTTACATATTGGGTCAATTATTATATAAAGCCCCAGTCTCCTCTGTTCGTACTGACAATATTTTTCTGCCTATTTGTTACTTTTTATGTAACCTTTATTTTACCAGGAAAGCCTCTCTGAAATTAAAAATCTCTTTCACAGGAGTGTCCTGGCCAAGATGAGCAGCAATAACAATCACTTTCAACGCAAAATTACACAACAAACAACACATCACAAAACTTCACACTTGAAACAATAATTGATTCATCTTCCAGTTTGCAAATAATCCCTTTTAAATGTCCCAAAGACACCACATTTTGCAATTAAAATTGAGATTGATGAAAATTACAATCAAACTGAGAGGCCTAGTTCGAGGCATATGGCACAATTGAGTCAACCATTTAACCATCGAATAAATCCACAGAGATATGATGACAACATCCCTAAAATGTTTTTGTAAATCTATAAGTACCAGTACATCTTTCTTCTTGGACAAAGAAGCCCGGCTCACTCTATTATACAAAGTGCAAGGATGGGTTAACCTTTGCATTCCTGTTAAATTTAGCAAAAACGCTTAAAAAAATACATACCCAAAGTAAAATGCATACTGTTCTTGAAACATTTTGAGTAAATGCATGGTTTTGGTATCTTTTGAAAGGTGAGACTCTGAAGTTTGTTCCTATACAGTCAGAATCACTGTAAAAACAGTTGCCCGCATATGACTATAGTTGGGAGCTATTAGCTGGAAAACACATTGGGATCACAGCAAGAAGCCTTACCAAGCAAATTTGATGACAATACCTTAGAAAATGTGTGTTTTTCACATGTTTATCCAAGTCTAGGTGGCCTTCTAGAAAGGCAACTTGGAGACTCCAAATGGCCCTTTGCTATTGACACATAAAATGCTGTTATTCTTGAATGCTTTAATGTACAGTCATAATTTTGGGCTCTAATGAAAGTTTACACTTAGAGCTACTCTATTCCTTAGCAATTATTGACACTGAATTCGGATGACACATAGTAACTGAAACTATAGTTTGTGCAAATAAAGAGACTATAGACTAAGTGCTATAGTAATAAAATCATTTTTAATATTAGAACAAACACTCTAAATAAATGTGTAAAACCCAAACTATTTACAAATGTTATAATTATATTACAGGTTATTGGCAATATGCCACTCGTTATAACAATCACGGCTTGGAAAAAGCACAAAGGCACATCACATGATGAACATTTTACAGGAGTCTTTTCATGGCAGTGCCTGCATCTCAGACGGCCTGTGGTGCTGTCTCCACTGATATGCACAGGCTTGTGATGTGCTCTGTGTGGAGTGGGCGATGGAGCGGGTATGTCAGCAGCCGCTGCCAGCTCCTCAATGAGTGTCTCCCTGAATGCCTTCTAGTGCATTGGTACCTCCCCTTTACCTTTTGTGATAGGCTTGTATATCAGGAAGGCATTCACAATGGCAATGTCTAAGAAGTGATAAAAAAGGTCTTATACTATTTCTGGGTTTTGTGGATCACTTTATAATAGCTGATTAGGGCCTCAGAAGGGCTTACAATTAGATATAAATCTAAGGTCACCTTAATAAATAGCATCCAAAGAAGAGAGAATAAAAGATTGGGCAAACAACTTCATTACATTACCATAGTCGAGCACAGACAAAAAAGCAGCAGAGTCTAATTTCTTTCTTACATTGAAAGAAAATAAATGTTTCTGAAGTGAAAACCAAGCTTGATTTTCTTTTTTTCTTTAGTTGAGTAACGTGAGAACTAAAAGAACAATAATGCCAATGTATTTACACTCTTTTACTGATAACATTACCATGTAAAGTCTGCAAACGGGTAAGATAATTTTTTGTTTTCTTTTAATTTGAGAATAACATAAACTTGGTTTTATCTACATTCAAAACGAGTTTTAAGTTACTAAACCGAGACTGAATAACATTAAAAGCTAACTGAAGTGTATGCGTGGCTTGCTGACTAGAAGACGCTCTACAGTACAAGACAGTGTCGTCTGCATAGAAGTGAAATTTAGTCTCCTGAACATTATAATCCAGACTCTTTATATAAATGGTTAATAAGAGGGGTCCTAGAACAGATCCTTGGGGAACACCTTTATCAACCTCTAATGATTCAGATATTCTTCCATCAGCTTGTACACATTGTGTTCTTTTACAGGATACAACGAAATTAGAAAAAGCAACACTGCTTAATCTGTTAAGCAGTATTTCATGATCCACTGTATCAAAAGTTTTGAACAAATCGATAAAAAGAGAAGAAAAAATCACCTTTATCATGGGACTCAACGATATCATTAAAAACTTTCAAGACAGATGTTGTGGTACAAGGATTTTAGCGAAACCCAGATTGAGAACAGAAATACATTCTCATTCAAATAACGTGTAAACTGTTCACTTTTAAAACTTTCTAATATTTTTGATAAAACACAAAACTTTGAGTTAGGTCAGTAGTTATTAAAAATATTCGGATCTCCCCTATTTAAAATGGTCCAACTAAAGCTGATTTCCACACTTTGGGAATGACACCAGTATTTATTGAAAGATTAAATAAATAAGTTAACGGTGGCAAGATTATATCAGCAGCTAATTTCAATTACATAGCTTCAACATAGTCAATTAAAAATAAAGTCTTAAATCCTCCCAACTCTGAGAAAAACACCACCCGAAGATCACTGTGCGAGTCCGGCTTGACAAGAAATCCAGCCTGCCAAGCCCCGGCTGCCCCAGATGGCACAGAACCAGCTCTTTCTTAAAGAGTAAGTAACATTAGATCATGAAAATTACATTTCTTGCAGTGTGTTCTGTTCCAGTGTTTTAAAGTAAGCAGTCTGCCAAGCTGTGAGTCCGAATGTGAATGAATAACAAAGTTATTGTCTTGGAAAAAAGGGAATTTGACTCTGAATCACACAAACGAGACGTGACCAACTCCGAGTCTCTAAACGCTGCATGTATACGTCAATATAAATAGTCAACGCCTACGTTTTGCTGGGACTGCCGGAAAAACTTCACTCTCCTCCCCCAAACACTGTCGCTCGTTCTTGATGTGTGTGCATCTTGTCTAGAACCTTTGTTCTACGTTGTGAAACCGGGTATTAAAGGAAGATTGTGGCGGTCATTCATCACCCTTTGTGCTGAGGAACCTGAGAGGTGCTCCTTGCAGCGGATCGGCAAAGTCTTGTGGCAACGCAGTCGGTCTCTCGACGTTGTGTTGAGAGACAGACTGGGGACCTCTCTTAACACGCCACGGCGCTGAGCCGTATTAAGACCTCAAGCTGAGCCACACTGACTAGCCGAGAGAGATGTAACCTTCCAGTGGATAGTAGCGGACATACTGAGAAGCCTGTACTGACAGTCATCATGGACAGGGCATTCGCCTTGTAAGTAAGGCGCCGTCCGGAGCCGTCGCACTGGGAAAAAAACTGCTCTCCTCTTGGAGAGTGTGTTATGGAGACTACATCCTGGCGTACGGGAGGTAACATGTGGAAATACTGACATGGTCTCCCGAAGGAGATCACATGCGAAAAATTCCCGGCCGTAGAGGGCCAGCCCAGGCGGGTCTGCCACCGGAGGGGAGGTCACAAATTCGCCAACAGGGGAATCAGGAGTGAGGAAATCATCATACGGGACTACCCAACGGCGGAGTCACTACGTATGGGGCAATAGTCCTAGTATAGGGGTCCACCTGAGTAGGGGCGACACTGCCAGTACTGGACTTGGTTCTTACAGACCGCTCCGCCCGGTCCGTTACCAGATTGCTTGTCACCCAGGGGGAAGTAGGGAGACTACATAGCGCACTGTACTTACAATTTCTAGGCACCCATGGGACACGGAGAATGCTGGAGGTCCCTACCCTCTTGTAGAGGCAAGCGCCATCAAGAGCGGTCTTCATCGTAATAAGGACGAGAGGCATCTCCGAGGGGCTCACAGGCCCCAAGGCCATGTAGGACCCTTTATGGTCCTAAGAGGGTAAGGAGTGCGGCCAGAGTCGCGCTCCTGAGGAACCTGGTGACCAGGTTATGCTAACCAAGAAATTTACCCTCCAGGCGATCGTGATGACCTTGACCTTGATCCTTGACCGGATCAAGCAACTCTGTGGGTTCACCCCGTGGGGAGAACACCCGGGCGAGAAGAGGTGCCACTTATAAGCGTCAGGCATGGAGATTCCAGAGGCCTGGCCTGGGGTGCCAACCGTGCCCTTCCCCTGTAAGAAGGCTTCGTCAGGGGAATCCGCCAGAGGGGGCTGTCATCAGAACTGAGAAGTCTGAGAGTCAAGTCTGGTTGGGCCAGTAAGGCGCAACAAGCAGTACCTGAAGCCGCTCTTCTCTGACGTTGCACAGGCCCTGTGCCAGGAGGCTCACTGTGGGAAGTCGTACTGCCGCTTGTCCCGCGACCAGCTGTGCGCTAAGGTACCCATCAGGTGGTACCAAAGCAGGCAGAAGGGGATTCCGGGGGCAACAGGATCTGATCCTGGCCACACCGGTCCCCTAAGAGCTGGACTGATCGAGGATGGAGTCGCCACTCTCCGAGGCGTTCACTGACGATAGAGCGAAACGGCTGTCTGGTTCAGTTTGCCAGGGATAACGTGGCCCGCAGGGATTAATCATCCTGCTAACTCTATAAGAGGAGGCATCGGGCGAGTTGTAGCATCTGCTGTGAGCGTATGCTTTTGATGTACTCCACGGCAGTCGTGCTGCCCAACCGGACTAGCACGTATTTGTCCTCCACTAGAGGCCTAGCCTCCTAGTGCCAAGGGGACTGCCAAACTCTAGGCAGTTGGGAACCCGTCACTGCCCGATACTGCGTGCCCGTTGCACCCTACACCCCACCCCGCAGAGAGCCGCAGCATGACGCGCCTCGGACCTGACCGAGCGGGCCTAGCTCTTAGAAGGCTCAGATCTGACCAGTGTCTGGGGTGCGAAGACACTGAGGCGTAGCATAATCCGCCTGGTGCCTGTGTATCGCCATCCCAGGAACCTGACTCTGAGCACAGTGCTGAAGTGGCTGTACGTCCATCAATCCAAGCGGGATTACCCGTCGAGGACGCCACTTGCCCAGGAGCCACTGAAAGTGATCAACTGGACCCGGAGTCCGACTGACCAGTTTCATCCAGTTCAGCACACGACAGGTTCGATCTCACTTTCCGCCAGAAGCAGCAACCTTGGCCTGAGCATGGGAGCTTTCCCCTTAGAGGAGAATGCCCCGAACTTGGCGGGTGCCTGGCGAAAATGGATCGCATAACCGAGATGGATCGTCCTCTAGCTCGCGTAACGGGCTGGAGCATCTAACGCCCAAGAACCGTGGTTGCTAACAGAGCGGTCACCTCACACAGGGTGGGACCCCGGAGAGGTTGACTGCTCTGCCTACTTACCTGCTGAGTGTTACCGCCGGCCAACGCCTGTCAAATGGAGATAGCTGAAGGCAGCGATATCACTGGGGGGGAGCCCGGAGAGAGATTGTATTCTCCATCCCCACAGCTCTCCTGTCAGGGCCGCTCTGAGGCAGTTACCCAACGGGATTGAGGCTCCGCATCTCTGATGGCCCATCCTTAAAGGGCCCAGTATCAGACGAGCCACCGCGGGGAGGCGGGGCTGATGGAGGGCAGGCTGTGCTCATGACCTCAGCAATCCATGGATAGGCGGGTCACGGAGCAGTCTGCTTCTTCAACACAGAAAATCTCCACAGTGTCAGCATACAGTCCTGCTTGAGCGGTGCCCTAGAAGGTGGACCTTCTGAGCTTCATCACGCAAGGTTGAGCCACAGATCCTTGGACCACTATCATGGACATCGTCCAACCCAGGGCCTTCCACATGACCATGGTCGCCATAGGCATGGTCGACTCCTCCAAGTGGCAGCATCTGTGGTGCACCATGGATGCTAGTCCACCTGGGTGGTCAACATAGCCCTTAGCTGCCTTCACCGTCCAGAAAAGTAATAGCTCCCTGAGCCCCTCAGACAGGAGCACGCCGCGGACGGCATACACCAAGTCTAGTGAGCTCCACGTGCATCTCCGGGTCAGCCGCGAGCCTTCGGGGAGGGCGGGGCCACTACCACCAGATGCTCGTGAGGGCCAGGGGAAGCACGGCCGTCATCTCTGCGTTTCCTCCTCTTGGGCTCGACCGCTGGAGACGGGAGCTCCAATGGGCTTCGTATCTGATGACTGAAGGTAGCTATCAGATGTTATGACAGAGCATGTTGTCGAGTTTTGCTATGGGACGGTACACCGCCACCAATCGGGACATGCCACGTGAGCGTGCTGGGGCATGGATGACCCGCGAGCCGAGGCTGGCAGAGTGACAACCACGGGAACCCCCGATCTCCCCCGCCGTTCGCTGAAGCGTTCAACCTCGCCGAGGCGGCGGTTGCGCACAGGGAACAGAAGGGGGTTGCGGCAAAATTCCGGAGAACGTAGTCGCTGTGACTGCCACACCAACCGACAAACCGTGCCACTGTATGCTGGAACCCCAACGTGGAGTACAGGTGTCGTGCCCGTCAGACTCGAAGATGGGTCTTTCGTACCCAAGAACACAGCTGCAACATCTCATCATCACCACGCACCGCTTCCGGTGCTTGGTGAAGGAACAAGACGGTGGGACCGTCTCTCGGGGAACGGGTCAGACGAGGCGAGGTGCGAACAGTCAGTCAGTGGCTGACGGATTAATGCTCACATTATCCTCACATCACCCTTGCCCCTCCCCGCATCGGACGGCAGGCCCGTAGCCACTGTCGTCATGGAACAGGAGGCAATGAGTTTATCTCGGAGATGATAGGTTCTCAGAATAAAACCCCGAGTCTGTCTCTGAACACAACGTCGAGAGACCGACTGAAGAGAAACAATGGTTACAATTCATTTTTCAAATGACACCAGAGGGTATAACCTAGTGGTGGGAGAAAAGCTCGATGCATCGCGATTCGTTATCTAACGATCCAGAATCGATTCTCAAAAATTCCGAATCGATTCTGTGTTCAATTCAAATGCGAGCGCTGTCAAGACTCACGTGACCAAACAAAAAAGACGTTGATGGACGACCGTTCATATGCTGGTGAATTAGCTTCGTTTAAGATAAAATGGACAAACTACGACCTGCACCATCTCATTTAAAATCGGATGTGTGGCAACATTTTGGATTTTGGACCAAAGGTGTCGTTGATAAAAGCCATACTGTGTGCAAAGTCTGTAGCGCCAAATTCAAATATTTCGGCAACACGACTAACATGAAGAAACATATTATGCAGTTCCACTCAGAGGTGGAGAAACAGCGTTCTCTTCCAATCACGAACACTCCCGGTTACATTCAAAGGACCCTGGATCAAGTAGCAAAGCTTCCACCGAATTCTGAAAAGGCAAAACGAATTACCCGATCAGTGGCGGGTTTTATTGCCAAAGATCTGCGCCCGTACTCCGTTGTGGAAAACCAAGGATTTCGCACGATGTTACAGGTACTTGAGCCACGATACACTTTGCCCTCGCGTTGTTATTTTAGTGAGACGGCTGTCCCCGCACTCTACAGTGAGTGTAAAGATCACATCTTAGAATCCCTAAGTAATACGGACAGAGTGGCAATAACATGCGATGCATGGACATCAATTACAACAGAATCGTATGTCACTATTACGGCACACTACATTACAGATGAGTGGAAGCTTGCAGCTTGTGTTCTGCAAATGCGTGCTATGAGCGAAAGTCACACAGGGGCGAATATTGCTGAACTACTGCACAATGTTTCAGACGAATAGAAAATTCGGAACAAAGACTTGGTTTTGGTGAGTGACAATGCCTCTAACATGGCTGTTGCAGCACAGCTCGGCAAGTTTTCACATGTGAGATGTTATGCGCACACACTGAATTTGGCTTCCCAACGAGCGCTGAAGTTGCCGTCTGTGTCAAGGTTGTTAGGGAGAGTGAGGCGGATCGCGACTTTTTTCCACCGCAGCGCAATTGCAAACCATCAGTTGAAGGAGAAGCAAAAACAACTAAATCTTCCGTCTCACAAACTGAAATCAGACGTCATCACTAGATGGAACAGCGCATACGAGATGCTTGAAAGATTTCTTGAACAACAGCCGGCTGTCTGAGCTGCGTTACTATCACAGGAGGTGAGAAAAGGAGCGGCTGAAATCTTCACTCTCACGGAATCCGATATTTCATGCAGTGAGGATGTGATAACGGCTCTTAAGCCTATGAAAGATGCCACACTTCTGATGTCAGAGGAGAGCAGCCCCACTGCGTGTTTAATTGCCCCATTGCAAGCTAAACTGATCCAGGACATGAAAGAAAACACTGAGGAAAAATCAGTGATGATCAGGGAGATAAAGAGGGTCATATGTGAGGACCTCAGCAAAGGGTACTCCACTGACCAGGAGAATAGCCTTCTTAACAAATGTGCTTCTCTCGACCCACGCTTCAAGGCACTGCCTTTTCTTTCCAAAGAGAAGAGAGAGGAAACTTACAAAACAGTGATCACTGAAGCTTCATCATTACAAGAGGTAATTGTTTTATCATCATTGACTAAATGTTTTAGCATGTGACATTAGAGTGCAATATTACGGTCTCAATATTATTAAGGCTTATTTGTGTGATGATTTCATGTCTTAAATTAATTAAATTAATCTCTAATTTCTTTAAATATTTAAATATTTATCAGTGTGTAAATAATAATGTATACTGTGACTTACATTACCTCATTGAATTACTGGAAGAGTTATTTTTTATCTACACTCTGTTTATTTTAATTGCTTTTAATTGCTTAAAAGCAGGAAGTGCATGACAATCTAGAAGACAGCACTGTGAAAGAAGCCAACATCTCAGTGTGCCCACAGCCTGAAGTCACAGAGTTGCAGGATGACTGTCCTACTACTTCAAAAGGAAGAGCTTCATCTCTGCTTCACAATCTGCTGGGGCAGACCTTCTCTGATGCTTCAGATACACCATACCATATCATATCACCATATCACCCTCTGCCTTGGTTGAAGAGGAGATGACCAGGTATTGCAGTACCCCACCACTCCCTCTAACAGAGGACCCCCTCAACTGGTGGCATGTCAACAAGATGTCATTTCCTGTGCTCTCCAAAATGGCAAAGAGATATTTATGCATTCCAGCAACCAGTGTGTCTGCAGAGAGGGTCTTCTCCACTGCAGGTGATATTGTGACAGCACAGCGAAGCACACTTACTTCTGAACATGTGGACCAACTGCTGTTCCTACACAAAAACTTAGTATTATAGTATTATATAAGATAAACTATGGTAGGCCAGCCTAGATGTTGAATATTTAAGTTTGTATTTAATTTGTTCCCTGACATTTTTCTTCTGCATTAACCTGTTTTAAAGATTTTTTTTGTGTGCCTCTAGACAGTTTTTGTTAAAATGTTCAAAATAAACTGAAAAATTGTCACACTTTTGTTTTGTCACACAAATTGAGTGTGTTTGAGTGTGCAAATTGATTACAGAGTGTGCGTATTGATCACACAAAATTTTTTTGTCACATAAATTGTCATACAAATTGAGAACTGTTTATTCTTAATGATTGTTCATTGCAATTGTATGGCTTACCATTCATTCAGAGTTTGTTAATCCTGAAAATAACTTTGTTAATAAATTAAAAGTATTGAAAAAGAAATATTCATAATCATTTTTAATTTGGCAATACTGTCAAACAGATATTCTAACTATATACAAAAAGCATAGTAACTCCAATTTTGGTTAAAATAAAAAGTTTAGAGTATTTTTTGCACAGCAGGATTATTAATTAAGAATCGTTTTGGGAATCGGATCGTTCCTCCCAGAATCGGAATCGGATCTAATCGTTAAGTGCCTTAAGATTCCCACCTCTAGTATAACCCCAGGGTTTTACTGTGCGCGTGTCATTTCACCAAAGATTACTTCAATAATCTGGGCGCATTCACTGCAGGATATATTAGATTAGATTAGATTAGATTCAACTTTATTGTCATTACACATATACAAGTACAGTGTAACGAAATGTAGTTTAGGTCTAACCAGAAGTGCAATTAGCAAGTGCAGATATACAGTGTGAATAAATACCGAATACAATTTTAGGGAAATACTATACAAATGTTGTATGAAAATATGACAGTCGGTATGTACTGTGAACAATATATACAGAAGGCTATATACTGTGAACCTTAATGTACAGGTGGTTATGAACAGATAACAATATAGACAATACAATAGTGCAAGTGACTTGAGTGTGCATTAATTACAGACATTAGCTATTAAAGTTACAGTGCAGTAGATGAGTTAATGCGGTTATTAAAGGTACAGTGCAGTACATGAGTTAATGCAGTTGTTGAAGTTATAGTGCAATACATGAGTAGATGCAGATAATACAGTTACAGTGTGTTAGATGAGTTAGTGCAGTTATTGAAGTTACAGTGCAGTAGATGCGTTGATGCGGTTATTAAGGTTACAGTGCAGTAGATGAGTTAATGCAGTTATTGAAGTTACAGTGCAATAGATGAGTGGATGCAGTTAGTTATGCAATAAATGCAATAGATGAGTTACAGTGCAGTAGATGAGTTAATTCAGTTATGAAAGTAGTTTATTAGTGCAAATGAGCATACAGTGTAATATTCCTGGTGTGCAAGTGAGCAGTATAGAGTGCAATTGATGCTATGTGTGTGTAAACAGTCCGGTAGAGCAGATAACATGAAGTACTGGTGTGTACAGTTCAGTCATGGATGCAGCCCTGTTATGCAATGTAAACAATGTAGTAGCAGCATTAAAGTTAAAGTTATGAGGGGTAGTGGAATCAGTGGGGAGCAGAGTTCAATGATGAAACAGCTCTAGGAAAAAAGCTGTTTCCTGGTCTGCTGGTTCTTATCCGGAGGCACCTGAAGCGCCTACCGGAAGGCATGAGAGTAAACAGTCTATGAGCGGGGTGAGAGGAGTCCTTGAGAATGCTGCGAGCTCGACGCAGACAGCTTTTCCTCTGGATGTCCTCAATGGAAGGGAGTGTAGTCCCTGTGATGCGCTGGGCTGTTTTCACCACCCGCTGCAGTGCCTTGCGCTCAGCAACAGAACAGTTCCCGTACCAGACTGTGACACAGTTGGTCAGGATGCTCTCTATCGTGCAGCGATAGAAGTTCACCAGGATAGTTGAAGACAGTTGGTTCTTCTTCAGTGTCCTCAGAAAGAAGAGACGCTGGTGAGCCTTCTTGACCAGGCATGAGGTGTTGGTGGTCCAGGACAGGTCCTCCGAAATATAGGTCCCCAGGAACTTAAAACTGGAAACACGTTCAACAGCCATCCCGTTAATGTGGATGGGGTCGTGTGTGCCTCCTTTCGCCTTCCTGAAGTCCACGATGATCTCCTTTGTCTTGGAGGTGTTAAGGAGCAGGTTGTTGTCTGAGCACCATGTGGCCAGGTGCCGTACCTCCTCCCTGTAAGCAGGTCTTCTCCCGTTGGGACATGCCCGGAACACCTTCCCGGGAAGGCGTCCATGGGGCATCCGGAAAAGATGCCCAAGCCACCTCAGCTGGCCCCTCTCGATGTGGAGGAGCAGCGGATCTACTCTGAGCTCCTCCCGAGTGACCGAGCTGCTCACCCTATCTCTAAGGGATCGCCCAGCCACCCTGCGGAGAAAGCCCACTTCGGCCGCCTGTATCCGGGATCTTGTCCGTTCGGTCATGACCCACAGCTCATGACCATAGGTGAGGGTAGGAACGTAGATTGACCGGTAAATCGAGAGCTTCGCCTTGCGGCTCCTTCTTCACCACGACAGACCGGTACAGCGACCCCATTACTGCAGAAGCTGCACCGATCCGTCTGTCAATCTCCCGTTCCATCCTTCCCTCACTCGTGAACAAGACCCCCAGATACTTGAACTCCTCCACTTGAGGCAGGGACTCTCCACCTACCTGAAGTGGGCAAGCCACCCTTTTCCGACTGAGAACCATGGCCTCAGATTTGGAGGTGCTGATTCTCATACCAGCCGCTTCACACTCGGCTGCAAACCGTCCCAGTGCATGTTGAAGGTCCTGGTCTGATGGGGCCAGCATGACAACATCATCCGCAAAGAGCAGAGATGAAATCATGTGGTCCCCAAACCCGACGCCCTCCGGCCCCTGGCTGCGCCTAGAAATTCTGTCCATAAAAATTATGAACAGAACCGGTGACAAAGGGCAGCCCTGCCGGAGTCCAAATTGTACCGGAAACAAGTCTGACTTACTGCCGGCAATGCGAACCAAGCTCCTGCTCCGGTCGTACAGGGACCGGATAGCCCTTAGCAAAGGGTCCCGAATCCCATACTCCCGGAGCAACCTCCACAAGATGCCGCGAGGGACACAGTCGAATGGGGACCAAACCGGGACAAAAACCACATTGTTCCTCCTGGATCCGAGGTTCTACCATCGGTCGGATTCTCCTCTCCAGTATCCTGGCATAGACTTTCCCGGGGAGGCTGAGAAGTGTGATCCCCGATAGTTGGAGCACACCCTCCGGTCCCCCTTCTTAAAAAGAGAACTGGCAGACCGGGGTGGTGGTCCCATTTAACTAACTTTTGAATAAAATAAACAAACCACAAAACGAAAGTAAATTGCCGGCAGCTTCCTCAAGGTCGTCTGCCGGCCACATAAATATAATAAACCATAATCTAAAGTCCAGGCCTGGTCCTCTCTCATCGTACACTGCTGTCGCTAGCCCTTTATGCTTCCGATCTCCTCCGTGAGAGATGAGAGACCGGTGCAATGCACAGCAGTCGTTCTCTTACAGTTCTCGCCTCGCCTTGCTCGTTACAAAGTGTTTAATCTATTATCTTCTATATGTTTTATAATATCGTCTTCGGATGTTTCTACGGCAGACTCGGGCTCAAACTTGTAACCCCGCCATCTCTATCTATACACTGTATATAATATCCAACCACCTGTAAACCTTAATCTAGTAATGATGGAAGGCATTCCATTTGTGACACATGATGAACACGTTTAACCAAGCACAGCAGACTCTGGTAATGATGATAAGCGTTCCGTTTGCAGCACATGCTGAATGCGTTTAAACAATCACAACAGACTACACCCTGACACTAGGATAGCGGATAGGAGGGGATTCGACTAATGAATAGCGGAATTAATCATCTGAGGGTCAGACAAGAAGTAAGGTAAGAACAACTGCCTATTATTAGCACGATTGTCCAAAGCACCAATGCACCACCAAGCACCGAACCCTGTCGGCCCCCCAACCAGGACCCGTATCACGAACAGACCCAGTTGATAAAATCCATAAACTAATTAGGGGTGCCACCATTAGGCCTGGTGAGGCGATCAGCCAGCCCCCGACTACTGCAGATGGCACATACAAGCCACTTTAAGGTACCACGTGATCGTGTTGGGTTCCGGCCAAGTAGCACGATTCACTTCTAGTCATAATATATTTCTTTTATATAGCGCCCTTAAAAGTTTCCTTCTCAAAGCATTAACACATTAATAAAGCAGCACAACAAAATACTGTAAAAAGAAAACAAAGCAAAAGATCAAGTCACATAAAAGCAATTCTGAAATAAAATGTTTTAAGACGAGTTTTGAAAGTGTCTAGAGTGTTTGGCTCCCTGATGTTTATCGGGAGAGAGTTCCAGATCTTAGGAGCATGAGCAGAAAATGCTCTATCACCCATGGAGCGGAGCCGTGTCTTGGGTACATTTAAAAGACCATACTGAGAAGACCGTAGATTTCGACAAGGTTTGTAAGGAATTAAAAGATCAGACAGGTATTGAGGGGCCAGGTCATGCAATCCCTTAAAAGTTAACAAAAGGATTTTGAAATCAATACGGTATTTGACAGGGAGCCAGTGTAAAGACTCTAAAAACTGGTGAAATTTGATTACTGGATTAAGCCCCAGACATAATTCTAGCCGCAGAGTTTTGTACATATTGTAATTGCTAATTGAGGTTTTAGATACTCCAGCAAGAAGTGCATAACAATAATCAATACGTGAGAAAACAAGTCAATTTATCAACCTTTCAGCCACTGAGAAGGACAGCAGAGGACGTAAACAGAGTTCTGAATAAAAGGCTCAAATGTTAGCGTGGCATCAAAGATGACTCCAAGATTTTTTTACTTTGCTTTGAAACTCCAGAACAACACCATCAGTAGACATGGTGATAGGGCCAGCATTGCGCAGTTAATGGGGAGAGCCGATTAGCATAATTTCGGTTTCGGAGCTGTTTAAAGACAAAAAATTGTCTGACATCCAGTTCTTGATCATAGTAACACAGTTAGAGAGAATGAATATAAATCTGTGAGTCATTAGCGTAAAAATGAAAATTAAGATTGAGTGATTTCAGTAATTCATCAAGCGGATAAATATACATGCTGAAAAGTAGGGGACCCAAAACTGACCCCTGTGGAACACCAGTATATAAGGGACCGACCTTGGATCTATAGTCACCCATACACACAAACTGTTTTCGGTCGTTGAGATAAGACCTGAAACAGTCTAGGACTGTCACTGATAGACCAAATAAATATTCAAGGCGATTAAGTAGCACTGCATAGTCAATGGTATCAAAAGCTGAGCTAAGATCAAAGAGAATGAGAAGGGATGGAGAGCCAGAATGAGAGGCTATTAGTAAATCTCGGTGCTGTGCAATTTCCGGAACTCAGATTGATGGGGCTCAAATAGATTATTTTCTATTAGGTGGTTGTTCAATTGGGCCGCAACTATACCGCAACTATATCAACTGGAGATGGTGGTCTAGTGGGTTAAACCACTGAACTGGTAAATCAAAAGGTTGCTGGTTCGATCCCAGCAGCCACCACCAGTGTTTCCTTGAGCAACACCATTTACTCCATGTTGCTCCAGGGTGATTGTCCCTGTAATAAGTGCACTGTAAGTCGGTTTGGATAAAAGCATCTGCCAAATGACTAAATGTAAATGTAAATGTATACCCTCTAAGAGTTTAGCCAGAAAAGGAAGACTCGATATCGGGCGATAGTTGGAAAAAGAGTTCACATCAGTGCTTTGCTTTTTTAAAATGGGAGTGACAGCAGCAGTTTTAAGTGCTACAGGCACCACACCAGTTGACAAAGAATCATTTATCCGATAGATCCGAAAGAATCATAAAATCCGATAGAAGCAAAGCTTTACGTTTATTAATTCGGGTCTTGCTGTTTAGTGGTTGTACAAACTCCATCAACAGTTAAACAATAAGTATCTGGTTTATATAAGATGTCTGAAGGACTGAAGCACTGAAGCATAAAAATAATCAAAGCATGATGTGAAGAGACTACAGGGCAGAAGGTCGAGTGTGCAGGTGGACGTTTTCATTTCGAGTGACTTGCCAGTATCTCAGATTGTACAGGATTCAATTAAGACATGGACTTCCGGAGAAGGTAAATGAATTAACAGTTGAAGCAGCAGACTCCGAAATAACTGCATATGAGTTTGTGTACATTAAAAATGTTTTTTTGAAAATCTGAAGAAAATCATTACACAACTGACCCGATGCAGTCAAGGAGCTGGAGGCATCTGCATTGAGTAAACTGTTAATTGTGTGGAATTGCCTTCTAGGATTATTTTCAATAACACATGAATAGAATGATGATCTTGCAATATCAATGGCCACTCCAAGCTTGATCAAACACGCTTAAGCCAGTACAACACCACTTTCGCTCCAATTTCCGGCATGCAACTTTTTCTGAGCGCAGATCATCATTATACCAAGGGGCCGACCGTACAAATGAGACATGACGCGTTTTTAGGGGAGAAAAGACTTCTAAGTAGGATTTGAGAGCTTTATTAAATTATGAAATTTTGTCCTCAAGGGAAAAAGAGGAGGTGGCATTTAAAGTAGAGAGAACTGAGTTTCCAAAAACACTAACACCATGATCAATCGACTGCTATTTACGAAATGTAATAGTATGAGTGGGCTTTATACTAGTATGAACAATATCAATATCAAAGAAGATAGTTGAATGGTCTGAAAGAACTATATCCATAGTTGAGAGATTAGAGAGAAAGGAGTCATTTGCAATAACTAAATCCAGCGTATGGCCTTTACAGTGAGTTGGGGTATTTACAAGCTGAGAAAGATTAAGACAGTCTAAAAGAGATAGAAAATCCTTAGACAAAGCACAGGTGTTCTGATCTACATGTATGTTAAAATCACCTAAAATCATAAATCTCATAAATTTGGCTGATTATATGGACAGAAGATCAGCAAATTCAGACAAAAGTTCCAATTTGGTTTTGGAGGTCTATAAATAGGAACCATAGCAGTATAAGGTGTTACACGATGCTCAAATATACTTAAGACCAGATATTCAAATGATTTAAATAGAGGAATAGATACCGGATATATGCTGTGTTGCAATTTGTAGACAACTATAATTCCACCACGTCTGCCAGTAGTCCATGAAACATCAAAACGTCCAAAACCGGCTGGTGACAGTTGACAAAAAAGCAAGCCATCAGCATGTTTGTGCCAGGTTTCCGTGATAAACAGCAAATCCAGTTTTTTGTCCATGATAAAATCCGATAGAAGCAAAGCTTTACGTTTATCAATTCGGGTCTTGCTGTTTAGTGGTTGTACAAACTCCATCAACAGTTAAACAATAAGTATCTGGTTTATATCTGAAAGTTTCTAGAAAATCATGATTTCACAATATCTTAGAATGCTTTTAGAAGTTATCACATTGCACAATCTTGCTATTCAATAGGAGAATGTGATATTACATAAGATGTTCGGAAGCCAAGTGTAATCTTGTGTAATTGTTAGTGTTAAACATCTATTCGTTGCTGTTTTCCGCAATTATATCATGCATTGACACGTCAGATATCTGTGCACGTGTCCAGGATGCTCCATCTTCTCTGTTGGCCTATTAACTTTTCACTTAGCTGACCATACATGAAACCCATGCTTTTATGAAGGCTGGCTTTCAGTGTCTCTGCAATGAAACTTTTCATGTCTCTCTCTCCAAGACCAGTCTTACATTTCATGACATCATCTGGAATTAGAAAAGCCACAACAGTTAGTATGTTCATGTCGTTGTTCACGTTTAAAGTTCTATCAATAAATTCCATGGTAAATGTATTTAAATTGTGTACATTTTGTATATTACTTTTACAGAGCATTGTTTAAGCAGGAATTCAAACATACATGTCTTTATACCTGTATTTTGTTTATTTTCAAGCAACTTAAAATATAAAAATCACTGGGGGGAACATTCTCTAGACAAGGGGAGCCCAAACTCTGTACTGGAGAACTGACTGTTCTTCAGAGATTAGCTCCGACTTGCCTCAACAGACTTGCCTGGAAGTTTCTACTTTGAATAGCGAGACCTTGACTATCTGTTCAGGTGTGTTTGATTAGAGCTAAACTCTAAACTCTGAAGGACTGTAGCCCTCCAGGACTGAGTTTGGGGACCCCTGCTATAGACTTAAGGCAATCTGATTCAAAATTTGATTTATTGATGTTAAATGTTTATAAATTGACTTCTGTTTCATGACTTTACAGACCGTGGTTATGATGAGAGGCAACTTTTCTCACTTCCCAAGCAGATTGTATTTACACCATACAGTGTTGTTTGCCACAGCCCGCATAACCCTTCTCACACATTCCCCTGGATTGGCCCGACCAATAAGTCTGAGATGATGAGTTTGAAAAAAACATTGGATAGCAAGCAGGTAGGTAAGGAATAAACGACAACGGGCCGTTGAAGGCTTTGAAGATAATTCACACAATCATTTGTCTGGTGTTAGATCTGTATTCAGTGGTGGACAGAAGGCTATAGTATAACCTTATTCAGTTGAACTTGGCGCCGTGATATGGAACTAATTCCCTCTACAGATCTGGAACTACTTCATAGGTGTGCGTTTAACTGAATTTGTCACCCAATCAGATTGAAGCATTCAACTGCTCTGTGGTATAACAAAAGTCAGTGGTATATAATTTGCCTAATTTGTCTATAAACTTGACACTATCTGTGCAAACCAGGCTAACGTCTCAAAATCAAATTGTTATGTTGACATTATGATCACTTAACATTGTAGATATTAATACATTTTATGTGTTCTCTGACATAATTGGGTTTCACACCACAAGAAAGATTTTGTAGTTCCAGACCAATTAGTCAAAATTACCCACTTTTTTGTTGTTTTTGTTTGTTGTGGAACTGGCAAGAATTTTAGCAACGCCTTTGGAGAAAAAAATGAGCTCTTTTTCCAGAGCAGGGTCTAACCAGCAAATGGTTTTGGTTACCAACATTTTTCAAGATTTATGATAGAGGCAGTGGATTTGATTGCTTTGTTGTTTTTGACAAGATTGAAACTGTCCTGTATCCCTGAGTTTGTTCTGTTAGTTTCATTTAACTAGCAACAGCATGATACATGATAATTGTTAAGTTTCTAATGTTAATGGTTTGTAAACCTGTAAGGCTGATTCTCACAGATCAAAGAAATGCCAGTAAACTCATTTGTTCTCATTATGCAAGTCAGTAATTTATTTTTAAGTCCTATAGATTTACCATTAATTTCCTTCGTAACAGCTATTGATGAAGATCTGGTAGGTTCCTCGACATCTGCAAAGCAAGATGAATGCACACTTCTTAACAGATAAAGGCAACATACAAGGCAATTCATATTTGTGTAAATGATATAACTATACCTTTCAGAAAACATTTTGATGGAGAAACTGAAGGGACACAACTGGGGCGATGGGAAGATTCTGTGAAGACATTAGATGTTTAAGTTTGTAAGGCAGGTTAAAGACATTACAAGTAATTGAAGAGCTCTTTTCCAAAACGCTATAAATCCATTTGAATATTTTTCATGAAAATGACATTTTTTTTACCTAGACTCATACATTTTGTTAATATTCAATTTATCCAGTTAAAACGGTCTGTTGGCTAAGTCTGAACATGTTAAACAATGATTGTTAAATGAAACAACAATATTGTTGGTAATATATTCAAAGTTTATTTTTTTATTTTTTTCAAAACACTACAAATCCATCCTTTTTAAAAAAAAAAATCTTATTTCTTTTTAAAAACAAACAAACAAGAGAACATGAACGTATGACATCAGGGACTCGTACGATAAATTAATATAAATCAAATAAATGCAAATGCATGTAATAAATAACAGCCAAATAAAATAAATAGTAACAAACTAAATAGTAAAATAAATAATAAATATTTCAATTTCATGTTTCCATATTTTCCACCACATACAACAAATAATTTAGAGATAACCCAGACAAATACCACTAACGAACGAATTCTGATTGGTCGAGAGGACATCTCGCATTTAGGCTAAAAACAGGTTCGGCACTTATAGCGTTTTGGAAAGAAACCGCATCTTGCAAAACATTTTAAACAAGGACATATAGTGATTTGGCATGAAACATTGATGGAGCAGTGAAAAGGTTTAGTACACAGAAAAATGGCATGACGAACTCATTTTTGTTTAATTTGGCGTTTAATGGGTTTTGGAAAAGAGCTCTTCAATTGTATTCAAAAAAGCTATAATTTCAGAAATGAGTAGAATAAAACTTTACAAGAGGACTATGAATAGCTGTTGGAGTGACTGGCCAATGGCAGGCTTATATCGGATATATTTTTATTAAGAAAACCTCAGGAAGTCTTAAAATATATTTTGTTCAAAATTGCACACCCCTAAACAAGTGCATTTCCTTTTCCAGTTGGGCTATATTTGTTGTAAAATAATTGTTTATAAAATGTACTTTGTTGCAGATGGGGTGTTATGGAAAGTTTGGCTGCTTCTGCTGTTAAAACATAAAAGTAGAGGTTTTGAGGGATGCAGTTTAGTATTTATTAAGTCAAAACTGTGATATTTTCAAGAATTTTTTATCTTTTTCAAACCAAATCAGTTTCAATGAGTGTGTATATCATTAGATGTTGATGTGATTACTTTTTTGTGCTTAAAGCAGGGGTGCAGAACTCAATTACAGAAGGGCCCTCCTCAAACACACTTGATCCAGCTCATTAATTCCTTTGGGGTATGTGAAAACTACAGGGGTTAGTAATTATTCTGAAATGGATGCTGGGTTCGATCCCAGGGGATTGCAAATACCTATGTAAAATGTATAGGATAAAGCAATGTAAGTCGCTTTTGATGAAAGCGTCTGCCAATAGCCTTAATGTAAATGTAATGTTTAATGACATGTGCCTCAAGCAGAAGTGACTGGAAAATGATATACCTTTGTCTGCATTTTTTCTTTCAGTGCTAAGTATTGCCTTGAGAAGAGGAAATGGACCTAAAAGATATGTCCATTATTAGAAGGCATTCAGACTTCCAGGTATCCTGGCTACAGTTCAATTAATGACCACCAGTGTCGTCACAACAAGATTAGAATTAATTTACAAGCAAACCTTGACACTTTCTCTTCATATCTGTGTGGCAAGTAGAAAGAGGCCACATACACAAATGTTGCTTTTACCGCTCCGGAGGGGAAGTTTTTAATAAAGGTGTAGGGAGTGCTCGGTGTGAGTCCAGGTGGGTGAGGATGCCAGGTGTGGGAGTGTCTTTGGGAATCGTTCCTTCCAGGTGTCCGTGATCTCCATGCCGAGGTGTGTGTCCTTCCACTATGTAGATATTTCCTCCCTGTGGTTTCCTGTGATAGCTTAAGATCAGAGACAGACGATATCAATGCTAACAAAGGTTTGTTGTGAAGTTGTATCTCACAGAGTTTTCTTTCCCGCAAGCTTTTATGCCAGCTTGATTGGTGAGTTGACGATTGGCGAGTTGACGATCGGCAGCTTTGTCCCGTTCGTTTCCCTGGCGACGCTGATTGCGCAAGGGTTGACTCGCCATAGCTGCCTCAGAGGTAGTGTTTTCCCCCTCATCTAAACAAAAAAGTCCAACAAGATATACCTTGTAAATATTAATTATATTAATTTTCAAACATTGCTGGGATCATAATAAATCTCATACCGTCACTTCGGTCTTCAAACCTAGTTGTTCTCTGTAGTTCTGCTCCGTCTAAGTGGTCTCTCAAAATTATATAGGCATGAAAAACAATAAAAACACCATTACTATCCTCATCTGATGCTTAACAAATCCTGTAGTTGAATTCTTAACAGTTTGGGCAAAAACACATATTTTTCTTGTGAGCCAATTTTCCTCATGAAGGAAGTTCTTCCTTCACCTGTTTTGTGTGATTATTGGGTGGCCAGTAACTGTATTGTTGCAGCTTTTTGAAGAATAACAATCAGAATTGCGTTAACATAAGTTTATTTAAATTCATGATCAAGATTTTATTATTGATGTTGAGTCGAAATGTGGGAGGTTATACCGCATCGATTTCATAGACCAAGCATTCTGCTACAATTCCAACATATGACTTCTCTGTTAATTCTACAAAATATACTAGTCAACATTTGAAGTGGATCAAAAAAGTTAATCAAAATTGTCCAGGTATTGTTCAAAACAGGTATTGTTCAAAATTCATGTATAAACATGTAGGTCTGCTATTAATCAATGTTGTCATCAATGGGATTTCATTCCTCATCACTTTTAATGATGCCCAGATATGATTGTTTCTCACATGGTTTGAATTGGCTTGTCACATTTTTGTGAAAACAAAGGTTCACCAAAAAACATGTTGGTTGTTCAGTACTTATGTTATTCACCTATAGTCACAATGGACTAGAAATGCCTATTAAACATTATTGCCTGCAGTGTACAATGTCGTGCCTTTGGAATGCCTCAAGGAACCAGCAAAATGGTCATAATGGTGATGCAGTTGATAGTCTACTGTACTGTACTGTAGTCACTATGTGGGAAGCGTCAGTGTAAAGACTCAAAACAGGAAAGAAAGATTTTACAGTTCAACAAAAAAGATGTTACTGAACATAGTACAGCAGATCAATAATCTCTGTACTGTAAAACAAGCATGAATTGCATGGTTTAACAAATGCCTGAAACAAGTCATGAACAAAAAACAACAAATGTTATCCATTGAGACAACCAGTCAGTAGGCAGTGTTACCCCCTCTGACATTGATCACAGCCTCACATCGCCTGTACATGCTTGAGATGAGGTTTTGGATATTCTGTTGCGGGATGGCTTGCCATTCCTCTGGCAACGCTGTTTGCAACTCCACACGGGTTCTTGGAGGGACCTGACGTGCTTGCTCTCTTGACTGTAGC
Organism: Triplophysa tibetana; assembly: GCA_008369825.1. Classification (NCBI taxonomy): domain Eukaryota; kingdom Metazoa; phylum Chordata; class Actinopteri; order Cypriniformes; family Nemacheilidae; genus Triplophysa; species Triplophysa tibetana. The sequence goes on from CM017917.1 coordinate 25,593,517, forward strand.
TGCTCCCAAATGTGCTCAATAGGGTTCAAGTCGGGTGACCGGGCTGGCCACTCCATCCTTGAGATGCCTTCCTCCTCCAAAAATTCCGTCACCAGCCTTGCTCAATTTGGGTGGGCGTTTTCATCCATAAGCATGAAATCTGACCACATTGCGCCAGCATACGGTCGCGCAACTGGTCTCAGATTTCTGTCTTTCCACCCATGGAGATGCCAAACCTTGGAGACCTTCTCTCCCCAGGTCGACGCCAAACGCCTCCTACGCCTGTCTAGGAAGTCCACACAGAACCGGGACTTACTGTACCCCACTCATTCAGTGTCCACCTGCGGTGTTCTCTGGCCCACTGCAGACCTGCCACTTTGTGTGCTCTGGAAAGAGGCACCCTCACAGCTTTCGACTCGCACCACCAGACCTTATGAATCTGTTCCAGGGTCTCGAAATGACACTTTGATACGTCCCCATTGCATCTGCAACTTCACGCCGAGTCATGCCTCCTTGCATCATCCCAATGGCCCTGTTCAGGTCAGAATCCTGCAAACTTACTAAACGTGGTATTTTCAATGCTTTCTGACCTCAAGTGCAGCTCTTAGAGCCTTAAATGATAGCCAGTTCCCAATTTTGGACACCTGTGACAGTTCAAATGTTACCTAGTGAAAAACAATCATATCTGGAGACCATCAAAAGCCATTAAGGATGACATTTCTTTAACGACAACATAGACTAATAACGTACTTTCATGTTATGCACGAATTGCTAAAGAAACACATTTTGAATTTAGAACAACTTTGATGAAAGGTTTTGATCCACTTCAAACGTTGACTCGTGTAGTATACGTAAATATAGTATAAACATGAAAATGTAATTTATCCTACACCATGTTCTAAAATATGTAATTTTTAGGGATAAAACAGTATGGAAATTTCAAATCCATTGTGGTGACCAAAATTGTCCTGGTAATAATTATTATCAACAAAGTTGTATACGTTTATTTATCTGTCTGCTTGTGCTGTGAGAAATTGTGTACTTTAGGACCCAGGAGCTAGCTGTTTCCTTACAACACCTGCCTTTATAATAGCAAGGCTATAAGAAACATCCGTCTAAAGAAATAATAAATCATGTTAATTAAACAGGGTATACAAGTATCTCTATTTCCCTAGAAGTAGTTGTTGGACATTGTTGGACTAAAAGTTCTATTGGAAGCTGTTTAGAATTAAAAAGGATTAGATGTGAACGTTTATAAAGGTCTCTTATTTGTCTATTCCAAATGTCAATAACAGATTGTTTTGTGTGTTAATTTTGTACTCCTGACACAATGATGAAAACCTGCTGTTTACAATGCATCCCTGTTACACGTACTAACTTTGGTGGATGCTGGACAGTATTTAATATTACCATTGTAACAGTGAAACTGGTAACCGTTTCATCCCTACATTTTACATTAAAATTCTTACATTAGACAATGTTAAGGAAGTTCAGTGTTGATGCAAGATAGCCATGAATGTTATTGTGTCTCCATGGCTCTTTCTTATGACTCTTTTTTTCAATGTTTTCTTTAGGGATCCATTTCATTGATGTTTGATTATTCTTTTAACTGTAGACTCCTTCAAGAAAAGATTGGCATGGCTCCATGAACAGTAGTGCAGGGATACGGGAACCCTGCAAAGCACTTTTCCATTTCGTCTGTAGCCTCATAGCCGTTCTATTGCAGTAAGAATGCTTTGTCCCTGACATTCCTTGTTTATCTCTCTTTGTTATTTTGAAGGACAGATGACTGTCTTTCCTCCCATCTCTTGGCAATTTGTCTCAGAGGGTGTGTTCCATTTCGTACCATCCTCTTCATGGTTTACAAGTATGCTTCAAATTTGAATGCACTGCAGTTGTCAAGGCCGTTGAATTGATCAGGATCGTCAGTGATGTGGAGCATAGAGTGGACGTTGTACACTCAAATCTCAACGGCATAGATCTCTCTTCCTCTGCAGACAAAGTAGTGCACCAGCCTTTGTGGGTACTCCGAATGCCCCTTGAGTATTGTTGGAGATAGAGCCCTGCACGAGCCTCAAATCTAGGCCCTAGCCCATCCCTGTCCCCGAGAAGCACGGGTTGATGCCCAGCCCTTCTCCAGCAGCTTATCAACACGTTTGGCCCGAGTCCGACCCGAAGGCCATCTTTTTTCGCTCCACCAACACAGTTTATACTACTGTTATAGTCATTAAAAAAGCTCAGATTTTATATTTAACGGAAAAAATGATTATATTTTGTTTTATTTTGTTATATTTGTATAAAGTAAATTTAGAAAAATGTTTGGAGTGTTTTTTGTTCTTTAAATGTATTTTTTTTAAGTGGCGACCTCGACCACAAGCGGCTTCAAGCCAGCAGTAAGTTTACGTTTGATCAATTTAGCCTAAATATAATATCACATCAACACTTGACTAGTCTACAATAAAATCCACAGATAAAAACACACAACAGTAGCCTACAACACATTGTTAGTTTAAAAGTTTATTTTCACCATCTCAGACAAAGGCATTTCTAACAACGATAGAGAGCAGGGCAGGCTGCTCTGCTGGTCGACACCGCGCATCGTAGTGGAAAAATAAACAAATAATGAACAAATTAATATGATATAAAACCCAAGTTAATGGAGTTGTGGTCTTATATTCTGTCTGCAGGGTACTTCTCGAGGTAGTCCAGTAACGTTTGACCACTGACAAAAAATGACCGCAATTTTTGAAATTTAATTCAATTCACACTACGCAAAACAAAAGCGACACTGGTCTGAGGAAGAAACAAACTGTTTTCTTGCACTCTGGTCCTTTGCAGAAGTACAGACTAAATTAATGAATTAAATAGAGTAAATTAGCTACCACGGTAGCGTTGCTGGGAAAGATGAGACATAGTCAGTGATCTATGACCTCGCTCCCTTGTAGCTCTCTAGTGCGAGCACTTTTATATCCCAAAGGAATATTTATTTTTCCGATATTGTAACAGAATACTCCAGAGACAGATGGTAAGGTTGTATTCAACATTTTTCTGCACAACAAACAGTAAATGCAGGTACGTAATGATTGAGAGAGTTTATGATGAAAGAGAGTACTGAGAGAGTTCATTTAGTGAAAACATATAACTACAATTGTCTGAATCTTCGTATTTTAAAAAGGAAACATGCAACTTTTACTGTTTTCTGTAAGATGTATCCTTCAAATACAGTGGAATTTTTCATAATGTTGTGTGAGTGCCTTAACACGATATCCACCTCTGTGCAGTTGCGGTTGTACAGAAAACTATTATCATTAGACCTTTTTAAACCGGAGAATGGATCGTTCTGTAGCCACTATTGAACCCAGTAGGCAGCATGGACTGTACGGCGTCGTCCCCGCGATCCCGCCAAGCCCACTTAATGCTTGGATTCGGCCAGGGGAATTTCGGTGACCGGTAGTTCGCCAGGGCATTCTCGACGGCGGCAGAGATGACCGAGTTTGGAGAGGCAGAGTTGAAAACGATTTTCAACTGCTGCCTCACTCGGCGCCTCACGGCTTCCGAGAAGAGGCTGCTGGCTCCCCTTGGGTTTGCGGACATGGTCAGGTTCGTGAGCAACTGGAGTGATCCCGGAGGTGAAGTTCCACTTGGGACATCCACCTCGCGGGCGAGCGCTCCGGAGGATCTTGTCCTGGCCGCCGCTACCCTTGGGGGCTCGGTACCCTCTGGCTTGAGCTCCATGGTCGCCAGTCCCTCTGGTGGATTCCGAGGCGAGTGTGGGAGGAGAGGCTCGGGGACGACGTCTGCTAACTCCTCCGACGTGGAACTCCCTATGTCCCCCACAGTCCTGCCTAAGTTGGCCATTGAACCGGTGGTCCGGGGGAAGAGGGATAGGCGTCGTGGAGGAGTGTCCAGGCCGGTTCTGCCGGTATCCCAGCCGGTGCAGCAACCGGCGTCCAGCCAGGTGGTCCCGAGTCCAGTGCTTCCGAGTCCCAAATATTTTTTGGGGGGGCGCCATATGGGCAGGATAGCCCGAGTGACCAGTCCGACCATCGGGTCTCCCGACCAACCGGCACCGAGCGCGGTCCAGCAACTGGCACCGAGCACGGTCCAGCCGTCAGAGAGCGCGGTCCAGCCATCAGAGAGTGCTGCCCAGGTGGCCTTCCCGTCCGGCATTCCAGCCGGTGCACAGTCCGACATTCCAGCCAAGGCACAGTCCGGCACTGCAGCCGGGTCCCAGTCCGGCAGTCCAGCCGGGGACAAGGACAGCTTCCCTCAGAACTCCTCCTTTCAAGCCCTAAGGGGCCTCGCACTCCCGAGCGCCATCCCTGGCTAAGACTGACCCACCCGGTCCCAACCCTTTTTTCCCAACCCTTTTGTTCCGTACCCCTTGAACTCTTGTTTTGCCCCACCCCCTCCCATGTTTGTTGTTTTGATTGTCTCACCCCAACCCAGTCATTGTTCTCGCTTGACTGCCCCTTGTCATGTTGACCGTGTCTGTCTGGTTCTTGTCGTTGTCCCAGTCCGTCTTGTCTTGTTAGTCTACCCCTTGATGAACACCTGGAGGTGTTTGTAGTGGAGTAGGCGGGGCGAGACCGTGCTTCGAGACAGGTGAGTAACTGTTAATGAGCGCCAGCTTGGCTCGCAACAGACTCGAATCACGTAGTGGAGTAGGCGGGGGGAGACCGTTTTCCGAGACCGATGAGTAACTGTTAATGAGCACCAGCTGGGCGCGCACCGGACTCGAATCACGTAGGAGATTGGAGGCATATAAGAGAATGAGCGACCGGACCGTAGAGGATAGAGGACCGGGCCCAAACATGTTTGTATTTTTATTTATGTTTTATTCGCCGGTCGTTGACCGTGAGGGGCGGCCGGCTGTCTTTTTACTTTGATTATGTTTAAATGTTTGCCCTTCTCCTTCCTTCCTTTTATTGAACCTCTCTACAGTGTTCATTTAAAGGGGTTTATGTCATGGTTCCGCCATCTTGTCTCGTTTATTCTTGGTCTTGGGGCCACTATAAATGTCTAAATTGATGTCACTGTGCGTGGTGCATGCGTGAGACAAGGACAAAGGCACAAATAGCGGGTAAGGGGATATTAAAGAGTACGTCGCATGACATCGTGAAAATGACGTTTCATGCAGTCTGTTATGTTGCCGTGTTTGAAAATAAGCTGTCTGCCAAGTTGTAAGTCCGAAAGTGAATAAATAACAAAGTTATTTGCTGGTAAAAATGGGAGTCGACTCTGAATCACACAAACGAGTTTTTGATGCATATCTACGTCACTAAACATAGTCCCCTCCCCGTCTACGTTTTGCTGAGACTGACGCAAATTTATTCTTATTTCTCCTCCCCCAAACACTGTCGCTCGTTCGCGATAAGTGTGTATCATGTCTAGAGTCTGTGTTCTACGGTGTGATACTAAGTCCCTCTTATTTCAACTACAAAAGGAAGAACGTCTGTAGGAAAAATGGTTACAATACATTTTTCAAACGATACCAAGTGAGTATGTTTAACTGTGTGCGCGTCATTTCACCGAAGATTGGTTTAATAATCTTGGCGCGTTCACTGCAGGGTATGTGAAACGACTATCATTGAAAGAGGGGGAATACCAACTCTATTTGGACCTGTTAGCTCCACCGAATCACAACCTGTTAGTGTGACTTTTGATTTTTGTCTTAACTTCAAGAAATATTTTCGCACCTTGTATCTGTGTTTAGCTAATGGATATAACGCTAACATTAGCATGTAGCGTTATTTCTGGGGTGTTACAGTTTGTTTATATTGCTATTAACTTTGCATTTTGACATATTTGCCGCACGTGCACCTATATAGATATATTTGGCTTATATATATATCATTTTTCATAACGTCATATCGACTTCCCGACTTCCCGATATGCTCTATGTACCATGACAACGCGAAATCGAAATAATAGTGCTGCTAACGTATTAACATTATTTTAAGAAAAAATTATAATTTATTTCATTGATGAGCAAAAGCACATGTAGCAAATGCATGTTGTCACACTGGGAGTTTTTATGACAGGAGTTGTGACTTGCCACTGACAAACATCCTGCTCCAGTCCTGGCGGAGTTTGTTATGGATTAGAGTCTTCTGATGTTTCCTCGTCAGACTTAGGCTCAAATCGGGCTCTAGCTACACATATAATATAAATGACATCCAATCTCATGTGAACCGTAATCCCGTGATGATGGTGGTGGCGTTCCATTTGTGGCAAATGATGAACGCGTTTGACCAATCACAACAGACTATACCATCTGACCAATCAAATGACACAATGTTAGCGGGTAGGCGGGGCCAAGACGGATGAATCGCGGAACGAATCATTTGAGAGTCAGTAAAGAAGTAGGGTACGAATAACTGGGTATAATTACGAGATTATAGTGTTTTTACACATTGTATTTACATAAACTTGTTGTTGGACACTCGATAAACCAAAGTAGGACCTAAAAAAACATATGCTACCTATTCTTTAACAAAGACTATTTTAATGACAAGAGGGTCAGACAAGAGTTTCTATCATGATTCTGCCACAAGACTCAAAATTTATGACAAGAGCGAGGTAGAATCATGACAATTGATATCATTTTTGTTTAACATCTGCTTATTGTCTTTAAGAGTGTAATATTCAATGAAACTTGGTTATATCAAAATGAAAGAAGAGTTTAAAATCCTTTTGTTTACTTCATTACTTTTTTCATTCAAGGAAACAACAGTCAAAAGTATCCGTACAGTGTGCAATCCGGACATGTGCGTTTCTACATTTCTATCCCCATTTTGTATATATGCCTCGTTTATACATCAGGCCCCTGGTCAGTATTGCAAGTAGAGCCCTGCACGGGCCAAAAAATCTGTATGGCACAATAAACAGTGGCTATTAATACTGCAAGATCTACTATTTACTCATGTATTATTGAAAATAATATAATTAACAACACAAACTTAAACATCTTGGACTCATTTTTGATGCTTTGCTGTCATTTGGGCCTTTTATTCAGAATACGGTTAAGACATCCTTTTTCCATCTGAGAAATAAAGGCCATTGACGTCCTATGTTATCCTTTTCAATTGGTGAGAGGTTGATAAATTCCTTTGTTTCTTTCGTGTATTGACTATTGAATTGGTCGTATCAAAACTCCATTAACAAACTACAATATGTGAAAAATTCCGCTGCTAGAATTCTTTCTGGGGCCAGGTTTTGTGGTCATATTTTTCCTGTGTTGAAGTCTCTACACTGGCTCCCTGTAAGATACCGTATTGATTTTAAAATCCTTATGTTAAAATGTATGGCTTTGCAAGACCTGGCTCCTCAGAACCTGCCTGACCTGTTATTGCCGTTAAAACCATGTTGAAATTTACGCTTTTTTCAGTGTGGTATTTAGTGGTTCCCAAGACATGGCTTCGCACCATGGGTGATAGAGCATTCTCCTCATATACTCCTAAGCTCTGGAACTCTCTACCGTAGACATCAGGGAGGCAAATTCTCTTGCGATGTTTTAATCTCTTCTTAAAACATTTTATTATGTGTTTTTGTTGTTGCGGTTTTTGATTTACCTGATGTGATGTTTACTGTGAAGCGCTTTGAGAAAGCAACTTTTAATTGCACTATACAAAATAAATGTATTATTATTATTAACAGCTTTGAGGCGTCAAGTCAAGATTTACCACTGCCCCCATCCTTCATCATCCAAATCCAGAACTCCCTTTCACCGTTGAAGTCGATTTTTCAAACACAGGCATTGGAGTCATTCTATCACAACAATATGGCTCTCTACCCAAACTCTACCCTTGTGCCTACTACTCTTATAAACTCTATCCTGCCGGACAAAACTACGATGTCGGAAATTGGGAGCTACTGCCCATGAAGGCAGCCTTGGAGGAGTGGTGTAACTTGTAAGAGGGGGCTTAACATCCTTTTGTTATTCTAACTGACCTCAAGAACCTTGAAGACCTACGATCTGCCATAAGACTGAACACCAGATAGGACAGATCAGATAGCGCTTTTTGATTTTACTGGTGTTCTTTTTTCCAGGACGATAGGTAACAAAGCAGATACATTCACACGTCAACACAACTGCTATTCCCTCAAGTCCAAGGAAAATCTCCTTCCTGAATCTCTCTTTATGGCCCCCGTTCAGTGGGACATCATGACAGAACTCAGACAAGCCAATTCACTGGATCCCAACTGAATGCCCTCATGACAGAAATTTCATCCCTCAGAATCTCCGCAAGATGGTTATACAACTAGGGCTGCAACGATTCCTCAAGTAACTCGAGTTACATAAAATACTCGAGTAACATTGCTGTGCCTTGAAGCCTCTTTAAAATTTCAAAGCCGGATAGGCAGAGTTTTCATTTGAATTCACAAGCGCGGGCTGCAAAATGGAAGCGAGCGGTAACAATGGCGAAGAATCAAACAGGAAAAAACGACAGAAATTGTCCCATGTTTGGGATCATTTCAAATTGAAAATTAAAGAGAACACAGTGGTGCAAGTACATTGTAGGATCAAGCTCGCATTCCACAACAGCACGTCGTCCATGCTGCAGCATCTCAAAAGAAAACATGTGATTCCACTCTGCTCAGGGACCGGAGGACCGTCACCCGAGACAAGGTAAATGTAGCGTTAATGTCATGATCGAACACAGATGAGACCCAAATGCGGGGTAAGAATGTCTTTATTGAGGAAATACAGTCAACAGCACAATAAAAGATTAGATTAGATTAGATTAGATTCAACTTTATTGTCATTACACATATACAAGTACAGTGTAACGAAATGTAGTTTAGGTCTAACCAGAAGTGCAATTAGCAAGTGCAGGATATACAGTGTGAATAAATACAGAATACAATATTAGGGGAATAATATACAAATGTTCTATGACAATATGACAGTCGGTATGTACTATGGACAATATATACAGAAGGATATATACTGTGAACATTAATGTACAGGTGGTTATGAACAGAACAATTTGGACTATACAATAGTGCAAGTGACTTAAGTGTGCATTAATTACAGACATTAGCTATTAAAGTTACAGTCCAGTAGATGAGTTAATGCGGTTATTAAAGGTACGGTGCAGTACATGAGCTAATGCAGTTATTGAAGTTATGGTGCAATAGATGAGTTACAGTGCAGTAGATGAGTTAGTGCAGTTATTGAAGTTACAGTGCAGTAGATGAGTAGATGCAGTTAATAGAGTTACTGAGTTACTAATACAGTAATTGAAGTTATGGTGCAATAGATGAGTAGATTCAGTTAATAGAGTTACAGTGCAGTAGATGAGTTAGTGCAGTTATTGAAGTTACAGTGCAGTAGATGAGAAGATGCAGTTAATAGAGTTACTGAGTTACTAATACAGTTATTAAAGTTATTGTGCAATAGATGAGTAGATGCAGTTAATAGAGTTAATGAGTTTCTAATACAGTAATTGAAGTTATGGTGCAATAGATGAGTAGATTCAGTTAATAGAGTTACAGTGCAGTAGATGAGTTAGTGCAGTTATTGAAGTTACAGTGCAGGAGATGAGGTAATGCAGTTATGAGAGTAGTCCATTAGTGCAAATGAACATTCAGTATAATATTCCTTGTGTGCAAGTGAGCAGTATAGAGTGCAAATGATGCTGTGTGTGTGTAAATAGTCCGGTAGAGTAGATACACGAAGAACTGGTGTGTACAGTTTAGTCATGCATGGCAGCCCTGTAGTGCAATGTAAACAATGTAATAGCAGCATTAAAGATAAAGTTATGAGGGTAGTGAAATCAGTGGGGGGCAGAGTTCAGAAATGAAACGGCTCTGGACTTAATAGTCCAAAAGGCTGGGGCTTTCGTCCACAGAGGAGAGGAGACTGAATCCCGGATACCGGCAGACCTGTAGCGGAGAATCACCTCAATTCCGTGCGGCAGTTTGTGGGAAACGGAAGAGTAGTCCTGGGGCGTCAATGCGAGCTGAAGGAACAATACCAGAGGGTAAGATGTGGAGACAGGTGCCGCCGGGTAGTCGTTCTCACAGGACGAGGTGCGGAAGAGTGGTGAGTAGGTCTAGGAACTGTAGCAACAAGACAGACTAGACAGGACTGATAACAAGACTTCTTTAGACGAGCCGCAGCTACATCTTGTCCGTTGTCAGACAAGAGACACTGAGGTATTAAATAGGGAAAACTTAACAAGAATAGATGGCTAGCAGGTGCGGAGGGGGTAATGAGCTTAATGGGAGATAGTGAACAGGTGTGTGAGCATGAGTGGAAAATCACCCGTGTTGGGGAAACCTAAGGAAACATGGGGGCGGGGAGAATGAAGTAAACTCTGAGCACGCGGTTAGCGAGTAAACAACCTAGTGCTCGACAAAGACAACAGAGGCCCAACTCGCAGCTCAACAACTGTTACTTATCAGGCCTTGGTGGATTCAGGTTGCAACCAAACCTCAATCCACCCAGGCGTGATTCAAGCCACGGCTTTGGATACGGGCCGCGAGGTAAGGTGTGTGCGCGGGGAGCTGTTAACTCACACCTCCGACATCCGGTAATTTTGGGAACGAATTGGCCGGATTTTAGAGTGTTATTAAGATATTTATGTGCGGGTGTCTCTGGGGATAAACATGAGCGGAGAGGGGCGGTTGTGCAATTTGGAGAGGCAGAGCCGGGACCCTCTACAACGGATTCAGGGGAACGGAGCGCGATTGTGAGACAAATTCTCTCATCATGCGATGATTTTCCCCTGGATCAGTCTAGAGATGAGTCGCTCAAAAATGCGTTTGAGCAGGTCCGCACGATCGACGGGCAGTCTCTCCGACCGGCACAACCGCTCACTTATCCATATTTTGCCATGATAAAGGACAGGTTGTATCGAGTGACCCAAGACACTTAGTCAAAGAAAGGATACAGCACAATTGGTCATTCCAAAGAGCCGTCGGGAAATGCTTTTTCAGGCGGCTCATCCTAATCCGATGGCAGGACACTTAGTAAATACCGCAACACTGAATCGCTTAACGGCCCTTTTTTTTGGCTGGTAAACCCACCGGCCACTCCAAAAGCACCATTGTGCCCTGTTCCTTTAATCCAGGTCCCCTTCGAACGAATTGGTATGGACCTGGTCGGGCCGTTAGAGCGTTCCGCACGAGGGCACAGCTTTGCATTGGTCATTGTGGACAATGCAACCCGATTCCCCGAGACAGTGACGGTCCGCAATATTTCCGCTAAAAGTGTGGCAGACGCATTGTTCTCGTTGATCTCCTGCATGGGAATCCCGAAAGTGATTCTCACGGATCATGGGACGACGTTCATGTCACCGACGATCCGCGAACTATACGAGTTATTGGGGGTGAAAATGATTCGGACCAGCGTCTATCACCCACAAACGGACGGACTGGTCGAACATTTTAACCGTACTTTAAAAACCGTCAACCGAAAGTTCGTTCACGAGGATGCCAAAAATTGGGATAAATGGCTGGAGCCCTTGTTATTTGCCGTGCGCGAGGTTCCCCAAGCCTCCACGGGATTTTCCCCCTTCGAGTTGCTCTATGGATGTCAGCCCCGTGGGGTGTTAGATGTCCTAAGGGAAACTTGGGAGGACGGACCTACCGCTAGCAAGAACGAAATTCAGTATGTAATGGACCTGAGAACAAAACTCCACACCTTGGGGCGGCTCTCTATGGAGAATTTGTTACAGGCCCAGGACAGACAAAGCCGGCAATTTAATAAGGGCGCCAGATTACGTCAATTTACACCGTGAGAGTAAGTCCTCGTATTGGCATATCAACATATGACATATAGAAATATAAAAACCAGCAGCTCCAGTCCCAAATAACTACAACGGGACAACAAGTGTGATCGACTTCATGCAGCACTGCGTAGACTTATCAGCAAATGACAACAAAGTACCGCGAGAGTGATTAGAAAGCACCACTTGCTCTTTCCGGTGTGATAAACTCAAGTCTGTCCCAAAATGCACTCCCATGTACCCTTGTGGACTCGTGCCCAGGGCCCTTTAGGTCTGCACTTCCTGACATCACCAAGCGTGGACTCAGAAGAGGTCCACAAGACCGAAATTTGGGACAGGGCCTATGAAGATAAATTCATGTGGGACTGGATCAGCATCAATTAGCAAAACTCTTTGAAAAAGGTTCTGTGTGCAGTGCAAAGGACTGAAGTGCACAATACAGTACTTTCCTTGTGAAAAATCTATACTTTGTCTTTTTTTTTTATATATTTCCTTTTTCAATACTACATCGGAAATATACTAACAAAAATTGTAATTACTTCAAATATATGAGAAGTGTATAACCACCATGCTTTTATCTATTTTTACAATACAACTTATAACACACTTTAAAATAATTGCAATTTAGCATATTTTCAAATATATATTTTACAAAAATATACTTGAAGTTAAACATTTGTTTATTTTTTTAATGTGTATTTATTTGAACTTTATGTAAATATATTTTCATATTATTTTTAACTGCGTGGTGAAAATGAACATTTGAACAATGCATTGAAAGTATATATTTAAAGCATATTATTAAATAACTTCTCATGTTTAAGTGTACTTCTTCATGTCTGCAATACACTCAATAACTGCTTCAAGAAAGTAATAAAACATTTGATAAATGCGTTGAACGCCCATTTAAATTTCTTTAAATAAAGTGTATGCTCTGAAGTCTTCTCTTTTAATTATGATTTAATTATTTTAATACATTTATGTATTTATGTCACAGAGAGGTCCAATGTATAAACATCAGTCCATGACTAATTTTATACAAAAAGCACATCATATGAACACAACAAAATGTGTTCTACTGGACAGGAAGTTCAGCTTCTGGATTGTTATGTCAAAGTAGCAAAGTAAACTATATTGCATGGCCAAAAAACGAATTTCACTCACACTGTTTTAACACATTATTTCACAATCAGTGTTCAAAAATTCGTAACATATCATTATTAATTTTAGGCAGAAATAAAGCTGAAAAACAACAATTGACATTGAAATCTGTAAAGCTGCAGAAATAGTTCCCCAGGAGTCAGTTTTAGTCTCTTTCAATGTTGTTTGGAAGTGGAATGACAAAAAGTTTGTCCTCAGACCTAATCATTACACATTTACGTTTGAGTGATCGAGGAGGGACAGCAAACACATTATTTGTGTGAGACACTTCATGTTTAAATGTTGAGGATATATTCAGATGAACATCTTTATTCAACTTTCCTCCACTCTTGGTAAGCTCTTTAAATAAAATACAGACTCTGTTGTTTGGTGGATGCAGAAGATGCCCCATCCTAACACGTAAAATCAAACAGGGTCATAATTTCAGACAATGTTCCGTCACTTGACTGTACAACTGAATTGTTTCTCTTTTTAAGATTGGTGTTCTCGCAGGAATGATAAAGAACTCCGCTACGGTCATAAAAAAATCCTGAATTAACTGTGTCACCAGTAAAGTCTTCAATAGCCATCCTCTGCAGCACAGATGTGTAACCTTTCTTCGGGGAACCAAAACCTCTAAAATTATCTTGAAACTTCTTTTACTTCTGTGTTAAGTCAGATCTACTTTGGAGTTTGTCAAATAATTTTTAAATATTTTCAGTGGCATTTGCCATTGTAGACCCTACTTTTGCTGAGAGAGCCCTCCACCTGAGGAATCTCTCAACTACTTGATCAAGCACATGCTGTCACAGTTGTCTGTTTTTTAGTTTTGTGATTAAAGTTCCTTTTTGATTTATATCCCGTAGTCGTACGCTTGTGTGTTCCTGCTAACACGTGACACATGCGTTGTTCCGTTGCAAAACTTCAGCAATGTTCCATTAAATGATTCGAATGGAAATGTGGATGTTGCCCACAGTGGTCCCCAGTTGCGCACACTTGCTGCTAAGTGCATTAATAAATGCACTTAGAAAGAAACATTAGTAGCGCCATAAGTTACAGTTTCTCAAAGTTACACACAAACTTTCGAAGAGCTTGTTTTGCTATATCCACGTGGTTTGCTTTGATGGCATCGTGCTAGAAGAGTGTGCATTGAGAAGACTAATAATAAAAGATCATTCCACTTCTTCTTTTTCAAAATACCACTCAAAACAGCCAAAGCATAAAATAACAAAAAACTCTTTCCAGAATTTCCGGTTCTTTCACTGATCTTGGGGCCCTTGTGACTTCCAAAGGTGGGTTAATGGCCATAAGTCCCTGGTCTATGTAATTGGTCTTGAGACCAGGTACCAGTCTTCCTTATGGTGTTTACTGTATGGCCACAGAGATGTTATCTGTTTAGTTACACCAAGGCAGACACTCTGCTGGTACTCTGGAACGAATCCTGTGATCATGTTAAAAATTTCAGGTTCCATCAAAGGTGATGGTCCTTATACACCCATTACTGGTTGAGCAGGTGTTGCCAGCATAGCATGCCGGAAATTATCTGTCTCTGTCGTAAAAGGTGGATCTGGTGTTTCCCAAATATATGGGCCACCCCTGTAGTGGAGACAAAAGTCACACCCATATTTTCCGTTGAACTGCTTTGTGTTTCTCAGGAGGGAGGGTCCGGGCAATTGAATCAGAAGAGCAGAGGAGTGAACGAACACTATACGTTTTCAGAGTCGCTCCATTTGAATCCAATCTGTTGTAGTTTCTTGCGCTGTGACCCAAAAGTAGTTAATTCATCATATTTGGCTTGCTTTTACCAACCCATAAGCATGGTACGCATATGTTCCTTTTACAGTCACTTGTTGACAGCTCAATAATTTGACACTGGATTGGTCATATCTGAACATTATTACATTTTAAACTGGAAATCCATCACAATTCCACAAGATTGATATGTGATCAGGCCCCATTTGTCCACTCTGCTTGATCTTTTGATATTCTTCTCCACACTGAATATCAGAAAAAATGTCTGGAATTGAATCCCTTATATTCAAATAATTGTCTGGTTTTTCCAAAATGTCAATTATTTGCGCTGATAGACTAAGTTCTAGAAAGTAAGGTCCATCCCTTAGGTTTCTCTCTCTGTCAAATTCAGCTTTACAAAAAGGACAGTTTGTGGAGCTGTCTCAATAGCTCCCAAGTAGCTTTCACAGTTGATACATTAAAAATCTGGCACGTACTGGCCAAATTGTCCATATGCTTTATGGAAAGCATATGAAGTTGCTAGCACCAAGCCAGGGAAATGTTCGTTGAACTTAGTAAGAAGATCCTGAAGAGCTACTTCTGTCAAATTGTGGCGCATTACATACGACATGAATAAGAGCAGACTCAGTGTGTAGATATCTACGCACCTTCCTTTGGTTTGAATCTTCATTTCCTTGGCTCCTCTCTTTTCCTGGTCTCTGTCCTTGTCTACTTCCATCCTCTTCCTCTTTCTCCTTCACTTTCACCATCTGTCTCTCTGTCCTCTTGCTCATGTCCCTCTTCTTCCTCATTTCCTCTTCCATCATCTTCTGTGTATACCTCTTGTCCATTTTCATTATCTTCCTCTCCTTCCTCAATTAAATGTCCAATGTCTTCCTCTCTTTCTTCATTTCCATTTAAATAATCTATCAGTCTCTCCTCTTGTTCACTTTCTTTTGTGCTTTCAAGTTCACTCTTCTCTTCAGTAGGATTTGATAGAGGAATCTAAAAAATGTGTACAGAAAAGGTAAATGCAGCTTCATAAAATAAATGCAAAACAAATCCGCAGTATTTCAATAAAGGCTGAATGCAATGAAATCAAAATATAAATAAATAAACAGCCCAGCAGCACAGTCTGGGGCATTGAAGCTGTGCGAGACCCATCCAAATACAAACGTCTGGTTGAACATTTCGGTTATCATCATTTTTTTTAACATAAATAACATTGTTTTTCACAATTATATACTGTGACGTGCGTCCCGAGCTACAATCAGCGTTGCCCTGGAAACGGACGAGGAACAGCTGTCGACACTCACGTGTTGATCGGTCACAGCTGCAGACGATCAGCGGGCGGGCTTGTAAGCAGCCTTAGCGTAAGAGGAAGGTAAGGAGCCTTTTGACCCAGGAGATTCTTACTCTCTCTCTTTCTTGAAGACAGCAGCGTGTGACCGAACACTCCCACGAAGATCACCCCGACAATTGCACCCGAAGGACTCAGGAGCGGACACGGACACCACACCTCGCACCACTGGGAGAAGGACGCACCACCACACTCACAAGATCAAAACCTTTATTTAATAAAATCTACCCTCTGGGGACTTGTTACCACGTTAACCTTGTTGCATGTCCTTCCACCCCGCTACACTGGTGGAGAATGCGGGCACGTCGGAACCGGTCTTGCGGGTCCCGGACTTCGACTGCCCTTTTCTCCTGCAGACCGATGCCTCAGATACGGGACTGGAAGCTGTCCTTTCCCAGGTACAGGAAGGTGAAGAGCATCCGATACTGTACATCAGCAGGAAGCTGACCCCAGCCATGAGGAACTATGCCACCGTGGAAAAGGAGGCTCTGGCCATCAAGTGGGCTGTCCTGGAGCTCCAGTATTACCTCCTCGGCCGAAAGTTCACCCTGATGACCGACCACGCCCCTCTGCAGTGGATGGCTCAGGCCAAGGAGACCAACGCTAGGGTGACTCGTTGGTTCCTCGCGCTCCAGGACCTCCACTTCCTCCTTCGACACCGGGCCGGCACGGCCAAATCCAACGCTGACGGCCTCTCTCGGATCTGGGCAGCTTACTCAGGTCTGTCGGGGGTCACTCCCCACCCACCCCCTATCTCCCAATTGGTCGCCAGACACCCTTTGGCTGAGCCGAGGTCAGCGCTTAGGGGGGGAGTGTGACGTGCGTCACGAGATACAACCAGCGTTGCCCTGGAAACGGACGAGGAACAGCTGTCGACACTCACGTGTTGATCTGTCACAGCTGCAGACGATCAGCGGGCGGGCTTATAAGCAGCCTGATCATCAGAGGAAGGTGAGGAGCCTTTTGACACAGGAGATGCTTTCTCTCTTTCTTCCAGACAGCAGCGTGTGACCGAACACCCCCACGAAGAGCACCCGAGGGACTCAGGAGCGGACACGGACACCGCACCTCGCACCACTGGGAGGCCACTTTGAGAATCGATCAATAATTATCAAAATATATTTCAGATTACCTATCGGCGGCATGTGCATAAAATGAATTTGTAGATGTTGAAAAGGAGCTTCCGGATGTGTCAATGCATCGTGCTTAGCTGATTTGTGCGGGTTTACCTGTGCACATGTTAAGCATGCATCCAAATTAAGCTTTGCGGTTTTATGAACATCGGCTATACAATACAATTGATTAATTGCTTGAACTACTTTTGCACAACTGGTGTGAGATAACCCATGGTAATGTCTAATTAGGATAATTAATCCTAGTTTTGGTAGTGCTATCCTACCCTGTTCATCTCTAATAATCCCATTTAATAATGGTTGACTTTGCAGGATTTTGATATCAATGTCAGGTACATTCGTTATGTGCACTGTCATTGCTATCTGCGTTTCATCTTTCAGATGAAATGGTGATTTAATCTGAGCTTGGGCTGCTACCTTTGCCGCTTCATCAGCCCTTTTGTTGCCTACAGCCAGTTCATCGTCCCCCCGAAGCGTGACCCTTGACCTTTACGATGGCCACTTCGAGCGGAAGCTGAACTGCTTCAGTTAACTGTCCTATCAGATTTGCATGAGCTATTTTTGAAAAACTCTACGCATACTTACAGTCTGTGTAAATTGTTACTCTCTTTCCTGTCATCAGCTCACAGGCACGTATTAATGCTATCAACTCTGCAGCTTGTGCCGAATTGTAATCTAAAGCGAAAGCTTCTTTTACCTCTCCTGTATTGGAAACCACAGCGCAGCCACAGAGGTAGACACCGTCAGAGGGCTTTGAACAAGACCCATCAACGTAAATGTGTTCTCCCCCCTCTAGGGGCGTATCCAACAGATCGACCCTAAAACAGTAAGGAATTGTCAGTTCAAGGATGCAATGATGTTCAACATTAAAATCTGCCATGTCTACCATACCCAAAATACCCAGCAAAGCAGGATTAATGTTTGCTGTCGTTTGAATGCTAAGATTTTTCGTTGCCAGCAGTGTAGCCTCGTAACCTGAGCGTCGTTGCGCTGTCATGTGTTGTGTTTGCATGTTGTGTAAAATTGCACCCACCTGATGGGATGCATACAATGTTAAAGGGTGTGACAGCACAGTTTTCTCAGCCATCTGTACAATCAGAGCAGCTGCAGCCACAGCACGAAGACATGCTGGCATACCTGTGACTATGTTATCTAACCTCTTAGACAGATATGCTACTGGTCTATATGTTGAACCATGCTCTTGCAATAGGACCCCTAAAGCTGCACCCGCTGTCTCCCCAACATGCAAGTGAAAAGGCTTGGTGTAGTCTGGCAGACCCAATGCTGGTGCGGTTGTGATGGCTGCTTTCAAGGCATTGAAATGTTCATCTTAGTTTTGACCCATTGCAGTTTCTCTTTCGAAGCTTTGAAAATTGTTTCAGCAAGTAAATGGCAAACAATTACAGATGCTTGTTTACAGTCCTCCTCCGTCTCCCCGGACATGAGGATGTCATCTGCAAACTGAAGAAAACAAACTGATGAAGGCAGATCAGTCATTTTGGCCAAAGTTCTGTGCACTGCTGCTGAAAAGACAGCGGGTGAATCTACGTAGCCCTTTGCAAGGCCTTTCCACGAATATTGCTGTCCTTTAAATGTCAATACTAACAAAGGCTGAGTATCTGGGTGTACAGGTACAGAGAAAAAGGCTGCACACAAATCAATTACTGTGAAAAACTTGTGCGAATGTGGCACTGAATTCATAACAGTCAACACATCAGGCACAATTGGTGCGAGTAGTATAATTAACTGATTTACTGCTCTTAAATCTTGAGTTAATCTCCACGTTTTCCCATCAGCGTTCACCACAGGATTAAGTGGTGTGTTATATGGTGAACATAGTTGCCAACTCTCGCGAGACAAATACGCAACCTCAGCTTTAAAAACAAGCCCAAAACAAGCCCAATTTAATTTGATTATTTTTTTACCATCGTTCTAATTTATCATTAACTATTTTTTACAATAAATGCGCCTGCAATATTTAAACTGGAAATTCTCGTTTATTTTAAAATGAAGAGCAGAAGATATTTAGCAAAAATCAGCAAACGGTAACAAAACGTGAGGGCACACAATAACTCATCTTTAATGACCTGTTAGGAGAATAGGGTTTGAGAGATGGAAATAAAGAAAAAGATAAGAGCCTTAAAGGGCTTTGTTGTACTTTTTTCCATTCTTGGACCACTTTATTGGTGACATTGTTTTCTCAAATTTACATGTTTTATTTTTGTCCATCTAAATGTCATCGCTTGGATTACAACGTCACTCGCCTGCACTTTGAATTAGATTTTTCTCCAATGAGGGGATATGGTGAGGAGAGGGCTGAAAGTTTTGATGAAATACGTTACAGAATTTATATATCTTCATTGATTGGCAATTAGCTGTAATCTGAAAGTGTCAATGAATGCGTGCGAGTAAAACGGTGACCATACATTTAAAGAAACAAAGTAGCTTGTCAATTTTCCTAACAAGCAACACATTTTTATTAAATAAGCCCAAAAAAACGCAACCCGCGACTTATGATTTTTTAACGCGACTTGATAAAAAAACAAGCCCAAAGTCGCGGATTATAAGCGGACTTGGCAACTATGATGGTGAATGTGTTTGTTCGAGGACACCCTGCTTGACAAAATTTTCAATCAAAGGCGTAATACCTTCTTCCTTATCTTTAGATAAAGGGTATTGTTTAATGTAGACAGGTTTGTTAGTTTTCAGTTTAGCCCTGTAAGGGTCCATATCAATGAAACCAGTGTCATCCCTGAACTGAGACCATAACAAAGGGTTAATCATGGAGTCTACCCGTGTAGGCATGCTGCACCCGGAAACAGGCGCTTGTGAAACGCTTGGCTGTCCACCTGTTGGCAAAGGATTGAAGGATGCCTGTAGACTAGACAGAAAAGAAAAAACAACCTTGTGATCAGTAAACTTAATGTCCATGCCTAATTTATGCATCATATCACAACCTAAAAGATTTAGTGGAGCACCTGGAATAATTGTGAATTTGTGGAAAAATGGTTAAATATCAGAGGCTTTAACCTGTAATGGAGGTGTGACAAGCAATGTCAGTTCCGGAAATTCACACAGAGTGAATAATTTGATATTCCAATAATAAAATGAACTTTGTTCAGTGTTCCTCTTTTCCGGATAGCCTGTAAACATAGCATTCATTATGTCATTATTTAATGGCAATTTAGAATCTTCAATCCATGCTTTTCTAAAAACACACGAAAAATTGAGCAGCTGATTCTCTCGCTGCCTGTGTGGTGCTTTCTGCAAGAGATAAGACCTGTTGACTCCCTAGACATTTATCAAGAAACACTCTTATCTGTGTAAAAACATTTCAACATTAGCAGAAGTTTCCCAAAACAACTCATGTGGGTTTGTAGCCGTACCGCTGCTGGTGATTGTATCATTGTCAATAGATAATGTGGGACATTTTTCAATCAACATTTCTTCAGTTACATCTTTCTCTAGTGTTCTTAACAACACCGCACGAAAATCTCTACCTGTAAAATGTGAATATTTTGTGTGCGTTTGCAAAATTGACACATATTTTCCCGCTTCCTGTGGGGAAGCCAAACTTTTGCAGATCGCCTCCATATCAGACATTCGTAATGGTCTAACATTTAGCGTATTTCCAGCGCGTACCCAAACCACTGAATTTTGAGGGTTTGTAGTTATATAAGGTTTATCAATGAATTTTTCCGGTTTCATATCTTTTGGTTTTATCGACAGTAATGGTGCAGAGGGAGAAGTCTGTGTTTGGCAAGGGGCAGTGTATCCCGGCGGCTTTTCTAATGGCCACCGGTTTTGATTTGCATACACAACAATATTTTTGTTTTTACGGACCCTGGTCCCAAACCTTTTTCATGTCTTTCCATACTTCATGAGACATGCCCTTTGCCAATTACATGCACTCATCAGAATAGGAACCTTCCCTCGGATAGGGAATATCAATTTGCGCTTTTATTCCCTCCGACCATCCTGCGAGATTGCTAACATATGGATCTGTATAAAATCCTCGATTATTTCTGTACATAAATGCGACTGGCGTTTCGCCCGGCAGTGGCCTTGAAACAGAACTCCCCATCTTACACTCCAAACCAGTTAGTGATAAAGACAGTACAGACAAAACAAAGATAAACCCTCGTGTTCAATCGACCAAAAGTTTCAACACTACTGCATGTAATATATTGTGATCAGAGGTGGATATTAAATTCACCGGCTTTTTCCTGATAACAATATTCCAATATACCATGCAGTAACAGTGATATCTATAATAGATTTCCTTAATACACCTTTTGTATAAATTATTCTTTTTAGAATAAACTGTAGTAAATCTGGTTAACAAAGCATTTTCTCTGGGGGAGGCCAACACCACGATCCTAAGTTACAGTGTGATCAGTACTGCAAAACCTTTCATATTCTTGCGTTAATAATTATTTTACTAATTACTGTTGCCAGCCGCATTGTCACAACAATGGGAAAGCGAATTCCCACTAACATGAATTGAAAAAACCCTATTTCGTCTGTACGAAATATTAAACCACAAGAATCCTACAGGGTAAGCGTTTTATTTCTTTAATTCGATAGAGATTAAGTTTAAAGCTTGTGCTGTGTCATTTTCCAGAGAAAGAACTTGCCATGCCAGACCATTGATTTTGTTCAAAGCAACAGTAGTACCTGTTCCTGTAAACAAACCTGCTATGGACCATCCCACGTTTTCCCAAGGAGTAGTACATGGATCACTAATCTTGTGGCCTGCATAATAATTAGGCTACCTGGCATTGGGCGTTGCAACACTACTCTTGTTGTGTCAGGGGCAACAAGAGTCTTTCGTAGACGAGCCCCCAATTGTTGGAATGTAAAATTCTCAATGTCCCCTTCTTTATATTATTTTACGGTTGAAAAGTCTAGTCGACGGAACACACAGAGTTTACTGGCCAGGAGACAAAGTTTGACACAGACACAAGAGTCTAGTTCAATCAGAGTCCAATGTTTATTTGTTTAAGGACTAGTATTTATAAGATTAAAAGGAGGTGTCATTTAAAACCACTAGAGAGTGGAAAATCACCAGACTTTATGTTTAGTCTTATTCCTCCTGAAACAATCAGATGTGATTACAAAGTACGTATTAAGCATCAAAACACATCAGTTCACATCACTAGGAGCCTTGAGATGGAGACCGATAGTCACTCAGGTCAGTACGACTCTCAAAGAGGTTAAACAACAGGAAAGTAAGGCCCATATTAGGGTGAAGGAAGCTTATACTAATATAAATTGAATACATATGATATACAAATGTTCTATAAGACACAGATGATGTATTTAAAGAGGACAGGACGAAATCCAGATTCTCACAGTGGGGGAACTAAAGGTCGAGCTGTATCAAAGCAGAGGCTCTCTCACTGGGTGGTGGACGCTATTACCTTAGCGTATGAGAGTCAGGGACAGAACTGCCCCTTCGGTATCAGAGCTCATTCGACTAGGGCTATCGCCTCTTCGTGGGCCTGGTCTAAGGGCACATCTATTCAGGACATATGCTGTGCGGCTGGCTGGTCATCGCAGAACACTTTCGCCAGGTTCTACAGATTGGACGTGTCCTCTTTGTCGTCTCAGGTCCTCTCGGTGAGTGCTGATCACTCTTTATCTTCTACCTTATAACCGCTTATGTCACACAGTTGTTGCCGCGTTGCTGCTTACGCTGTGCTTGGTGTTTTTATGATCTCTATTATATCCGCCCGGGAATCCGTGCTGGCTCTTACTGTTGTGGTATGTGCCCTGTTTCAGCACAGCCCGCTGCATTTGTTGGGTTTGGATATGCAAATTTGGCAGGAGCCCGATCTAACAGTTCATTGGCCTGTTCAGTGATTTAGCAGTTCATTGGCCGATTTAAGCCAATCAGCTGTTGACGCTTAAGGCTACCTCGCGAATGGTTAAAATGGTATGCTTGACCATGCTTGTGTGTTTTAACCCAGTTTTTCTGGCTGATTTTGCAAGCTCTCACGGCGGGATTGTACTACCGTTCCATATGCGGTTCTCTGCAATGTCGAAGTGACCGCTCTTGAAAGGGAACGTCTCCGGTTACTTTTGTAACCTCGGTTCCCAGAGAAGCGGGAACGAGACATTGCGTAGATCGCCGTGTTCGCCGCTCATCACCGTGCAGGCGTTATTTAGTAGATTCTAAGGATTGTCGTCACATGCACTGTATTTATACTGTCTGGATTCGTCAGTATTTGCATACTGTTGCATTCTTGCGACACTTGGCCAGTTTTTTTACTGGCGTTATCCTATAAGACTTCAGGAAAAGTGAAAAAGGGGAGGAGTTTCATATGCGGTTCTCCGCAATGTCTCGTTCCCGCTTCTCAGGGAACCGAGGTTACGAAAGTAACCGGAGACGTTTTACAGGACACGTGGAGGCCCTCTGAAGAGCACATTACTCTCAGAGAGACCAAACGTTTATAGTTTTTTACCATGACAAAAAAAAACCTTAGTCTTTAAAAATGACTGAATTAATTTAAAGATTAAATGAAGCACTTTCTCAGAAATATAACAAATATGATTTCCTATTACAAAACAGATACACTGTAGAGGACTTCCAGGGGCCATTTGCATAAACAAAGACGTTATGTTTAGACGGTGTCTTAGTGAAAGTGAAAGTGACCTATTTGTCAGATATGGTGACCCATACCCGAGATGTGACCTCTGCATTTAACCCATCCAGTGACTAGTGAACATACGCACAGCAAGTGGTGAACACACGTACACCCGGAGCAGTGGGCAGCTATCAGTGCAGCGCCCGGGGAATAATACAGATCACGAGTCGAAGGTGCTACTCAGCAGGCCACAAGACGCTCTTAAATGATAGTGTGACCAATTAGACGGGACCTTACTGGGAGGGTGGGAAGGTGCTTTTGCAGGCATATGCCCAGTCGGCTGCCGGTCCTACACGTGCCCATGCAGGTTGCGGGCTGATACCGGTTTACGCAGAGTCGCGAGGGTGTTTGGGAGTAGCCCAACCCGCAGCTCTGCAGATGTCTGCCAGAGAGGCGTCCCTGGTGGGGGCCCCCGTGGGCACGGGCAACTGGGATCAGGACGCTGTCGTGACTGCATCCACGATCTGGTGCGCCAGTCTCTGTTTGGAGACAGCGGTTTGGGGGCAGCGGTTTGGGGGTTTTGGGGGCGCTAGGTCGGTCTTGTACTGTTGGGACTCTCTCAACGCTGTAGCCTGGGCCACGGCGTGAAGAGAGGGGCAGCTCTGCCCGCAGCAGTGCTAGCTACCGGCATAGAGTTACAGAGTTCCTCATGCACTGCCGGTATACACAGCACTGATGGGCATGGAGCCGCATGCAAAACCCAGGGTACCGCGAATCAGACCGCAAGCCTTGAGGAAGGGGCAGTGCGTCCACCGCCACCCATGCTCACGGCGGCCCGGGAAAGCATGGCCGGCATTTTTGACGTCCGATTTTTCCTGATATCGACCCCCTGAAGGACCCCCGTGCCGTTTCCGAACACATGATCTAGGAAAAAGACAGAACGATCGCAATAACCCTCATATCAACCTCCGTGCTCGCCGGAGCGGATGTTAGGGCCGTAGTCACTGCTGTCACGAAACAGGGAGCAACACAAGGTGGCTGCTGCTTCCTCTAGTCCTAGGGGAAGACAGCCGCCCATGATGCAACGTCTGAATCGTCATCCGCCAGCAGTGCAGGGAGGACCTATCCACAACGGCTGCCTCAACGTTCTGGAGAACCCAACACCCGAGACAAACATCGTGTCCATACCACTCCTCGATGAGTGTGTTGCACCTGAGACAACAGCGGGACATGCCACGCTGGAGAAATATGCTCTTTTAGAAGGAAATATGCTCTTCTAAAAAGATCTTGAACACTTCTGGCACCGCCGAGACGCCCAGGGAAAGTCGCCGAAGGAAGGGACGATCCACTGCACTACGTCGTGAGAATCCGGCCATGTAGGTACGAGAAGATACGAACAAAAGGTGAATGAATGAAGCATGCCGGCTTCCTTTTATACTGGACATCTGGAGGTGGAGCCCAGCATGCAAATTTCATTCGCCAATTTCATTGGCTTTGTCTAAAAGTAGTCAGAGTTGATAGTTTCTCAAGGCCGAACCCCATCTGTCGGTTCGACACAACGTCGAACGACCATCAGAAAGGGAACTGATGTTACATCCGTAACCAAGACGTTTTATTGTAGCTATATACATTTCCTTTGGGAATGCCTGTTATATGTGTTACCTGGTTTTAACAGTTTGCATTGTTTTAACAGAACCATCTAGATGTTTGCTTTGTTTACCACTGTTTTTCCCAGTTTTTCCCAGTTCTTGAATTTGACATATTCTGCTTTTCCCAAAATTACAGTTTGAGTTTGTTCTGTAGTATTTTATTCTTTTCATATATTTCTCTTTTGTTATTTGTTTCAGCAGTGGTTCAGCAGTTTTCTCCGGTTCCGGTTGTTGATTGCTTCGCTGCCGGCGGCTAGTTTGTATCCTCTGACACTTGCTTCACCTCACATTTGTTCCTGGTCTTAATATTAGTGTATTTTACTATCGTGACCTATTACTGTCGTTGCCGAATTATTTATAACTTTATTTTCTAAACCTATATTAATTGAAGCATAACGCCGCTAGCATATTAGCGTGTTAGCTTGCTTGCCTTCTGTTTACACTGTGGAATATCATCTCCCCCTATTTGTCTTCTGTGCTAACTGTTACTCTTTTTAAGTGTATATACTAAGACTCATCAAGCAACCTTGGTAAGTTAGGATTGCACTTCATACCCGGTGAGTCATGGCTTCTATTCCTATTGTTGTTATTTGCACCTCATGTCATATGTTTAGCTTAGCCTTCTCTGTCAGCGGCGAGGGTTTTACATGTGATAAATGCAGGGAAGTAGTTAGGCTGACGGAGAAGATCTTAGAATTAGAGTCTCGAATCCAATCTTTATTTGAGGATAGTAAGAGTGTTAGGACCGTAGAAAACATTTTGGATGCGAGCAATGTTAGCGCACACAGCTCGGTTCCGGTTGAAAATCCCCTGCAGCTGGGAAACTTTGTGACGGTGAGACGGCATAGTCGCAGGACAAAACATCATTCAACCGTTCCGATTAAAGTCTCGAACAGGTTTGCCCCGCTCAGTGACGCACCGACTGAGAAACCTGCTGAAAGTGCCCTAGTGATCGGTGATTCTATTGTCCGGAACGTTAATATAGAGGCACCAGCCACCATAGTCAAATGTTTACCGAGAGCCAGAGCGTCTGATATCAAGTCAAATTTAAATGTGCTGGCAAAGACTAATCGTAAATTCAGCAAAGTTGTTATTCACGTCGGCACAAATGATGTTAGACTCCGTCAATCGGAGATCACTAAAGATAATATTAAAGAGGTGTGTGAGCTCGCAAAAACGATGTCAGACACTGTAATATTCTCTGGCCCCCTCACTGCCTACCGCGGTGATGAGATTTATAGCAGATTATCATCACTAAATGGCTGGTTGTCTGAGTGGTGCCTGCAGAATAATATAGATTTTATAAATAACTGGAAGAGTTTTGAGGGCAGACCTGACCTGTTGAAACGAGATGGTCTCCATCCCTCCTGGGATGGGGTTTCCCTCCTCTCTAGAAATTTGGCACACAGTCTTAATAATGCTAAAGTCTGACTACCTAGGGCCCAGGTCGGGAAGGAGACAGAATGGCTTAACCAACTGTCTGCTTGCCGTCTCACGTTACAGAATACACAAAATATGCAACATGTAATAATCCCTTCTTACAAACAACATAAAATAGAGACTGTGTCTGTCCCCCGGATTAGCAAACATAAGATATTGCGTAAACCTCTTGAAAGTAATTTAATAAACGTTAAACAAATCAAACATGAACAAAATACAGATAATCAACTGTTACGACTCGGATTGCTTAATATTAGATCTCTCTCAAATAAAGCACTTTTTGTTAATGATATGATAACCGATCATAAAATAGACATGCTTGGTTTGACAGAAACATGTCTAAAGCCAGATGATTATATTACTCTAAATGAATCCGTTCCCCAAGATTATTACTATAAACACGAGCCTCATCTAAAAGGTAGAGGGGGAGGTGTCGCTGCACTTTACAATAATTATTTTATCATCTCTCAGAAGTCTAAATTTAAATACAATTCTTTTGAAGTCATGGTACTTCACGTATCGACACCTAATACTAGGGACAAAACATTTTTAAAATTTATTCTAGCTATTGTATATTGGCCTCCAGGGCACCACACAGATTTTATTAAAGATTTTGGTGGGTTCTTTGGTGGGTTCTCCATGTAGACAATGATACAGATGCCTTGGGCATGGCTTTCAAAGACACTCTTAACTCCATGGGTGTTAGTCAACATCTGTCAGGACCCACTCACCTTCGTAATCATACTTTAGATTTAATACTTTCTTATGGTATAAATGTGGACGATGTTAAAATCGTTCAGCAGAGTGAAGACATTTCGGATCACTATCTGATATTATGTTTGCTTCAATGGCCTACGGCTGCAAATCAAACTCCTTGTTACAAATATGGTAGAACGATTACTTCAACTACCAAAGATGCGTTTCTCGATAATCTGCCTGATTTGTCTAAAATATCTAGCATGAGTAAAAACGTTGACGATTTTGACACTACTATTGAAAATTTTAACTCTACCTTCTCGGAAATATTAGACACAGTTGCTCCTCTGCGTTTAAAGAAAATTAAAAATAGCAGCCCAACACCATGGTATAATGAACACACTCAGACTCTAAAGAAAGCGTCCCGGAAAATGGAGCGCAACTTTAAGAAAACTAATTTAGAGGTATTTTGTATAGCATGGAAGGATAATTCTCGAAAATACAGGAATGCCATAAAAACGGCTAGATCCGCCCACTTTTCGTCACTAATAGAGGAAAACCATCACAACACTTGGTTTTTATTTAACACCGTGGCTAAATTAACAAAAAATAAGTCGTCAGCGACGTCAGATTCTGATTATCAGCATAACAGTGATGAATTTATGAACTACTTCACTAGTAAAATCCAAAATATAAGAGAAAAAATTATAACAATGCAACCTGAAGTGAAACCCGCTGAACAAACTAACTACAGCACCCCTAAGGAGAAATTGCAATTATTTTCTACAGTAGATCACGATGAACTGTCTAAAATCATTAGATCATCTAAATCAACAACATGCATGCTAGACCCTATACCTACAAAACTACTGAAAGAAATGCTCCCAGAAATTATAGATCCTCTTCTTAGTATTATTAACTCATCTCTGACATTAGGACATGTGCCTAAAGCATTTAAGGTGGCTGTTATAAGGCCTCTATTAAAAAAAAAAAACTCAACCCTAAAGAACTAGGGAATTACAGGCCTATATCGAATTTACCTTTTAAGCCTAAAGTTCTGGAAAAAGTAGTTTCAACTCAATTATGCTCCTTCCTCCAAAGGAATGACATTAATGATGAATTCCAGTCTGGATTTCGAGGATGTCACAGTACAGAGACTGCTTTGATCAGAGTTACAAATGATCTGCTTTTAGCGTCTGACCGTGGCTGTATTTCGTTATTGGTGCTGCTAGACCTCAGTGCTGCATTTGACACCATTGACCACAGCATACTTCTACATAGACTCGAAAAATACGTCTCCATTACTGGAATAGCATTGAAATGGTTTAAGTCTTTTTTATCCGACCGTTTTCAATTTGTAGCAATAAACAATGAGGTGTCCCGCAAATCACAAGTCCAGTATGGTGTACCACAGGGTACAGGGTATTACTGTTATGCTGATGATACTCAACTTTATATTTCCTCGAAGCCTCATGAAACCCAGCAGTTTCATCGAATAAAGGATTGCATAGTTGACTTAAAAATGTGGATGAGTAACAATTTTTTACTACTAAACTCGGACAAAACAGAAGGGTTACTTACTGGACCGAAAACCGCTATACGTAACAACCAAGAATACTGCTTAACGATTGATGGATGCTCCATTAAATCCTCGTCATCAGCTAAGAATCTTGGCGTTGTATTCGATAGTACTCTGTCATTTGAAAGCCATGTCGCCAACACCTGTAAAATTGCATTTTTCCATCTTAAGAATATATCTAAACTACAACATATGCTGTCACTGTCAGATGCAGAGAAATTAATTCATGCATTCATGACATCAAGACTAGATTATTGTAATGCACTTCTAGGTGGATGCCCTGCAGGCCTATTACAAAAACTCCAACTGGTTCAAAACGCGGCAGCTCGAGTTCTTACACGTACAAAAAAGTATGAGCATATAACCCCGATTCTGTCAACCTTGCACTGGTTACCTATAAAGCATCGCATTAACTTTAAGATCATGATTATTACCTATAAAGCCCTACATGGTCTAGCGCCGCAGTATTTGAATGAACTTCTATTGTATTACAATCCTCCACGTACATTACGCTCTCAGGCGTCCTGTCAGTTGGTAATACCTAGAATTTCAAAATCAAGTGCAGGTGGTAGATCCTTTTCTTATCTAGCGCCTAAACTTTGGAATATTCGTCCCTGCAATCTCCAGGAGGCAGACACACTCTGTCAGTTTAAATCTAGACTAAAGACTCATCTTTTTAATCTTGCATACACTACACCTCCATAATATTAATCCTCAGAGGATTTAGGCTGCATTATTTAGATCAACCGGAACCAGGAACACATCCAACAACAAATGATGTACTTGTTGCATCAAAGAGTGCAGAACAGTACTCTACTCTCAGCCAGTCTTGTCTCTTTGTTCCAAGGTTACCGCAGGATGCAGTTCATGCCCAGACCTGATGGCAGAGCTGAGAATGGGGAGCGGTGACCTGACAAGAGCTAAGAGGATAGAGCTGGATAAAGGACGCGACAACTTTGATTTTCCTACAACATTTCAAATGCTATTAGATTGTTAATGATAATCTTAAATCTATCATTTTTATTTTTATTTAGCCTTGTTTTGCAAGCACTGTTGAGCTTGTGCAGAGGCAGCAGCTTTTGCCAGAGGGGAACTGGAATCCCCTGGTTGGGTCTGGGTTCTCCTGAGGTTTTTTTTCTCGATGGGAGTTTTGGGTTCCTCACCACCGTTTGCATATTGTTTTGCACTATCTGCCTGGCCGGGGGGGCTGCTTTAGAATTAAGAAATTAGACATAATTAATATTGCATATAAGAATTTATAGTCCGTTTAATATTTGACCTGTGGTTCTCTCTCCTTTATCACCAATGTGTGTTTGTTTGTCTGTGCTTGTGTGTGTTTGTGAGAGTGTGTTTGTGTGCGTCTGTGTCAACGTGTGTAAGTATGTTTGCATATTGTTTGTGTGGAGCATTTGTATGTCTGTCTTTTGTTGTTTTCACCTTTTTCTTGTTTTTACAGGTATATGCCTTTAGTTTTTTTACTTGTATTCAATGTGTCTCATGTACAGCTGCTTTGTAACAATGAAAATTGTAAAAAGCGCTATATAAATAAAGTTGAGTTGAGTTGAGTTGAGTTTGAGGCTGTAACCACCATTAATGGGTAAATCGCTCCCTTGGCCAGGCTACAGCCTATTCATTATTTGTTTTTGTTTTTTTCTTTATTTAATGTATTAAACTTTATGTTATGTGTATTGCCACATGAGACATGTGTCAGTTTTGTTTAATAAATTGAAGTCGTATACCTACCCAAAGTCCTAGTGTTCATTCCAGTGGCAACCTTGAGCGGGCGTATTGCGTGGATTGGTATATAGGGTGATTGTGGACCTTATGACACAAACACGCTCATAATGCCAACACAATAACAATTGACAACTCTGATTTAAAGCACTTAGGCCCGGTTTCATAGACAAGGCTTTAGCTTCAGCCACTATTTAAGTCGCTTTTATAAAAAATGCCTTCGAAAAATCATTTCTGGTGTGCATCTTGTGACAAAACAGTGGCACTGATATATTTTATTTTTATTTTTTATTTTCAGTCAAGACAGCTCAAACATTAATTTACGTAAGCCTTTGTGTGTGAAACCTTGCACTAAAGTTTCAAATACAATCACAGTGGTGCCAAAATTATAACATGCAGCAATGTTTTCATTGCACTTCTTGGCAAATTTGTAATTACATAGTGTTGTGAAGAAACACATGTTGAAATTACAAAAGAAATGAAATGGATGGAAATAAGACTTTGCTTCAGTATAACATAATGATGAAAACATTTTTTACAGCGAAGCATAAATCCCCCACCCCTGGAAAATCATGCAGAACGCCTGCCAGACTGGGAACACAGATTATGAAACAAGACACACGAAAGAAGTTGTGTTGCGATGATACAGATGGCAGTATTTATTTCATGGTTCACATATGACTTGATGTTTTCAAGGGCCATGAAATACTGAGAATAACATCATGATTAAATTCTACGTCATATGCATCACAATACATGTTTTAAGAGTTGACACAGGAAGTTGTGTGAATATTAAACCTCTGTTAAGGACTCCGTTATAAACAAATCAAAATCATTTCAAAATCTAAAAGACATAATGGATAAACACTGGGGTAAAGGGTTTGGATCAAACACGGCAATTGAACAATACATAAATAAACATAATGAGAAACAGTCAACAAAAAATATAAGCAGAGTATGATGATAATAGTGGCATCTGCTGGTGAATTTGTGGATGTGACAATGACCAAAAACTACACAACAGCTTTCCCAATTTAATAGTGTTACATTTTTCAGTAAATGTATAAAGCATATTGCTTTGTCAAAAAGCACATGATCCGGACAAATGCAATGACTGTAAAAAAGGACCTTGGGGGGAGTTTTCACCCACTCTACCCTAATCTCTCTCTTATCATCATCATCATGGCAAACATGTTCTCTATCATTCCCATTTACAGCATCATACATCAGCAAGAACTGTGGCAGAACGTTGCTTTTGTTTTCAGATTCACACACAGTACAAGAACACAAGACAACCACACTGCTGTGATGATGTGATAATTATTGTGAAACGTTTCGTGCAATGTACACACAAACTGAATGAAACAAATTAAATGAATTACAATGATTTATTCTAATTATCTTGGGTTTATTGTGGACTTCAGAGAGGAAAAAAGTCCAGAAGACTGAGCATTAGGAAGGGTCTTTTTGCCTGTCTGTTATATGAACAAACACTGGAGGACGCGCACATCGGGAGCGCGGTGAGAGCGCAATCTCTCCATTAACATCATGTGAAAAGCATCATCTAAAAAACGCTTTTAGATTAACCTAAAGGCGATCTCAGTTGATAAAAACAACTTTCTTAAGTGAAAAGGGACAACTTTAAGGACACGACTCCTATGGAATACCCAGTAAAACTTTACACATAGAGTTTGATCGTTGTATTCAACCGAGTCTTGGGTAAGTGTGTAAATATTCATATTAAACCTATCAAAATAATTTCGAACTCTAGATACATAGACTGGACTGGTTATGTTTCATGAATCTATTCATTAAATTATTTGGTATTATTGTTTTGTCAATTCGTTGAAATACACGTAGAGGTTGGATTTGATTTTCTTCTGTTTGTGCTATTTGCTATAATAGACGTTTGTTTTTAGTCAGCGAAAATTGCGATACCATTTTCTCCTTTTGGTTTTGTTTGTCAAATTTTATTTCTCTAGGCCTTATCTTGTCTTCAAAAAGTTTTACCATAACATGCCCCAATAGCGCTTTATATGGGATACATTGCACAATGGGACATTTTTATTCACTAAACGCTTTTTAGGCTAAAACATTTGATTAAAACGTTTTTTTTAAGTTCCATAGGAAATAAGTCATTTCTTTGACGAACTAAAGATAAACACTATTTAGGCTACAATTTTTACTTAAAACACGTGACTCGACTTCTGGATCACGTAAAATATATTTAATAGCTATAAACGACCAATATGGTTTATCCAACATCCACAGAAAAATATGATGACATGTTATTTACTGTAACTTGAAACTACTGAACCAGATGTTGGAAACAAAACATTTGTGTAAATAGACTTTGAACTCAAATCCTTGGTGTATGACAGTCAGCCTTGCTCTAGCCATGAAACTAAATGTGCCAGTTTAACATTCCTATAATGTCAATATATTTAAATAATACTTAATAATACTTAATAATTACCATAGATAATGCCAAGTGGACTCTAATAAGAATGATTTGAAATGATTTTCTTTTTGCAGACAAATCGTGATCGATATCAAGTCGAGCTTTTCCAAAAGAAAAAGTCCTGCCGATGCAAAATGTGTGAATCAAAACAAAAGTCAAGTCTGTTGTGGAGATTCATGCCAATTCTGTGTGTTTGGGCCAGTATAACACAGAGAAGCATCGGCTGCCCCAAATCATGTGCCTGTTACGCTCCAACAGAGGTGCACTGCACATTCAGATACCTGAGTGAAATACCCAGAGACATTCATCCAGCTGTTGAGAGAATTAACCTGGGGTAAATCTGGCGTCCTCTGTAACCTTTTCACTTTAATAGGTTTTTTTAGGACAAAATCTTATATTCACTGTGCTTTGTTTCAGGTACAACAGTATTACAGCTCTTAAAGTAAATGACCTATTGGGGCTAAAACATCTGGATCTATTAATGCTGCACAGTAATGTCATCAAGATTATTGAAGACAACTCATTCTACAAGCTCACATCCCTTCAGGTAATAAACAGTACCATTGCAATGAGAGAAACATTATATTCATTTAACACTAAGTGTTTTCACTATGCAAAAAAATGTAATGTAAAAAAATGAAGGGAAATTTCCCCCAAAATAAAGCTTCTGCAATTATTTGTTTACTCTCATGTGGTTAAAAACCTGTACATGACTCTTTCTTCTGAGTTACACAAGAGAAATGTCTGAGTGGTTCCTTTCAAATGAACTCAACGCTGAACTCATGTGAAATGACACTTTTGGGGAGAACACCTCTATGTGACTGTCTGAAGAATGTATGCAACTAGTACCGCAACTCCAGTTGAAGTAAAGACATATGAGCTTTGACAAGTACTTAAGTAAAAAGTAGCCATAACTACTATCTATTTTACGTTGATGCTCTTAACTGGCACTCACATCATATTAAAGCAATATTTATAACAAATGTGGTCCTGGACCAAAAAAACTGTCACCAAAGTCGCGTGGGTATATTTGAAGTAATAGCAGAAAATTCATTATATTGGTCAAAACATGTTAAGTAAAGATCATGTTCCACGAATATATTTTGTAAATTTACTACCGTAAATATATAAAAACGTCTCGTTTACGGATTTAACCTCAGTTCCCTGATGGAGTGAATGAGACGTTGTGTTGACAGAAAGGGTTCGCCCTTGAGAACCTATCACTTTGCCTGGTTTTGAAACAGGCCAATGAAATTGGCGAATGAAATTCATTCATTCACCTATAGTTCTGAGGAGCCTGAGAGCCTCTCACGACTGCTGCAGCGGTCAGCACGTGTTTGTGGCAAGAAGGACACAACGTCTTGTTGCCTCCATCCAAAGTCTAGGTTACATCCGTAACCTAGGTGTTCCCTTTTAGTCAGTCTCTCGAAGTTGAACCGATAGATGGGGTTCCTATTAAAACTCGCCACAACGCTGTGCTCTACTACAATCTCAGCGAAATGACGGGGACAAGTCTGGGCGTGTCAGACATGAGCGCTTTTGTGAAATCTGTAATATTCCAGTGGATAGTTAGGCAGAGGGTCCCAGAGCTTTCAGAAAAGGTGGGAAGCCTCTACCTTCGGTACTCTTGGGCGGCGGCCTAGTTTCTCTAACAGCGAGAAGCCGCCTGATGCTGCAAGGCCACTGGGTAAGTGCACTCCTCAAATGGGGAACGCACTACAGGGACTAGTTCTAGTGGAGACAGCCTAATGGTCTCACCGTCAGGGGAGAGCTCATGGGAGAAATATGCAGACTGAGGTAGTTAGCTGCGAGGAGGAGGTCCACCTGGGGAGGTCATGGGTTTCCAAGGTGGGAACCAAACCTTGGAAACCCATAGGATACATAGGATACATTGGACGGAACCGCCCAAGTGGGAGAGTTACAACGTCTGGTAGCACTAGGTCCGGTTAGAACTCAAGGTACCCGGTCTAAGGGGCAGGGCTGCTCTGCCCATGCTTAGTGATGGATGGAATGCCTGTTCTTCGCCCCGTGGAGGAAAGAATGGAGGGTAGGAAGCACGCTGACCCACCAATGGAAAGGGGGGAAGGTGCTTTTGCAGGCATATGTCCTACCGGCTGCCAGTTCAAGGCGGGCTGACACCGGTTCAACGCAGAGGTTGTTAAACCTTACGAAGGTGTTGTGCGTAGCCCAACCGGCAGCTCTGCAGATATCTGCCAGAGATGCGCCCTGCGCCAGTGACCACAAGGAGGCTATACCCGGGTGGAGTGAGCTCTCACTGACAGTGGGGACTGGCGATTCTGAGACTGGTACGCCGTCGTGACGGCATCCACAATCCAGGCCGCTACTCTCTGTTTGGAGACAGCTCTACCCTTTTGCTGACCTCCAAAACCGACAAAGAGCTAAACAGAGCTCCTGAAGCTCTGCATGAAGTCCAAGTAGAGGTGCAGTGCACGTACTGGACACAACACGGATGGGGTTGGGTCTTCCTCCCCAGTGGGGAGCGCCTGCAAGTTCACAACCTGGTCCCGAAAAAGGAGTGGTGGGGTAGAGGTTAGTCTCAAGTCTCTCTTGTAGACAGGACAACACCTTCCCTATCAAGCAACTCTGTGGCTCTTCTCTGCGAAAAGAACACCAGGACGAGAAGAGGCACCACTTATAGGCGTATAGGCGCCTAGTGGCCAGGGCCCCAGCCTTATAAATGGTCTCAACAGCCGCTGGGGGTAGGCCACTCAGGATCTCCTCGTCCCGTCCAGGGGCCAGACATGGAGGTTCCAGAGGTCTGGCCTGGGATGCCACAACGTGACCTTCCTTTGAGAAACGAGGTCCTTCGTCAGGGGGGTCGGCCAGGGTCAGAAGCATTAGCTCTGAGAACCAAGTCTGGTTGGGCTAGTGTGGCGCAACTAGTAACACTTGATGCTCCTCTTCCCTGACCTAGCTTTGCACAGGGGAAAGTATGCTCTTTTCTCTTGCTACAGGGGGACTAGGGGTACGATCTGCTTCTTCTCCCCCTGCGGGAGGTTTTTTGATGGCCAGCAGTGTGGATCCCTAGCCGTGGGGAGAGGCCCCCGGGGAGGAGATCGGCTCTGCTGTTCCTGCCTGGCGAAGCAGCTCAACGCACCGTCGATTTGAGGTTGGTGAGGACTGCTCGAGTATACTCGAAATTTTGTTTTGTCTTGATGCAACGTTGGTTTGCCGAACACCATCGCGAGGAGGACGAGAGCGGATGTTAGAAACACACAGGGAGATTGGAAACTCTTTTTGTGAGAATGTGGGCGCTATGCCCCCGGGTACCACTAGCTTTCCTGTAGCTCAGTGGTAAGAGCATTGGGTTCGATCCCAGGGGATTGCAAATACCTATGTTAAATGTATAGGATAAAGCAATGTAAGTCGCTTTGGATAAAAGTGTCTGCCAAATGCCAAAAATGTAGGGTGTGGCTTATCACCTTCATCTGCTTCTTCACCGTCGAGAACTGCTTGGAGAAGTCCTTGACAGTGTCACCAAACAGCACGCCCTGCGCGATGGGGGCGTTGAGAAACAAACCTTCTCGGCGTCCCGCATCTGCACGAGGTTGAGCCAGAGGTGTCTCCACGAGTGTTGACATCGTCCGACCTAGGGCCCGCGACCTTAAGGCGAGGTCAATGGTGGTGCGGAGTTCCTACATTAACCTTTGTTCAGTCTTACCCTTACGTAGCCCTTTCAACGCCCTTTGCCTGATGGACCTGCAGGCTGGCCATGGCGTGGAGAGAGGAGGCAGCTTGACCCGCAGCATTATAAGCTTTTGACACCAGAGATGCTGAAGTCCTACATGCCTCGGACGGGAGTCTAGGTCGACCTCTCCAGGTGGCCCCCATCTGCGGGTACAGGTACACCGCGACTACACGTTCCACCTGGGGCACGTCGCCGTAGACTCTAGCTGCTCCACCATCGAGGGAAGAGAGGATGCTCGAACCGGTTTGACGTGAATGAGCCACAAATGGGCATTCCAGGTCTTACTCAGTTCGTCATGCACCTCCGGGAAAAATGGAACCGGGGCTGGACGCAGCTTGGAGTTGCGCTCAGACCCCAGGTATCATGTATCCAACCGCGAGCGTTGAAGGAAAGGCAGTGGGGTGCACTGCAACCGATGCTCACTGCGGTCCGGGATAGCATTGCTGACATCTCGACATCCGCATTCTCCTGAGCTAGTCCTCCCGTGGGAGGGAGCTGCAAGGATTTGTCGGGATCGGATGCCAGCAGATCGCCCTCTGATGCTGCAATAGACATCTCATCCTCATCACGCACCGTTTCCGGATAGGGGACTGGGGATCCAGTCGGCTGGGAGCCGCCTTCCGGGGAACGTTCAGATGAGCGTGACGGGGTGTTGAAAGGTCCGCAAGCGCTTTGCTGACAGATTGACGCTCACAGAATATCACCCTCGCTGATATTAAATTCCCTATATCACCCTAGCTGCTCGCACTAGCAGGAGTTTCTGCAAGAGAAACTGTCCAGGGGACAATCCCTGTTATTATGTGACCGCCATTTCGCCCACGCCCTGATTGATGGGGTTTCTGTCGGAAAACACCCTATAGTCGCCCGCTTTATTCGTGGAGCGAGTATTCTAATGGCAATCACCTCTCTTAAGAGAGTCGGAGATTTGCAGGAGCTCTCGACCTCGCCGTCTTGTTTAAATAGTGTCCCTGGGATGGTCAAAGCTATTGTGCATCATCACCCTAGTTATCTCCCTAAAGTTCCGTTCTCCACCGTGCATCCGGTTGTTCTTGAGGCCTTCTGCCCTCCGCCGTTCATGACGTCGGAGCAGGAACAATTACACCTACTCTGTCCAGTACGTGCTCTTCAGACTTACAGCCACCACACTAGCCAGTGGCGTAAATCGGAGCAACTTTTTATATGCAATGGGGGCGCAGCAAAGGGGCGGCCACCAAGCAAAGAATGTCATTGGGTGAGGGATGCTATTGCTCTGCTTGTGACAAAATCAATAATTAATTATCCACTGTTTAGCTCACACAAACTACTGTTTGGCTCACTGTGTGAAGAGTTTTGCAAAAGTCACCAAAGTATGAAAAAATGTGTCCTAGAAATTGTAAAAAAAACTGTAACTATTCCATATTGGAATGTAATTGTATAATATTTTTCCTGTGTTTCTTCTCTGTTTCTTTGCGATACACTGCTGTGTGTGGTGTGCATAGGCTCTCCTGTTTTTGCCAAGTGCCTGATATCCTCAGGACAACATCATGTTGACCCTGGGACAACATTTAAATCAACCAATCAAATTTCAGAAATAAGTTCACAGTTTATTTTAAGTTTAATCTTCCTACCAGGATTAGGTGCTTCTAGACCATTGCATCTCACTTATCATTTCCCTCTGATTTTAGGGGTACATAATGGTTACGGTTGGAGTTTGGTGTGGGTTTAGGTTTTCTTTATAAAAATGTTGTCCTGAGGACATCAACCACTTGGCAAAACCAGCTTGAGCATGTGCATATGGGTATGTGTCTGGAGTGTGTTTGTTTCCGGCTTTTGTACGAGTTTTGTGCATGAGTGTTTGTGTTCAGTGAGTATGTGTTGTGCGGCTGTGATTCATGCATGTGTGCTTTGTGAGCATATGTGTTTGCGTGTGTGTGTCCTCTTGCGTCATGTGAGTGTGTGCTGTATATTTTGTGTGTTGTGTGTGTGAGAATGGCATTGTATTGTTCATATTTATATTCATATATTATACTTTTCTTTTTCATAAATTTAATGTGTTCCTTATAGTTGACATTTTTTTTGCGCACCTGCTTTGTAACAATGAAAATTGTAAAAATCGCTATATAAATTAAATTGGAGTTGGGTTAAGATGAGTAACCAGAGACCTTTTGTGTCCCTACAATTGTAATGGGGTTTAGTGTTGTTAGGTTAAGTTACCAACAGT
This sequence comes from Triplophysa tibetana, assembly GCA_008369825.1. Lineage (NCBI taxonomy): Eukaryota > Metazoa > Chordata > Actinopteri > Cypriniformes > Nemacheilidae > Triplophysa > Triplophysa tibetana. The sequence continues at coordinate 25,632,656 of CM017917.1, forward strand.
TATCAAAATATCAACCTTTGCGTTCTCCTAAGGAGAAAAAATCCCACAGGTTCAGAATGACATGAGAGTGAAACTTTGTATTTGTCAATGTATGGTAACTCATTCTTGTAACGTGTCCTCTGCATTTAACCCATCCATCGTATATAATAAACACACACACTGTTAGTTGGAAGAATAATATCATTTTAATTTTGGGGGCAAACTTACTTTTTGTCTTTGGCAGTTAGGCAGAAAATGACTAGAAGACCAATCTAGTATACTTAAGGGATATTTCAAACATGTTTTACAGTCGGAGTCATATGACCATTTATCCTGGCTCATCCAAGCATTAGAATAGGAGTATAGAGCTTGAGATATGAAAGAACTGCTTGACACGTCTCCATGGGGTTAATAAAGGCCTTCAGAAGCGGATCGACGTATTTGTTTAGCAGAAATATCCATATTTAGACTTTTTTTAACACTAATGTCCAGCCAGAGCTTACGACCTTGCCTGTGATTTCTTTTAAAAAGTTCTAAATAAAGATATTTCTCTTAAACTAACGCATCGATTCGCCTAAAAAGAAGAACGGTGTCGAGCAATTCTTTGATCATTGGTTTCTCTTCATGGAGCTTCAAAATCTCACTCTCTATGCACTGCTATTCTAATGCTTGGATAAGCAAGGATAAATGGTATTATAACTCCAAATGTATTCGTCTGAAATAATTAAGTCATATACACCTAGGATACCTTGAGGGTGAGTAAAACATGGTGTAATTTTGTTTCATATCTGAAATATCCCTAGAATAGCTGATTAATGGCTACAATTTTTAAATGCACTGGCTTTTACCTCACATTTTTTATATGTGTGTGCTGGATTTTGTTATTATAATTTTCCTTAGAATTCATGTTTTGATTGATATATTATGATATAATTGAATTCATTACAATGTCAATTGCAGCATTATTAACCGTCTCTTTGGCTTTTCTGTCTAATTAAAACTCTTTATTTATATTAACATGTCTAGGTTCTGAAAATGGGTTATAACCAAGTTGAGAAGCTTGACAAGAATACATTTAGAGGCCTGGACCATCTTGTACGGCTCCATATGGACCATAATCACATTACATTCATCCATCCAGAGAGTTTTTATGGATTAAAAATGCTACAGTTGGTCAACCTTGAGGGAAATTTGCTCCAGCAGCTTCATCCGGACACTTTTATATCGTTGCGCTACAGCCATATCTACAAACTCTCAACTCTCAAGACAATTTATCTATCAGACAATTCTTTAACCACATTGTCTGGAGCTCTTCTTGCTGGTTGTTACAAGATAGAGAATCTTTTTCTAAGTGGAAACCCCTGGTCATGTGACTGTCAGATGAGTTGGCTTTCCGGCTGGATAAAGAAAAACCCTGGTGAGAGTCTGGTCTATGATGACCAATTGTTGTTTTAAAATAATACAATAACATACAGAACAAAAATGTAAATCATCCAAGAATCATCATTGTAATGGATGGCAAACAGAGGATAACAGTTTTTGTTATTATTTACAGGAGTTCTGAAATGCAAAAGAGAAAGGACGATTGTTAAAGAACACCTGTGTCCTGTCTGTGAGTTACCACTTTCTACGAGAGGCAAGAGTATTGTGCATTTACCTGATGATGGCTATACATGCACAAGGCCATGGATTCATCCTCACCTGAAACAAAAAAATGTTACTTTGGGTGAAGATTACTATATTTCAGTCTCTCCCAAAGATTTTGTTGCACCCATTGGCATGGTGGAAATGAATATCACTGATCAGTTCCACAATGTGGCCAGTATAGCATGTGTTGTACAGAGACCTGTGGGAATGGACAACTTGACTGTCAAATATGGAGCAAATGGAAAAGATGTACGTGCACTGAGTGCAAATGTCTCAACTTCATTGGTCTGCAGCATTGATAATGATCATTTGAGCCAGATTTGGAACATTTTTGCTATCTATAGAGAGTCACATATGAAACTTGAACGAGGATTATCACTTTCTTTGCAATCAGATATAGTTTACACATACAAGCAAAAAGCTCCCACTGCAGATGATGTTTTTACAGAAATTGAGGCGAAAATCAAAGCTAATCCTGTATGGTTAATGCAAGGTATGATAAGCTTACAGCTGGACCGCATGGCAACAACTTTCCAGTCCCTTAATATTAAGTATTTCTCCAATGTTCAAGTAGATGTTAAAAGCAGCAAGGATAGTAGAGATCAATATAGCTGGACAATGATCAGAAGGGACAATCAGACCCAGACAGAACACTCTGTCCTTGCTGGTAGGCTGGTTGAACTAAACTGCCAAATCTTTGGGGATCCAAAACCAACAACAGAATGGAGTCTACCAGATGGAAGTAAGATACATGCACCATACCACAGTGAGGATCAAAGGATTGTGGCAACTAATTCAGGAAGACTTACTTTAAGATCAGTGGAAAGTTCAGACACAGGTGTCTATCACTGCATTGCCACAAACTTCCTGGATGCAGATATCCTTGCTTTCAGGGTGACTGTATTGTCTCCATATAGTAAAGAGGAAGAGCTTAATGGAGTTCAAATCTCACAAACTGTTGGTCAGAAAGTATTTCTTGATTGCACCTCATCCAGCAGTCCACAGGCTTCGGTTCAGTGGATACTTCCTGATCAAACAGTTTTAGACAAATCTTTTGGAAACAGAAAGCTGCACAGAAATGGTACTTTGGAAATACCTGGACTGACTTTGCAAGATGCAGGATTGTACAGATGCTTAGCTGCCAATTATCTAGGAGCAGATTTGATTGCCTCTCGAGTAATGATTTTTGATGATTTGTCAACAAGCACAAAGCAGAGTGAGATACAAACTGTAGTACATACTGTAGGTGATAGCCAGAAACATAGCAGCAGATATCATCCTCACATCGTTAGTGAGGATTCAAGGAGTATTATCTCAGACAGACCGTACACCCGATTTCATAAGGCTCCCACTGTCAGAAGAGGCAACAGAAGAACTCGAGTTAGAGCAAGACGGGTCTTTAATAAACCCACCAAAATAGCAGATACTCAACATTTTTCCACCTTTATCATGAATTCTGAAAATAAAAGAGGAAATGAGGATGAGACACTTACAGATGTGCCAGAAGATAGTGACATGATCTCTGGGGATGGTGTCTCTGAGGATGAATTTGCTGTCATGACTACCCAAACACTTGGACTTAAGACAGTTAGTAACATTAATACCACTAGTTTTACAATTCCAAAGACCAATGACATGACTGTCAACAGTTTCATGAAAGAAGAAGCCAACAATGTTAATGTTGTCTTAAAAACAAAAGACAAATCAAAGTTATTTACAGCCACATCATACCTGTACTCTCATTCTCAGACGCATACCACACCAAAAGTGAGCAGTTTCATTCCAGTGTATGATGGAGCTCCACAGAAAGATGTGCTAGCCCCAAATACAACTAACTCAGATTATGTGTTAAACCACAGTAATGGTAGCCCATACAAACATGAGAGAGAAATTAACAGACACTCAGGGGAGCCTCTTACTGTACATACTGCAACCGAAGATACAGATACAATTGAGCTCCTGCTCTCTGGAGACTCAGAAGAGGTTAAAGCTGGGGGAACACCATCATACAACTTTCAGATCCCACATGTAACCCACCTGCAATCTGAAAGTCAGACTACATTTACAACTGTCACCACAACTGATAGAGAGCAGGACAAGATCACATTTCACACCACTCAAAGAATCACTTCTCCTCATCTCCTTCCAGGGTCTACAATCATCTCAAAACACCAAATCCAAATCGTTCCTCCTAAAAAATCCCAGTCAGGAAAGAGACCTAACTTTCCTGGCAAACGTAGGATCATTCGTCCCAGCAAAATTTCAGACATTAAGTCTTTACTAGATAAATTTAAACATTTGTCTGTAAACAAAGGGGACAATCTCACTTTACCAGACACTGTGGAACAAATCTCAGATTGTGATGATGAAGGGAGATTTAAAGCTAGAGTGTCTGCAGAAAAATGCAAAACTACATTGGATCAAAGCTTTGTCAATCCTACCACTAGTTATCACATACCATTACAAAAAGGTGTATTAACAATACCACGTACAAATTGGTCAACCTCGCCAAAGACCAATGCTGTAACTGAATCACAGAAGTCAGCAACTAATATTCTTTCCATACTTAAGGAGCCACAATATTATAAAAAAACTGTTTATGCAGAGGAGATCGATCTAACCAAAGATGCTAATGTTCCTCTATCAATGCTAATCCCAACTACAAAGTCTCCTAAAATCACACAAGAGAATGTCAAAGAATCGTCGACTGTACAAGAGCACATGACAGCATCCGCAGCAAAACCAGAGGTGAAGAAAAGGGTGTCAGCTGCAGTATCTTCTAAAGATTTGCAGCTTCCACGTATAATTGGCTCCCCACCAATGACAAAAGAAAAAAACATTCTGGAAACATCAACTGATGACGCATCGGGCTCTTCTTCCTATCTTGCACCAGATACATCTTATACAGTCATACCTCTTTCAGCAACAAGGTTTCCTGCTTTCCATGAGCTGTCCATTCCAACAGAATCTACACCAGCTTCAAACACTTTGGCAGCCCCACCAACAATTAAAACTGAGATAAAGCAAAATTTTGATCGGGGTAGGCTCTCAGGTTCTCAAACAAGATTGTGGGGAAATCAGAAGCCTGGCTTCAAAAGGAGAGGGCAGGTCAAAACCCTAACAACACACCAAGCCTCGATTACTGAAATCACTGACAAATCTACTACCAAATCCACCACTATAGCATCACACAATCAGAACAGAAGTGTGGGAGTAGGACCTCTGCCTAAACCCTTTAAAGTAGGAGAGACGCCTCTGCCAGCTATTAATGCTGACTCTGAGGCTTGGAGAAACTCTATTATGTCTTTTACTAATTTACCAGAATTCACCACTTTGACAACTGAACCAGCATCAACTTACAGAAGACATACAGCGATTGGATTTCCCACTACACCACAATCCCAAACCCAAAGGAACACCAATACTATCCCAGTGAACATTGATATGAGGCTTAAAGCAGAAAGGGGTTTGAGATACACAACAAAAAGACCCTATATGAGTGTTCAGCCGACCGTATATGATAAAACGTACAAGGACTGTTTTGAGTGTCATACCTCATCTGGTGTACCTCTGGGAAAATCAAACGAGAGAAGAATAAGTTCAGTCACAATGTTTGATCAAACTGAAAAAGAATTCTACACCCTCACCCCTTCTTCACACAATATTGATACAGTAAATTCAAATGCCTATGACCGCTCTTCCAAGATTTACTCATCTAATACTATAAATAGGTCATCTGTTGAGGATGTTATTTACAAGCCAAGGATTATTGGTGGAAAAGCTGCCAGTTTTACTGTTCTATTAAACTCTGATGCCTTGCTTCCCTGCAACGTGACTGGCAATCCTGAACCCACAATCAGCTGGAGACGATTTGCATCTACCAGAGGTATATTTTTTCATGCCATACATGCGTGAGTAAACTACTATGTTCAATTTCTTGAGAAGAATTGATAATTTTACCGTCTCTTTTCTTTCCTTTATATCACCAGGTAAGATGTTGACAATCAGGAGCAAAATGGGTAAATTTGAAGTCTTGAAGAATGGAACGTTGTCAATCCAAAGAACAAACATTAAAGACAATGGGCATTACATATGTTTGGCAGAGAATGAACATGGCTCCGATAAGCTTGTGGTTACATTGTCAGTTCTGGAATACCCAACGCGTATATTGGAACCAAAGGTTAGGGAAGTTAAGGTTCTCTCTGGGAAAACTGTAGAATTGGAATGCAAGACAGAGGGCAGACCAGTGCCGATGGTGTCATGGATTCTACCAAACCAAACAGAAGTTAGGAGACGAAAAAATATGCATGGAAGAGTAGCAGTAACCTCAAAGGGGATAATAACTATCCAAAATGTGTCAACTTTTGATTCTGGAAATTACAAGTGTTTTGCGACTAATACGGGCAGTACTGACACCGTCACTGTTCGCCTGCAAGTGTTGGCAGAATCCCCGCTAATACTGGAAGAGAAACAACAGCTGGTTAAAGCTGTTGTTGGGCAGAATCTCTTTTTGCCCTGTTCCAGTCATGGTGACCCCAAACCTACTACACACTGGGTCCTACATGATGGCACAATCATAAGGCCTTTTAAATCCTCACACCCCAAGATATCTGTTTTTTTTAACGGTACACTTCACCTGAGGAATTTAGCAATAACTGAAAGTGGAAAATATGAGTGTGTTGCAACTAGCAGCACAACATCAGAGCGGCGTGTGGTGATGCTATCTGTGAAGAGGACAGAAACTGCCCCTCAGATCATTCAAACATCATCACTTAAAACTGAACTGCTATATGGTGGTCGTCTTCAATTAAACTGCTTTGCAATTGGGAACCCAAAACCCAATATCATTTGGAGGCTTCCTTCCAAGGCTCTTGTGGACCACTCGAACAGGTAGGTTATTCCCTTTTATTTTTCAAGGTTAGGTGTGTCGTTATGACGTTTTCAACTTCAATTGTCAGGTTCAACCAATGGAAAAAGCTGCTTGGAAACAATTGTTATTTAATTTATTGCCACTAAATTGACACATAAATGATACACAACTCAATAACAACACTACATTGTTGACAGAAGTAAAATACTTATCAAAAAACTGTGTCGAATCCTATCATCTTACGACTGACTTTTAAAATTCGAATGAAATTGGCAAATCAAATTTGCATACCGGACTCCGCCCCGGATATCCGGGTATAGAAGGTAGATGGTCTGCTGAATTCATTCACCTTTTGGGCTGAGGAGCCTCATAGCATCTCTCGACTGCTGCAGCGGGCGGCAAGCATTGTGGCAAGAAGGACACAACGACTTGTTCACTCCATCAGGGAACAGAGGTTACATATGTAACCGAGACGTTCCCTTTCTTTCGGTCTCTCGTTGTGTCGAACCGACAGATGGGATTCCTAAGACAAAAACGACACGGCGCTGTGCCGCATCACAATCTCTAGTGAAGCGACGCTGACTGGCCTGGGCATGCATGTCAGGTTTGAGCGCTAGTGCAAAATTAAAACCATCCAGTGGAGAGGTTGGGGGCCCAGAGCTTTGGAAAGGAGCCGTCCGACACTGTAAGGGTCACTGGGGAGGCGCTATTTCCTCAGTGAGGAAACGCGCTACAGAGACCACTTCCTACCGTAGGGATACACCAACATGGTTTCGCTGTGAGAGGAAAACTCATGGGAGGAATATGGGGACTGAATGGAGTACCAAGATGAGGAGGTCCACCTAGGAAAGGTCATGGGTTAACAAGGTGGAAACCAATCATGAAGATACATCCGTCGGAACCAGCCTGCTGAGGGGTTACTACGTCTGGAGCGCTAGGTCCAGTTAGAGCTATGCGCTAGATAACTAAGCTGATACTCGGCCTAAGGAGCAGGGCTGCTCTGCCCATCCCGCCCGCAGGAGGTTAGTCACGTTAGCTTAGTAATGGATGGAATGCCTTTTTCTTCACCCAGTGGGGGAAGAAGGGAGGTGGAAATAACACACTGACCCACCTAGGAGGGGGGAAGGTGCTTTCGCAGGCGTAAGCTCTACCGGGTGGAGTGTGACTTCACTGCGAGTGGGCACGGTTGATCTTGGGACCGGTCCAGTACCCCAATCTCTTGTTTGGAGACAGCTCTCCCCTTCTGCTGACCTCCAAAACAGACAAAGAGCTGATAAGAGCTCCTGAAGCTCTTCATTCGGTCTAAGTAGAGGCGCTGTACGAATACTGGACACAATACAGATGGGGTTGGGTCTTCCTTCCCGGTGGGGAGCGCCTGCAAGTTTACCAACTGGTCCCGAAGGGGAGTGTTGGGAACTTTGGGCACGTAGCCAGGCCGGGGTTTCAGGATAACTAGAGAATCACCGGGCCCGAATTTGAGGCAATCGGGGGACACAGATAGTGCCTATATACGCTAAGGCAGTTAACTTTTAACGAAGGCATGTTTGTCCTGCATGAGAGGTTGTAGCCTCTTCAGTGCACGTATCACAGCCAACAACTCTAGGCAATTGATATACTAGCGCAGACGGGGGCCCGTCCATCGCCCCAACATGGTGATCTGTTGTCACCACAACGCGCCTCGTGACCTGCCCGAGAGGATCCCCTGTCCGTCGAAAGGTAATTGAAGACCAATGGGTTAGGGTGAATCGGCAGAGAGGCGTAATGGCCATACCTCTGTAGCCAGTCTTGGAGCTCATGTGCATCAACCCGAGGGGTATCACCCTCGCTGAGGATTCAATGTGTCCCAGGAGCCTCTGAAATTGTTTCAGGGGCACCGCTGACTGCCTGAATTGTTCCAGGCAGTTCAACACTGACTGAGCACTAACTGTAGTCAGTCGCGCTGTCATGGAGACACCGAGAAAGAGAATGCTCTGCACAGGGGAGAGCTTGCTCTTTTCTAGGTTGACCTGTAGTCCCAATCGATCTAGGTGCCGCAGCACTACGTCCCTGTGTGTACATAACAATCACGCGATTTTGCCAAGATGAGCCAGTCATGAAGATAGTTTAGTACCCGCACACCTCTCTCCTTGAGGGAAGTTAGGGCAGCTTCCATCTTCTTCGTGAAGACTTGTGGGGACAGTGACAGAACAAAAGGGAGGACTCTGAACTGATATGCCTGACCCTTGAAAGCCAACAGTGGGAACGGGCAATGACGAGGGAAAATCGAGACATGCAAGTGAGCATCACACAGGTCAATTGCCATGAACCAATCTTGACATCTGATAGACGCCAGGATGCGCTTTTGCGTGAGCATCCTGAATGGCAGCTTGAGTAGGTGCCTGAACATCTCGGCTAGAGGGGCGAACCCCATCTGTCGGTTTGACACAACGTCTAGAGACCGACAGAAAACGAACCTACTCCCGACCAGGCTAGGTTCATAGAATATGTTTCAATGGTTACTGACTGAGTATATGTTACCTCTCTTTAAGAAACGGGCTTGAGTTACCCTGCTTTCTTGGGTTTGACATACCTCACATTCTGAAACAGAAAACCCAGAATTACCCCTTATTTTAAGGTTAATAAACTCAGTTTTCACTAAACCTCCTTTCTGAAACGGGCCCCTGAGGGGTATTGCACAAAAGTAGAATAAAGAAATCCAGGATAATTGAGCAAGCGCGGCTTGACCTAGTCTGCTCAGTGCATCCTGGCTTAATTGGTTGCACGTTTGCTTATTCAGGATACCAACGCGAAGCTAAATCAAGCCAGGTTTAGATTGGTCGGATGAGTGCCACGCCACGTTCACGACATTCTTAAATAGACCACGCGATCACTCACAGAATCACAGATGGGAACATGGATAAAAGTCGCGCTTCATACTTCACGGCCGCTGGACAACAGCTCCTGATGGAGTTCTATGAACAGGTGAAAGATACCATAGGAAAGAAAAGGCAAAACCAATGCCATAATTAACTCTTTCCCCGCCAGCCTTTTTTTTAAAAGTTGACAGCCTAGGCCAGAGTTTTTTTACATTTTCACCAAATTTGAATGGCTCGCATTAAATTTAATGCAAAGAATGTATGGACAAAAAATATGTCAAATGAAAGAACAGAGTCTCAGAAGAAAGAAAGCATATTCTTCTATCTTCCTTTGTTAGTTTTTTATCATTTTAATTATCCTGTATTAAAATGGCCCACCAGTAAATATATGTTTTGTAATCTCAATTACTGCAATAAAACACACATTTATGAAACCTTTGATGGCAATTTGACAAGCACTCTTCATGAGCATAGCAAAATAACACTTGACCTGAGTAATAATAATACAACTTAAATCAATATAGAAAGACTGTTGCAATTACAAACAACCACAGATTTAAATGAAATGAAAATTGACAAATATGTAATATTTTAATACAGGATAATTAAAATGATGCAACAACAAAGACCATGGACATGCTGCAACCAAACCTGTGTGGAATTAATGTGCTTGCATGCAGCAAACACATTAATTCCTCACAGGATTGGCGGTGGAATCACTAGAATTAATTTGAGCCTGTCTGCTAGCCTTGTCTGGAACAGGCTAGCTGCAGAGAATAAATCACCATGGTAACTTGGCCGGGTTAAGTTTGAGCTGCTTTCATGCAACCGACTTGAGGCTAAATTCAGCCAGGATAACGTCTTGGTTACGTATGTAACCTCAGTTCCCTGATGGAGGGAACGAGACATTGTCTCGAGAACGACAGATGGGATTCGCCCTTGAGAACCAATCAACTCTGACTACTATAGAAAAGGCCAATGATATTTGGCGAATGAAATTTGCATGCCGGGCTCCGCCCCTGGATATCCGGTATAAAATGAAGCCGGCGTGCAGCATTAATTTACCTCTTGTTCTGAAGAGCCTGAGAGCCTCTCACGACTGCAGCAGAATACGATACGTGTTTGTGGCATAAGGGACACAACGTTTCGTTCCCTCCATCAGGGAACTGAGGTTACATACGTAACCAAAACGTTACCTTTTTGTCGGTCTCTCGACGTTGTGTCGAGAACGACAGATGGGGTTGCCTATGGAAAACGCCACAACGCTGTATCACGTCATAATCTCAGCGAAGCGACGGTAACAAGCCTGGGCGTGTCAGCTCGAAGCTTCGTGAAACTGTAACCTTCCAGTGTGGTGGTCGGGGGGTTCCAGAGCTTTCTTGGAGAGAGATGGATACAGCCCTGACCGGTAACCTTTCACGGACGGGGCCTTAGCTCTCTACAGGCGAGAGGCCATCCGGCTCGGGTTTACACCGGGTGAGCGCAACTCTTAATCAGTGAAGCGCTGCAGATGCCACCTCCGACCCATGGGGAGGAATATGGTTGATATATATATGGTCTCGTCCTAGGAGGAGAACGCATGGAAAGTGCGGACTGGGTAGTTAACCGCGAGGTGGAGGTCCACCTGGGGAAGCTCATGGGTTACCATGTGTGGGAACCACTGTCATGAGGGTATAGTAGACGGAACAGCCCACGGTGGGGGTGTTACTGCGTCTGATAGCACCAGCTCCGGTTAGAACTATCTGTGATAGGTCTTATGGTATCCCGGCCTAAGGGGGAAGGCTACTCTGCCCAGCCAACCCCAGGGGTTGCTTGCTTAGTGATGGACTGAATGCCTGTTCTTAACCAGTGTCTGGGTAAGAAGGAAGGTTGGTGAGGTACCAATTTTCTTAGCCATGTGTTTGAGTAAGAAGAAAAGGTAGATAGCACACTGAACCAACCTCTTGGAGGGTGGGAAGGTGCTTTCGCAGGCATACGCCCCCCCGGATGCCAGTCCTACATGTCGCCACGCAGGACGTGGGCTGACACCGGGTTTACGCCAAGGTTGTTTACCCTTGCGAAGGTGTTTGGGCGTAGCCCAACCCACAGCTCTACAGATGTCTGCTAGAGAGGCACTTCTTGCCAGTGCCCAGGAGGCTATACCCCGTGTGGAATAAGCCCTCAGTGGGCATGGGAGATTCTGAGATCGGAATGCACGACCCAGTGCATTCCGACCCAGTGACCCACGACCCAGTGCGCCAGCCCCTGCTTGGAGACAACCAAAATTAGCATTTTCTCCATTAGCCTGACTTGGACTCTCAACATGGGTATCTTCAGGAGTGCAACTGTTGCTAGCATAAAACATTAGCATATTCTATGTTCATCTGAGTCACACCTTCAACCTGCATATCTCTAGCAAAACCGTCACTAGCACAAATATTCGCATTTTGTATGTTAGCCAGACTTGATTCATCAACATGGCTCTCTTCAAGAGTGGAACTGTCACTAGCATAAACATTAGCATCTTCTGCATTCAACTGACACGCACCAGTAGCTGGTCAGAGCTACTGAAGCTCTGCGTGCGGTCCAGGACACAACACGGATGGGGTTGGGTCTTCCTCCCCGATGGGGAGCGCCTGCAAGTTCACCACTTGCTCCCGAAGGGGAGTAGTGGGGACTTTTGGGCACGTCTCCGGGCCTGGGTCTCAGGATAACGTGAGAGTTACCAGGGCCGAATTCAAGGCAATCCGGGGACACAGAGAATGCTTGGAGGTCCCCTACCCTCTTGAAGGTAGCGAGTGTCAACTGAGCGTTACTCAGGTGAGGAAGATCGGAGCCTCCAAGGGGCTCTTCGACCCACGTTAGGGTCCCAAGAGGGTATGGAGCGGAGGTGAGGCGGATTCCGCCCTCTGACGCCCGTTAGGAACCTGGTGACCAGGTCGTGTTGCCCTAGAAACTTTTCATCAACTGAGTCGTGATGAGTGGCGATAGTGACTACATTCATTTTCAGTGTGGAGGGGTGATGGTCTCTACCGAGAGGGGGAGTAGCCATCTCAGGATCATCTCGTCCCATCTAGAGACCAGACATGGGTGTTCCAGAGGTCTGATCTGGGATGCCAGAACGTGTCCTTCCCCTGAGAGAGCAGGTCCTCTGTCAGGGGAATGGTTCAGGGGGAGTCGCTGTCCAGAGCATCAACTCTGAAGTCAAGTGCCTTTAGACCAGTGCGGTGTAACCAATACACTTGGTGCTCCTCTTCCCTGACCTTGCACAGTGTCTGTGCAAGGAGGCTCCTGGGGGGGGAAGGTGTGCTTCCGCCCGTCCCGCAGTCAGCTGTGTGCCAGGGCATCCGTGCCGAGGGGGGCCTCGGTCAGGGAGTACCAAAGCAGACAATGGGTGGTGTCGCGGGAGGCAAAGAGGTCTGTCTGTGCCTGTCCGAACAGGACCCAACTGAGCTGGACTGCGGGGGGTGGAGTCGCCACTCTCCGCAGGGCGTGTACTGACGAGAGAGCGCGTCGGCTGTCTGGTTCAGTATGCCTGGGATGTGCACGGCCCGCAGGGAGCGGATCACCTGCTGACTCCACAGGAGGAGGCGTTGGGGAAGTTGTGTTAGCTGCCGTGAGCGTACGCCACCCTGGCCATTGATGTACACTACGGCTGTCGTGCTGTCCCGGAGGACCAACACGTGCTGGCCGTGCAATAGAGGCCGGAGCCTTCTCAGCGCAAGCAGCACAGCCCACAACCGTAGGCAATTGACATGCCAGCGCAGACGGGGGCCCGTCCAGCGCCCCGCTACTGCGTGCACATTGCACCCCACCCCTTTAGCGAGGCATCCCACGTCACCACGACGTGCCTCGTAACCTGCCCGAGGGGAACCCCCGCCTAGAGGAAGGTCATGGAAGACCAAGGGGTTAGGGTGCGTCGGCAGCAGGGCGTCATCACCATGCGCCTGCTGCCGGTGTGCAAAGCTGTCCTTGGAACTCGACTCTGTAGCCAGTGTTGAAGCGGTCTCATGTGCATCAATCCGAGGGGTATTTCCCCCGGGGAGGACACCATGTGTCCCAGGTGCCTCTGAAATTGTTTCAGGGGGACCGCCGACTGCCTGAAGTGTTCCAGGCAGTTCAACACCGACTGGGCGCCTGAAGCGGACAGCTGCGCCATCATGATGAAAGAATTTAGTTCCATACCGAGAAGTAGGGATGCACTGCACTGGGGAGAGTTTGCTCATTTCTCGGTTGACCTGAAATCCCAATCGATCTAGATGGCGGAGCACCAGGTCCCTCTGTGTACACAATAGATCTCACAAGTGTGCCAGGATAAGCCAGTCGTCGAGATAGTTTAGTACCCGCACACCTTTATCCCGAAGGGGAGATGCCTGTTTTACCAGAAGGGTGGGGACCTCTACCCGAAGTACGGAGGCGTCCCTGCCTCTGACAGAGGGAGAGATGATGCCCTGAAACTTGGGAGAGTCTCTGGCGAAATGGATCGAGTAACCAAGACGGACCGCCCGCATTAGCCAGCGAGACAGTGTGGGCAGCTCTTGAGCTCCCAGGGACTGTGACAGGGTAACCAAGGGGACGGTCTGCTTCATCATTCCCATGGGGGTGGTTCGTCGGCTGGCGGAGCTAACCATCTGTCGGGGGGGGGTTCCCGGAGGGAAGGTTGGCTTCACCTTTTTACCTGCCTGGCGGGACAACGGCACGCACTGTCGGTTTGAGAATGGTGACAGCTGTCGTATGTGTACGACCTCACACCTCGCCAGGGTGTGAGGTCGGGTCGCCGAGCACAGTCCAGTGGAGTGTGCGATCGACTGCAAGTATACCCAGGGAGAACGGAAAAAGTCTGCGAGTAAGTGGGCACCAGTCCCTGAAAAGTCAGTCGTCCGTACCGACCGATCAGAGCCGTGGCTGTGAAGGTTCGGGCCCGATGTTGTTCTCCCTGGGGTCTTCCCGTCAGTGTCCCTTCTCGCGAGAAGGTTGCTGACGGGGTGGAGGTTTCCCCCTCAACCTCTGCGTGCGGGGTGCCGCCTGTGGGGGCACAGGGACCGGAGCCGATGTCGAAGGGGTCCTGGGTTGCAGGGAAGCAGATGTCACGCGGGATCTCGGAGGCCTCTAGGCGGCCGAGTCGCAGCGTGAAAAAAATGTGGCTAATTGCCACTGTCTGCTTCACCGTCAAAAACTGCTGAGCGCAGTCCTCGACGGCATTACCAACAACCCACCCTGCGAGATGGGTGAATCAAGAAAGCGGACTTCCTTGGTGTCACTCTTCTGCACAAGGTATAGCCGGGGGTGTCTCTCCAGGACCACTACCGTAGACATCGTACGACCCAGGGCCCGTGCCGCCGTCTTGGTCGCCCGTAGAGCGCTGTCAGCGGCGGAACGGAGATCCTGCATTATACCCGGGTTGGCCTTACCCTCGTGGCGCTCTCTCAACGCCTTGGCCTGGCGGACCTGCAGGATGGCCATGGCGTAGAGAGAGGAGGCAGCCTGGCCCGCGGCATCGCAAGCTTTCGACACCAGTGATGCCGAAGTCTTACGCGCTTTGGAATGTAGGCATGGCCGATTCCCCCCAGGTGGTAGCCATCCGCGGCACAGGTGCACCCCGGGCGTACGTTCCAACCGGGGGATCTCGACCTAGTCCTTGGCTGCCCCACCATCGAGAGAAGAAAGGGAGCCGGAGCTGGTTTCACTGGAACGGTCCGTGAGTGGAGCGTTCCAAGTTTTACACAGCTCCTCATGGACCTCTGGGAAAAATATGGCACGCGGGGTGGGCGCGGTTTACACCGCGCTCCAACCTCAGGAACCACGTATCCCCGGGTGAGCATGAATGACATCACTTCTGCTTCCTCCTAACTCGACCGCTGGGGGTGGAGCTCGGATTCGTCAGAGTCGGATGCCAGTCTCCCTCCGATGCTGCGAGCGAAATCTCATCTACATCACACATAGTTTCCAAGTGTGTGCTTGAGGATCCGGACGGTATGCCACCGCCGGTTGGGGAACGTTTAGAAGAGCGAATCGGGGTGCGATCGGCCCCTGAGCACTTGGCTGGCGGGTTTACGTTCGCAGAGTTCCCCATATCACTAACGCTGCTAGCGTGGGTGGTCATCGGGGCCGTAGCCACAGATGTCACAGCCCAGGTAGCAGACGAAATGGTGGCTGGTTCCCGTAGGAAATCACCCACCCGTGACCGCAACTTCTGAATGACAATCTGCCCTAAGTGCGGGCAGATGTGTCAACGAACGTTGCTTCAGCGTGCTGGACGCCTAGACACCTAATGCAGCGATCGTGTCCATCCCCCTCCCGATGAGGGTGCCGCACCCAAGAGAACAGTGGAACATGGCGCGCTGGAGAATGCTCAGTCAGTCCTGATAAGGACTTTTTAGAAAAAATCTCTAACACCTCCGGAACCGCCGAGACGCCCAGGGGAAGGTCGCTGCAGGTAGGGACGATCCGCTGCTCTACGTCGTAGATCCGGCAATGTAGAAGAAGAAGAATTCATTGAATTCGTTCTGTTCGTAGTCATGAGCGAAGGCTGTGAAGAACAAAAGGTAAATGAATGCTGCACGCTGGCTTCATTTTATACCGGATATCCGGGGGCAGAGCCCGGCATGCAAATTTCATTCGCCAAGTTTCATTGGACTTTTCTATAATAGTCAGAGTTGATTGGTTCTCAAGGGCGAACCCCATCTGTCGTTCTCGACACAACGTCGAGAGACCGACAGAAAGGGAACCAACATATCCCGTCTGAATCCCTTATCTTGGTTTTGTGCAATACCCCTCAGGTCTATCCCTTGTTTATTTACTAACCTGCTCCGGAACAAGCTATGATATATATTAGAGATCTCACAGCGAAACTGAACCAATCAGCTTTGAGCCAATTTACATATAAATGACACAACTAATTCCCAGTTCGTGTTACAATGGCTAGTTTCTTTTACAATGTGTAATAAAATAAAAATACTACTGTATAAATATATATTGCAAACATAAAATCAAATAATGGTTACTATTTATATGCATTTTGATTTTAGAAACAAACTTTTGCTGGTTTTCCCTTATACTCACATGAAATGTTTCATTTTACATTCTTTTCCTGTACACAGTTTTTTACTTTCTTGTCTGTGATGCAGAACATCTAGGAACACTTTAAGTTTTACTGTGTTGGGACATTTATCTTCTTTGTCCACCAAAGATTCCTTCAAATAAACAGCTACAGTAAGACAAATCCTTACATTCAGTGGCGGTTCTACATTGAATCACTCTCCGGGCGAGATCCCCTCTGTGTGCCCCCCCAACTATACCCACCCATCCGAGGAAAAAAAAAAACAGCCATGTTTTACCATAACCATATAAGTGTCAGACGAAACAATATATTTCTCAATTGCACAAACCCTTCATCAGAACATTTTAAAAACACAATTCTGCACAAAACAGTATAAGTTATCAGAACTTAAATATACTCTATATACATAAAAGTGGCAACATATGTACAATCATGATGTAACATGAGTGGAGAACAACAATAATATAAAATATTAAGAATAATATACAAATAAAATATAGAAAAAATATTCTAAATAGCACAAATCCTTCATCACAAAAATCACTCAAAAGCAAATCTAATTATTACACTATAGCACTAACAGAAAACACAAACTAAACCTGACCTTTCTGGCCTTCCTTGATGCAAAATCATCAATAATGTCATCACACGAAATCTGCCCCCTATTGAGTGATTGATACTGATGATAGCAAGGCCATTGAGCCGTTTCTGAGACATGGTTGACCTCAGGTACAACTTGATCAACTTTAGTTTTGAAAAGCTCCTCTCTGCTTGAGCCACAGTGACTGCCAGAGTAAGTGCAATCCTGAGAGCAGTCCAAAAGTTGGAATAGATCTCCGATAGATCCTTATCATGCATAAAAGTGATAAATTCAAGGAGGCTGATGGCTTACCCAGTGGCAGAGGATGCTACAAAATACTTTAGAAGTGCCCCTGAAATTGCAATTAAATTGCAATTGAAATTGACATAAAAAGACCGTAGGATACAATGTAACTCTTATAAATTGCAAATTTAAATAAACATGCCCTTACATGACAAATGTCTATCATTACTCATTAGACGCTATATTAATCTAATCTGAGGGAGGAACAATTAGCTCCTTGGTTACTGCCTCGAATTATATTCTTTGTCACGCATCAGAGTTATAGCAAATGTTCGTCTTTAAAACTTCCTACAGATATGTTAATTCCGTTGGCTAATTACAGGGTCCAACATTTATCCAAATGATGGAAATAAATAATAACTTTACTTGTAACAGTTTTGTTGCAAAGCACAATCTTATGGTGAAATTAGATCTCGTGTTTGTTGAGTTAAGACCCAATTATTGTTGTATAAGCATAGCAAGCATCATAACAAGAAGGCTAACAAACGTAAGAGTTAACGTTACCATCCATTAACATGAGCCCTTCATTGATGACATGGATAGCATTACCGTAATCATACAGAGAGAACGTAGTTGCATACCTTTATCTTTTGCTCTTTTCTCCTCTTCTACTTTTATTTTTTCCTATATTGGGCACCTGACCGCTTAAACCTGTTTCTCTCAATCACTGTCGCTGTGTTTATCTGGCACTCGACAATCAACATATTTCACATCCCCCCAACACTGTCACTAACGACCAGATGTCAAGACTAAACCACTTCACCTCCACATAATCTTTTTGGATTAGACATTTCTCACACACAATTCAGAAAAAAACAAAACATGCAAATTATAGGCCTGTGCTTTAATATTATGACTGAAATGTGCGTTATTTGGTCGAAAGTCAAGGTGTGACTGACTTTAGCCCACTAAGTGGATCCCCCTCCTTGTCCGCTCCATTTGGGAGAGGTGACCTGTCCACCGCAGGCGCGGCCCCTCCCCTTTCCACTTTTTACACAGCTTCTGCGCTTCTCAGCAAGCAGTGGCGGCAATTTGCCAATCCCCACACAGACAGTTATATTATAGATAATACAAACCCGCTTAGCGGCGCACATTATTTTTCTTTTTCAAGTGCTTTTGCCGCCCCCCACGTGTCGTGAAAATTTGCCTCCCCGGGCGGCTGCCCGATTCGCCCGTGCCTAAAACCGCCACTGCTTACATTGACAGGTGACTACACATATCTTTTAAAACTGCTATTTTAAACCTTTTTCTAAAACCATGTTACACATATAATTCATCTAAATAATGTGTCGTACAGTAGGCCTACATTGTAAAATGTGTTTAATGCTGCAATGGAGGGCTAGTCAACTTGGGGCCCGCGGCAATTCAGCCCGCCACTCATCTTCACCTGGCCCGCCTTAACATTTAAAATAAGTGGAGAGACTTACGATACAATCTTTCTCTTCCTTCTACGATATGACCGTTTGATAGCCTGTTGGTGGGAGACATACATTTTCACATCACATGTGTGCCATAATGAATAAGACATAACAATTATCTCTTTATTTACTCGCACAGATTGTTTCACTTCATCATGTGCTTCACCCTCATTAATAAAAGTAAACTAAATTGTAACTTATATAAGGCAGGACATTTTCATCCAATGTGGGGGCACACATGTTATACTCATAAATCATTACATTACTCTAGTTTTTACCTTACTATTGGATACTACAGTAAATGCGTGTACTATATAGTTGTACAATACAGCAGAAACAATATTACTCCGAGGCTGAAGTAGGTTTTGTGTTTCTAATATTTGCCAATAACTATTTCCTGAGAAACATACGGATCTCCCTCTATCCATGTTGAACGTGATTGATTTTGCAAAGCCGACATCCCTCCTTCATGTGCACACGCACGTGAACTAATCTTGAAGGACTAAAGGATCACAGCTTGATCACGTTGGTCTGGTTTTGTAAACCAAAAACTAATCCTACAACCCTGAGTTTGTTCCGCTATATTCAATATACAGGCTCTTGGTAGTGTTTCAGAAAGCAGGGTTAACTTACCGTCCGCTAAACCCTGAACTCTCTGTTGATTAACACATTGGTTCAAGAATGCCTTGAAGGCTAAGGTAAATCATCCATCCAAAAGTTTTACGCAAGGCAAGTTTATTTATATAGCACATTTCATACACAAGGGCAATTCAAAGTGCTTTACATAAAAGGATTGACACAGAGAAAAAGACGTATCATTAAAAAGCAATTGATTTAAGACCACAAATACAACTTTAGATTTTAAGAAACAATAAAACAGCAATAAAATTGAGTGTATATATAAAAAGAAAAAGAACAAAAGAAGACGAAATGATAAATAGAAGTGCAGTTGATGTAAACCAGCACAGTGCTCAGCTTTTGAACGCACAGCTAAACAAGTGTGTTTTTAATCTGGATTTAAAAGAAGCTTCTGTTGGTGAACATCTGATATCTTCTGGAAGCAGATTCCAGCTACGGGTGGCGTAATGACTAAACCCTGACTCGCCCTGTTTTGAGCGAACCCTTTTATTACCAATAATATAAAAAAAAGAATAATATAAGTGAAGACGAGTATAGACATGCGGCACACTGGTTTTAGATAAACAATGACGCTCAAAACTGCTCCTTCATACAGCTAATTTTACAACAACAACATATCTTGGTTCTGCCAAACAGCAAAACCAATGTGAAATAACATTGAATTAGATAAGACAGCTACTAAAGTGCTTACTGAGAGGTTGTATGCTTACTGTAAAGGGTTCAGTTTATGGCCGTAAAACATCATACACACTTCAGAGCAGCCACAAAAATGTGCATTACCTCTAGACTTAAAGTATGCGAGCAAAGCCTTAAATTCTGTTCTGAATAGCCATTCATACAGCACATCAATAAATGTTGCAAAAACAAGCCATGACATGTGGTGCTCTGTTTTTAATTTAAGCAATCCCTCAGAATGTTTTCCAGTCCTTTAGGCATGAAAAGTAAGCTTTGAGTTGTTGCTGGATATTTTAACGAACATCACTAAAAGAGCACAATTTCAGGAATTGTTTCTCAACAGTTGAGTAAGTCTAGGCAGAATTTGCTTTTAGGCATTGTAACCTACAAATGTAAAAAAACATGAACATTTGTGATTCACTGGTCTGTGAATAGCATATTTAAAAAAGACACATGACAGACATATTGAAAGTATTTAGTGCAACAGCTGCCGTGCATTGTTATAAAGTGTCATATTTTCATTTCAGAATGGGAAGCCGCTTAAAGGTACAGGAGAACGGCACTCTGGTCATTGAATCAGTTAACGAGATGGATTCTGGGGTCTTCATGTGCTTTGCACGCAGCAAAGAGGGGGATGATGTAAAGCTGATGAGGGTTTCTGTGTCTATGAAGCCAGCTCGGATTGAATCAAATGTCTTTAGTAAGAAACAAGTGCCTTACGGCCATGACCTAAAAGTGGACTGTGTGGCAGCTGGTGTCCCCATCCCAGAGATATCTTGGGGGCTGCCCGATGGTACCTTGGTTAATAGTGCCATGCAATCGGATGGAGCTGGAGAAGTTCGGTCCAAGTGGTACACAGTGTTTAATAATGGTTCGCTGTACTTCAATAAAGTAGAAATGGATGAGGAGGGCAATTATACCTGTTATGCAGAAAACAAACTGGGTAAGGACAAGATGCATGTTCTCATTAATGTGGTAACTGCAGTCCCTCGCATTCAATCCCCAAACCATACCTATGCTAAGGTGAGGCCAGGTGGAAATATCCGCTTTGACTGTAAGGCTACAGGGGAGCCCAAGCCAAAGGTCCTGTGGATGCTGCCATCCAAAGATATAATTAGTGCATCTAACGAGCGATGCTTAGTGCACGCAAATGGGTCTCTTGATATACGCAATGTTAAACTGCCCGACGCTGGAGAGTATGTCTGCACGGCTCGTAACACAGCAGGTGAGGAAAATCAAGTGTATAAACTGGACATTGATGGAAATCCACCTATCATCAATGGCTTCACACAGAACAGAACTGTGGTGAAAGATATAGCAGTCAAGTACTCTAGAAAACTAATAGACTGCAAGGTTGAGGGATATCCTCCCCCAAAGATCACATGGATCATGCCGGACAATATATTTCTTACAGCACCATACTACGGAAGCCGGATTAACGTTCACAGCAACGGTACGCTAGAGATTCGTAACGTTCGGCCATCAGATAGAGCAGAGTTCATCTGTATGGCACAGAATGATGGAGGTGAGGCGGTCATGTTGCTTCAACTGGAGGTCACAGGTATGCTAATGAGACCCATTTTTAAAAATCCTTTTAATGAGCGATTGGTGACTCGGATGGGAAGAACCGCCGTCCTGAACTGTTCTGCTGATGGGCAACCCACGCCAGAAATCACATGGATACTACCCAATAAAACTAGGCTTGGTGAAGAACGTGATAGCGGCTCAAGGTATCA
The DNA here is from genome assembly GCA_008369825.1 of Triplophysa tibetana. Taxonomy (NCBI): domain Eukaryota; kingdom Metazoa; phylum Chordata; class Actinopteri; order Cypriniformes; family Nemacheilidae; genus Triplophysa; species Triplophysa tibetana. Next base: position 25,654,397 of record CM017917.1, read on the forward strand.
CCTGAATAAGGACGGCACTCTCGTCATTCACCACTCCAGGAGAGAAGACGCAGGGAAATATCGTTGCTCTGCCAAAAACCAGGCGGGCTACATAGAGAAGCTGATCGTGTTTGAGGTGTTTCAAAAGCCTTACATTCTAACACGCCCTAGAGGGATGATTCGCTGTTCTTCTGGAGAGCCCCTCTATCTGCATTGCCTGACAGATGGACGAAAAGCCAGGATTTCCTGGATCATGCCAGGAGGTTACGCTCTTTCCCGTCCGCAGGTAAGCGGGCGCTACCATTTAATGGAAAATGGAACACTTGTTATACGAAGGACAACCATTAATGATGGCGGCAACTATGTGTGCCAAGCGAAGAATGAAGCTGGTGTGGCACTTCTGACCGTGCCTGTTATAATCATGGCATTTGCACCCCGGATCATTACCGGACCTCCACCAGCTGTGAGAGGACTGACTGGAGTTCCTGTTTATCTTCCATGTGTTGCCAATGGAGTTCCGAAGCCTTATATCATCTGGGAGCTGCCAGATCGCTCCGTTCTTACCACCACAGGAAATGGACCGCCTGATATCAGTCATATGCTCCATCCACATGGGACACTTGTCATTCAAAATCCCACAAGAGCGGATTCTGGAAATTACAAGTGTTCTGCTGTAAACATTCTAGGCAGAGATACCAAAATTACAGACATGACAGTCATATAAGTAGAGTTCATTGGGTGATGACAGTATGCTCTTATGGAAGGTCTCCCTGATAGCACACAACATCTGGCAGACGTCTATTTGACGTCTGCATTTTACATCAGGACGACATCTGCAAAACATGGTTTGCTGATCTAGAATATGTCCCGGAGAAGTCTGCTGTCCGATGTTTATGATTTAGAATGTATGTTACCCTGCTCTTTCGAAGATGTGTTTTTACGTGGCAGATATTTTCCAGCTCTGTGCTAGCTTAGTTTAATAGAGTGAGGCAACTTTGATCTGTCAGGTACAGAAGTCTGGATAATAATGCTGTCTGAGAGGAAAACGAAAAACCATTGAGGACTTGAGTATTTGAAATCACCTTTATTTTCTTCAGGTTTTCCGAAAAGTTTATTTTCACATTGAACTACTGTATTAAAAATATATATTAGAATTTTGCATTAAAAGCATCACAAAGAATTTCACATGCTCTGTGCTCATATGTTATGAGTGAATATTCTTCAGTTTTTCTAACATTAGAAAACATTTAATGTAGAAAAAAGTTGAGTTGAAGAAACTGTCCAATTTCAACTAAACAATGTTTCATGTAATATATTTATAATATATATATACTGACAAAAGAATTCATAATCAGTTAATTTACACAAATTTGCACAAACTTACTGAAAATTAAGATGAGTTGTGTTTATTTTATATATTTGTGGAAAGATTCTGCAATGTAAACTGTGATATAAAGGAAAAAAAGCAATGTGCTCATTTGATTTGTGTGTTGCCTACTGTCCCAGACCCTGAATAAATGCATATGACACGGATGCTTTGAACTGCTTTCGTATTGAGGATTTTTAAATGCAGTTTTTTCTCAGCCATGATAGTCAACTAAAAATAATGCATTTTTTGGATTGGTGGGTTTATTAAGCTTATTGTCTGCTCTCCACAATATTGTGGATTCAGTACAATTTCAAGTGTAAAACACACATTGTTTCCATTTTATGTGGATTTCACACAAACTTAATAACTAGTAACGTAGTAACCTCAACCTTTCTACATTAAAAAAAAATCTTCAGTTTGATAAATTAATTGTTTTCTTCATGGGATCTAAATAATGTTCTCACAAGGTCCAACATGACGGCTGTTGTTGTTTTGGACCAAACGTTGTTTGACACTAAAGCAAGGCTCTTCTGGTTTTACTTTCGCAATATTCCTTGCTTTCCAACATTTCAACCTTTGCATGGATCGACACTTTACACCTGAGCAACTCAGTCCTTTCTGGAATTTCACGATGCCGTTTTAGAATCCACACTTCTCTTTTTCACACACAAGGGCCAGATTCATCTTTATCCTCTCAATCCACCCGAGTGAACTTCTTAGAATGGCCTATATAAACATGATACACATGAATTCAGTGTCTGAGACAGAGCTACAGAAATCTGCTTGATGCTGTCACACAGCATGAGACAACAAATGTTGGAGCGGTACAAGATCTTTAAACCATATAAAGATTCTCTTGTGCCATATCAAAATGAAATGATAAGAAAACAGAAGCTGGAGCAACGTATGCTGCCTTAAATAGAAACTTGCCTGACTAGAGTTTATTGTGGTTTCGGCAAAGGATGTTCAGACATGCATTTTGTTTTTAGTTAATCTTTCCATTAAATAATTTGCTACTATTGCGTTTGAAAGGCCATAGCAGGTCTATATAAAATGTGTGATCTCTCTGGCAAAGAACCTCATCTTATCACCTGATTATCTGAAGGTGAGGGTCAATGACTGAACCAAAATTGGTAAGTCTGACATTTAACCACAAATATCAGCTCATGTAAGTCTAGACTTCAGGAACCAGAGTCCAGAAACTCACACAGAATAACAATAAAATAGGCCGTCGTATTGTGCGTAATATGAAATATTCCCATCTCTCATGTTATTGCACTTACAGTTTTATTTCAACTTAGTCTCAGTTGTCTCTCCTAAAATTGCTTCATTGTTCATTGATCTCTAGAAGAAGAAAAAAACGAGATATGAAAGAGATTACATCTTTGATTTTATTTTCTCATGGGTTATCACAGAGGTCTCACCATGAAGCTTAATGGACCTTTCTCACAAGCCTGTAATGATGCGTTCAGCAGTCATTAGCCTCATAAATCCTTTAAAGATTTTTATATTTTCATTATTTTAAATGTATATAAAGATGGCCATATAACCTGTCATATCACATATAACACAGGATGCTTGTAGCCCGTGAAAAGTGTGTATTTACAGTTGTAACAATTTACACTTCCTTACGAACTTCCTGAAACCAGTTACAGTATAACTTTTGATGAACCAAAAGACTAAACATTCCTTTGTAATGATTTGTCAATTTAATCGCATGAACTTTATTTTGTTTTGCTGCCTGATGTGCAAAATGATTGTAGATTTGGGTCAATTTGATAAGTTGAGTTCATGTTGAGATCTAAGATATTGACTTGACTGCAGACTTAACTTGAGCTATTATACAGCAAGTGAGGTAAAATACTACGTGCACATCCAAATGAAAATAATAATCAGGTTTTGCTTATATCAAATGATGTTTTTCAGATGGCAGACGGTTTCGTCCAAAAGGACTCGCAGTGCATTTAAGTTACAGAATGCATGTCCTTATTCACAGGCATGGGTCAACACTCTCAGTGTCAGTGTGGCACACTGGAGTGTGGATCAGCTTCTTCTGAAACTGGGATAAATAACTCAAACTGATTTTTCTTCCTGTCACTCTAATATTCCAAAATAAAATCCTAATATTGAAGCATGTTTGGGACCTTATAGCTGCCCTCATGAACACATATAGAATTGCCACAGAAGGGATATTTATTTAGCCTCAAACACACCAAACCGTAGTGTATGGTCTGGAACACTTAGTCTAGCAATGATCAGATCTTATCCCTACAGACCCAGCCAGCACTTAAACAAATGTGTTCAAAAAAGACAAACACAGATGGAAAATCAATCTTTTCATAGAGCGAACGAGCTGCCAACATTTCTGCAGCCGGAGAAACTTTAGACTGAACAAACATTGAGCTCTCTTTGTGCCAGTAAACTTTCACTCATAAGAGGCATTTCACAAGACTCCGGAGACATCTTAACCAGTTAAACCCTTCAGTCCACCTAAATCATACACTGCATTTTCCAGAATCTTTGTTTATGTCTACCCTGCTGTGAGATGAGGAAAAAGGTTGATCTGACCCGAGGTAAATAAAACTGAAAATGTCATTTAGTCAGCGCATTCAGGCCTTCTTTCAGTGTCTCGAGGTCTGTGGAAAACACAATGAGCATTCTTTCTTTTCCTGTATGGGCAGATTTTCCAGCCTTCTCATGAGTCTGCAGTATTTTCATGTGTTTATACTGCCTGCATGAGTATTGTGGTAGTTGAGTGCTGATGAGAAACACAGAACAGAGTGAATAAAGTGGAACCTTCTCTTTCAACAATCTAACCTTGATCCCGAAAATGTTTTTGTGGTATCTGGACTATCAATTTATATTCCATTTTTTGGCCTATATCTCGTGTGCTGTTCTTTTTTGATTGTTTAATATTCAAACCGTGTAAACATCCTCTAGGAATGCACTTGCAAATCCTTAGTAGCCACATAGCAACACCCTAGCAACCAAGAGGATTGGCTACAATCACCCGTGATACTTTGGTTCTCCTGCACTAGATGAATAGCAATAAAACATGATCCTTGATTATTGTCCAGCTAAGTAATTACTGAATAGTTTTGGATTCTAGTTTTACTTAGTTTAATTTGTGTTTTAAATTAGCTTTTATGTTTTTATGTTAGTTAAAGTTGTTGCAATTTTGGTATATGCTTTTGTCATTTTATAAAAAAAAATGATGTTGCTGTATAAGAATAATTCATTTTATTTTATTTTAATACTTTTTTTGTTATTATTATAATTTTAGTGCTCCAAGCTTTTTTCAGTTTATTTTTGAGGCAACATTTCCATTTTTCATTTAGGTCAACATTCTATTTGATTTCAATGAACAAAACGTTTTCCAAGATTTCATTTTAGTAAACTAAAATAACCTTTTGTCCAGTCTCTCAAACTTTAATGAACCACTGATGTATTATGAAATTGCTATAAGAAAGGTATGAAACACACACACAACAACCGCACAAAGCAATAGAGAGAGGGAGAATTGTTACTATTGCTAAAAGTTGACCTTTTTATGGTAAACATATTTTTTGTGTTAGTATTGTGACAGTGAGACGTAAATCTCTGCAATGGTTTTAGGAAGTATGGCAGAAATGAGGAAAGATGTTGCCCAACAACACAAGACCAGCCAGTGCTTTGTCAACAGTTTACTGATTTGGATGCAGACAGTACAAACAACAGCAGGATGAAAGAGAAAGTGCACAAAGCATGTGGACTTGTGATTCTGAAATGTAACAGAAAGTGTCTCTTCTGTGTGTCTCTCTGGGATAGGAGCAGGAGTAGACACTGTTCAAGTGTTTATGTTAAAAAAATATATAAAATAAACAGGCACTTTACAAGAGCTTTGAGAAGGAGAGCAGTGATCCAGACACCTCAGAGCTACTAGCATCCTAGTGAACTTTGTCCCTTGGTTTGTGAATCAAGCAGAGACAATGGCAGTTGCAAAGGAATGATAATGAGATTTTTTCTCTTATACTGTTTAGGTCTCTTCTATTCGTTAATTTAGTAAATGAGAAGAACATTCAAAAGAAAACCTGCTACATCACCAGAGCCGTATTTGCTTGTATTGCATGCATTCATTTGAAAAGCATATAAGTGTTCATGGTTTAATCGAGTCAAAATCACAGGATAAAGGTAAGGCATTTGATGTAAGTGGCGGGGGACACATAATGCCAACTTTTGAACAAGTTAGTTTGCTACTTTTGTGATGCTGGCAAGCTCAGGTAGCCTCAGATAAATGTGAGCTACCTCAGCTAACAGGCTATGATTGTTTGTTTGTATGTAAATAAAGTCAGCTTTTTACAGAGTTTGCTTTACGAAAAGGCTCAAATAAATGTGTATCGAGCATAGATCATCACAGAATATATGAAAACGTGAGGAATCTCTACCTCAGAGTTTGAAAAAATAGGGGCCCCCGAATAGCATCTCGCATAGGGCCAAACAGCTAGAAACGGCCCTGTAGATCTCAGACAATGTCCTAAACAAATTATTTATATCAATGATATATCTACATTTAAACAAAATCGTGTTTCAGTGAGTATTTGTGGTCAGCTGAGATGTACTATCACTGTCTGCTGAAATATGGTTGAAAGAGGATCAGAATTGATCAGTGCAATTGCTCTGATACAGTTTAGGATCATGTCATTCACGGGACATCATAAAAATAATCATAATATGATACGTCCTTGTACACTACATGCAGGTTAAACACTTCACTTTACACTCTCAACACCTCAAGGTCACGAGAATGCCAAAAAATGATTTTGAGTCATAACAGTATGGCAATTTTATTTCAAAGTCATTCAATACTCCCTGGCTGTTTCAATCCGTTGTTGGGTAAATATGGACAACACAACCTAGTCTGTGTGAATGTATGTGTCGTTGTTTTAACTTAGATTAGCATAAAGACTTTGGACAGAATGTAAGGTGTTAAGATTTCAGTTAAGTAGTGTTGACTCCATGAGTCTGTATGGCAGGATGCAGAAAGCAGAAGGAACATTTCCTTTTAGAAAAGAGTGAACTAGCCCATCAGAAGGGACTGATATATTCTGAAAAACTAAAGACATTCTATCCGGGAGTCGTAGTATATGGTAAGTTTAGCTCAATGCTTTGCGTATTATCTCTCTTAACATACAGTTGTAGTATTGATAGCTGATGCTGTCATTAATCAAGTTTAACATGTTCTGTCTTAGTTTAAAAATCGGTAACGCTCTACAATAAGATGACTTTGTCAATGAATAGCTAATCTGAACTAACAATCTTAATGTTACGTCATGTATCTTTCAGCATTTACTAACACATTACTTGCGACTGTTAACATGAGTTAATGCACCATGATTACAATGAGTGACATTAGCATGAAACAAGGATTAATGCATGCTAAATATGTCATCTGGAGCGACAGAAATATACTGTAAAATAACACTTTTAAGGATATAATAAATTGCTGTCATTTTACCGTTTCTGGGCATATTTAAAAAATATGTTTAAGTAAAATATGTTTTCAGCAAAACTGAAAATGTCTTAAAATAAACTGTAAAATAACCGGTTTTATTAGTGAAATGTTTTCAGGGATCCTTTAAAATTGATGGTCTTTTTGGGCATTTTACATTTTTAGTTGACAGTATTTAAAAAAGACATAAATAATCTAAAAAAAATTGTTAAATTTAGTTTTTTTACATTTTATATGGAAAATCTGTATAAAAAAACTACGAAAAGATTCTGTTAAATTACTGTTTTTTGTTATTGTTTACATAGTTTATCTTGCATTTGTATTCTATTGACGTGTACTATTTTTGTGAAAAATAATGACTATGAATAAATAAAATAAAGGATGATAAAGTTGAGGTTTGAGCACATGCAATGCTTTTTGCACACTTTTGTACCATACATACTGTACATGGCGGAAACAGCATGAAGAGAAGAATGGAATTTTCAACACAGCGTGTATTTCATGTTTCTGATGTTTATATTGTTAACAGAACTGGGTTATCCATGGAGTTGACAACAGCACTGGCAGAGGTCACGGACACTAATTCCAACCAGAGCGCTCAAAATCACACATCGGATGCCTGTTCCCGTGACAGTGCTCTAAAGACGACAGTGTTTCCCATTCTCTACTCCATTCTCTTCATCCTGGGCCTGTCGCTGAATGGCCTGGCAGCATGGGTCTTCCTCAGAATCCCCAGCAAATCTCACTTCATCATCTACTTAAAGAACATCGTTGTGGCCGATATCCTAATGACGCTCACCTTCCCCTTTAAGATCTTCGCCGACTCAAATATTGCATCGGTCGGAATGCGTGTCTTTGTCTGTCGTGTGTCGTCCGTGCTCTTCTACCTCACCATGTACATCAGCATTTTGTTCTTTGGCCTCATCAGTGTGGATCGCTGCAGAAAGACCATGTGGCCTTTTGTCGGCACCAACGCTAGACGCCTGCTGCACAGAAAGCTCCTCGCAGGCGTCATATGGACAACACTCGTGACTATTTGCCTGCCAAACGTCATTCTGACTAGTCTTCCTAACACGTCAGCTCGCTTCAAGTGCAGTGATCTGAAGACACAGATGGGACTGCGGTGGCATGAGGTGGTCAACCATATTTGCCAGGTGATCTTCTGGGGAAACCTCGTGACCGTGATAATATGTTACACGCTCATCTCGAAAGAGCTCTACAAGTCTTACGCCCGAACACGAGCTGGACACGCGACACGGACTGGACAGCATAAGAAAGCCAGTATACAGGCAAATGTCTTCCTTGTGTTGGCGGTCTTCTTCGTTTGCTTTGTACCCTTTCATTTTGCCCGAGTACCGTACACCATCAGCCAGACACGAGGACGGCTCTTTAACTGCGTGCAGAAGTTATTTTTCTTTCAGTTGAAGGAGAGCACGCTGTGGCTTTCCTCGCTCAATTCTGTGCTGGATCCACTCATCTACTTCTTCCTCTGCAAGTCATTCAGGAGCTCTCTGTTGAAAATCGTCTGTCTGTCGCGTGGATGCTGCAGAGACCTCGGCACAGACACGGTCAGTACACAGATGTGAGGGAGGAACTTCTTTTCCTGTGCTTTTATGAACACTATCTTAGAACGTGACGCCACGACAGAGGGCTTTCCTCGACTAGCAAGAATTACATTATTATCTGCAAATGCATGTTTCACAGGGTTTGATAGCATCATTAAAATGAATGCAGCCTCTGTACAGTTCTTATGTAACACCAAAAAATGTTCTACCAATAAAAATATCAATGATGCTATAAATAATTGAATTTCATTTGAAATCATTAACTTTTATCACACTGAGTGAGGCTTGACTTTGATTCATTCAAGAACTGATAAATGCATTGCAATGATCTAAAACAAAATGTCAATGTTGCCAATTCAAAGATAAACCATCATGAAAGACTGAAATATGAGAAAAAATAAATATTATTTTTAAACCTTTTATATATTGCTGTAGATTTAAATGTTTGTATATTTTTGTAGGTTTTTATAGAAATGTTGTAATATTAAAACGTTTGGTCTTTGTCGTATCAGAATTTCAATGATTTTACTAACTGACTGAACAAATCTAAAGAACACCTAAGGTTTTTTTTGCAGGATATACTGTAGCCCTATAACAGCAGCCTATTTATGCATACACATATAATTACACAATAATAATAATCAGACAAGGCACATTTTGCAAAAAACTATTTAGTAATTTTCCATAGCTCAGTGGTTAGAGCATGGTTCTAACAACGCCAGTGTCATATTCAGAAACACATTTTTACAGTATAATATATTGTAAGTTGCTTTGGATAAAAGCGTCTGCCAAATGCATACATGTAAATCTAATAGCAAGTCCACCCCCCCTTCCACAACAATATTAGCCTCATGCTCGAGCACACATTTCAGAAAGTTCACGTCAATTATTTTTTATGAAAATGGTAAAAAAAACTACGTTAAAAACGTTTTTTTGCCACTGACAGAAATGATCAAAAATGATTTGCTAGCAGTGAATTACAATTCATTTATGTAATGTGCCCAGGCTAATTTTGCCACCACCCTATCCCAAGGGTCTCAACAGGGGGCTGTGGCCCACAAAGCGGCCCCAACTGACTTCCTAGGGGTCTCAAGATGAGTAATAATTTGAAATAAGACTAAATTTGCATTGGAATACATTTAAAAAAAACTAAAAAACAAGATATTTTGTATAATTTTACCATTCAATGTTAAGCTCAAAAATATTTTATTTGTACGAAATTGTTAGTTTTTGTGAGTGGTGCTGTAAAAGAGCACCGGTAGCCCAACGACAGAATCCAATGGGGTGGTTGAAGGAATCTCGTCTTCTGCTTCTTCTCAGTGATTCTACAGTACATGACAGAGGTGGGGTCTGACTCGAGTCACAATTTTTATGACCTGCGACTTGCTTGATTGATGTAAGAAATTGACTTGACTTGACTTTGACTTGAGAGCAAGTGGCTTGAGACTTGACTTGACTTAAAGTGGAAGACTCGACAATGACTTAAAGTAAAATAATGTAATACAATTAGTTTTAAAATAATTATTGTGACTCCACAGCACCTAGCGCCTGCGCCTTTAACGCTGCACCACTCAAACCGCGCCAAAAATGGAAGACAACAGTCGAGCTCCACAGATCGGCTATAAGGACTTTAAACTTTATTGGACCGTGCCAATAAAAACGGATTTTCCAGATGTAGAGTATGCAACGCAAGAATGTCTGACACGACAACCACAACGTCAATTTTCATCCGACGTTTCAAGAACCAGAAGGAAAGATAAGAAAGTAATTTATTTATAGTCAATGTAATAAAACGATTACTAATGTAATGAATTAATCGTTTATGTTTGTCATAATTTGGCCTTGGTTGTTTTTTCATTAGTATTGGAAACGTGATCATCGATCATCACTGATAAGCCTACGTCTCATCTCATAGATGTAGCCCGAATTTTAATGTCGTGGGGGGGGCATTTTAAAGAAGGGGCTTCTCTATATTACACGTAGGCTAATGTCTATATTAAATGTGCGCATTTTCAATTGTTGGTGTGGACTGCGTGTGGAAACTGAAAAGCAGCTCGCTTATGCATGACAGGCTTATGGACGCGACGGTGCGATCACTTCGACTTAAAATACTCTTTAAAACCTTTTCGGCCACACAATATAACGTTTTGTGCTGTAGAATAATGAAACCAGTTCAAATATAAAACAAATGTTCTCAAATTATATTTTACGTATGAAACGTGCATATTTCGCGTCCAATGCAGAGATGACGATTAAGCATCATAACTTCATCACTGGGCTATATTAACATACATTAACATTTTATTTATATTCTGCCGAAATTAAAAAGATCAGTTTATTTTGATTAACGAGATTCAAGATCGATGTCAACAAAATTATCCTAGAATCCCATCACTAGATATAAATTCCTTACTGTGACCTATAATGGACAGCACAAGTATTGCAACATTATATATATATAGTTTATAAGCTTCATAGCCTGTATAAATGCTTAAGTCTTACATTCTGTCAGATGCAAGTATTTCCATTTCTGTGTCTATGTAAACTTATGAAAATGTGTGACTACTGGAGCCAAACTTTAAGCACAAACATAGGCAAGTGATCAATTAAATTATATTTAAAATTGATTTTCTTTAACATATGTATGTAAGTTCCTATTTTTTTTAAAAATATAAACATCTATCGTAAAAATGCACCTCTGTTTATTTTAGTACCGCGACTTGACTTGACTTGACTTGAAACTTATCAGGACTCGACTTGACTTGCTTGGGGTGAACCCTTGACTTGACTTGACTTGCTTGATCTGTCTAAACTGTGACTTGAGACTTGACTTGAGACTTGATGGTTGACTTGAGACTTGCTTGGACATGACCATATGTGACTTGTCCCCACCTCTGGTACATGAAGTTATTTAAAATCAGAATTGTTATAATTTGATTCAATTTACATGAATCTGTGGTAAGGATTGATCTGACTCTTATAAAATGCTGGGTTATTTTTTTAACCCTCCAACTGCGTTGAGCCTGTTGGGTCATTTTGTTGGGGTATTTTCACGGTGTTGGGTCGTTTTTTGAGTAACCAAACGCTGAGTTACGAGTCGAGTACAATTGAATGACAGTTGAGAGAGTAAACCCCTGCCACACCTCAACGCCTCAGACAAACTCTACCTTCGCGGGCATTTTATCCACTTCAGGAACAAGCGAGGACAGCTGTTCTTCGAAGAAAAAAAGTTATGTTTGAGAGTTTTTAATCTGTAAAACTCTTGCTGTACATCAAAAAATGTATGAAAAATGCCTGTTCGCATTTGGTTTAAAAAGTAACGTTACAATCTATCTTCATTAGCTTTGGCTAGCTAGTCTGTAACGTTATGCCCACGTTTTTAACACTCCAGCCTGTCCCCTGCCTGTGTTCCCCATGTGTTTGGCCTTGTTCATTGTTTTCACCTGTCCCTCGTCATTGTTAATTAGTCCCACACCTGATTAGGTTTTCCCCGAGTGTTTTCCTATGTATTTAAGCCCTGAGTTTTACTCAGTTCCTGGTCGGTAGTGATGGCAAAATGAGGCTTCCTGAACCACTGAGACCTCACAGCTCATTGCTTCACCAAAAGGTTCATTACTTGAAGCTTCATTCATTATTGCTCACTAATGACACCTAGCTACTGTGCAAAGAAATAGCAGACCATTAAATTAATACTAAATCGATGACCCGAGCAGACATTTGTCCATTGCCTGGGTATCAAATAAAATATGTTTCTCTCTCTGTCTGAATTTACTTGTGCAGAGACAACTGTCACACACAGTTCATTAATTATTCGTAAATTGTTTGGATAGTGACAGTAGGAACAACAAAAGTGAGACTGTGTTGAGTGCAGTGCTTATGGTGGAGGGAGTGTAATAACGCAAATTGCAACAGAAAAGTGTGGGGTGGGAAAGGTTAAGAATTGTGTCTGGTGTGTCTTGTGCATTGAACTTTTACTAGTTTTAGTGCAGTGTTGTGCTTATGGGACTATGTATTTAGAGGAACAAACTGCAACACTGAAGTTTGGGGTAGGGTTTGAAGGAAGGACACACATTATTTTTTTAATTGAGGAACAGAATTTTTTCAAGTGTGTTGGGGCTTAGACGATTGCTCTTCTTGGACAGAAACTCTCCAGCCTTGGAAAATATCCTTTCGCATGGAACAGAGGATGCGGGGGAACATAAAAATGTCAGTGCCAGCTGGTATAAATGAGGATACAGATGTTTATGTTGAGCCCAATATACTAGTGGATCCTCAGATCTTACGAGATTCACTTCTGATAAATATCGGTCCACTTCTACAGTAGCATTAGCTGTTGCACTTGGCCTCATTCTACTGTGATCCACCGTGCTATCCAGCAGATGCCAAAGGTCACCTAATAATAGAGGTACAAAGAAAAAAACTCCATTAACAAAGGTTCACAGTAATAATCACTAATGTGATTCACACAACGAAGACATATACTACTTACTGTTTGAAGATTGAGCTGCTTCTGAAGAGGCTGGCAGCTGAGCTGGGGGTGTGTTGGTGGAAGCAGAATGGAGACATTCTAATCACAGTAGCGCATTCCGATTTTAATCTTGAAACCACTTCTTGCAGTTTCCCTTGACTCAAGAATCCAAGTTTTTTTAATCTGGGATCCAACAAGGTGGGTATGGTCATCACACTTATTGATTCCAAATGAACTGCGTGTTCCCTGACCCTCCGTCCAAGGCTGTCACCCAGCTGCCTTGTAAAGTTGGACTTAAGGCCTTCTAGCTTACTCATTACAGCATAATTAAGCATTTTCATCAAAGGTCCTGTAAGCTCGACCGTAGCCTGGCGGAAAGGGGCAAGAACATCTAATGCATCCTGGACTGCCTCATACTCCAGGGATGTTGGAGGGGTGATGTCGGTCTATAGAGAGGCCAGGTCTGCCCCAACTGGCTCTCTCAGCTGATAGAGCCATTCCAGCATGTTGTAAGTGCTGTTCCAGCGAGTGTCCACTTCAATGATCATTTTCAGAACTGCTCTCCCCATCTGCTCCTTTACTTGGGCCAGCCTCTCTTTTGCTGTAGTGCTGGTTCGGAAATGGGTCACAAGTTTCCTACATTTGGATCGAATATCATTGAAGCTACTGATGTCATCAAAAGATTTCCTCACAATAAGGTTTAGAGCATGTGCTATGCATATCGCATGCCTAACATTCAATGATCATACACAGGCTATCATGTTGGCTGCAGCATCAGTTGACAGGCACTTCACTTTATCCTTGCTGCTGAGAGTCAGCAGCACTAAATTCCTGGGGGTGCACATCACAGAGGACCTCACCTGGACTACCAACACCAAGTCTGTCTCCAAGAAGGCACAACAGCGCCTACACTTTCTCCGCCGGCTGAAAAAAGCAAGCCTCCCTCCACCCATCCTCACCACCTTCTACAGGGGTACCATTGAGAGCGTGCTGACCAGCTGCATCACTGTCTGGTACGGAAACTGTTGTGCAACAGACCGCAAGACCCTCCAGCGGACAGTGAACACCGCTGCAAAAATCATTGGTGCCCCTCTCCCCTCCATCCTGGATATTTTCCTTACACGATGCTCCAGCAAAGCAAAAAGTATCGTGGAGGACCCCACCCACCCCTCCCACAGTCTCTTCCAGCTCCTACCCTCAGGTAGACGGTACCGGAGTATCAGAGCCCGCTCCGCCAGACTGCTCAACAGCTTTTTCCCCCAGGCTGTGAGAGCCCTGAACTCACATCACACCGCCCCTCTCTGAAACCCCTAACAACCCCCCCCCCCCCCCCCCCCACATACACCATACCACGTCTCAGGAAAAAACTGTGAACTTTTATTTCTGTGCAATTCAGGTGAGCGGGCCTGCACAAGCCACCTGTAGCAACACACTCTCCTCTGCATGCACTAGACACTTTCACACACCATTGTGTGTCCATAATCCCACAAAAGACTGATTGTAATATATGACTGTAATGTATGTATGTTTACGGGCTCATGCACCACAAATCACCTTACACTGTTTCCCAGCCAGCTGCTTGAATGTCTCTCTCTTTGCACATGTACAGTATTTGAAGTCATTTGCACAGTTGTACAGTTTGTTTTTATTTATTTATTTTTTATCTCTTAGTTTATGTATAGGTAACCACTTTTATATATATCATATGTATAGTCAAAGCTGACAGTAGGTTAGTTGGGTATAGGTTTATACTGTTTTACTTCGTGTTGTATATCTGTATTTATGTAGCACCGTGGTCCTGTGAGGCACGACATCTCGTCCCGCTATATGTCCACACATGTAGTGGAATGACAATAAAGCTCAACTTGAACTTGAACTTGAACTTGAACTTATGCCCCACTCGTCCATGAGCTTGATATGTCCAGTAGCCAAGTTCCAAGTATGGCTCTAAGGGAAATGCTCTACACCTAGTAAAATAGTGCAGAGCTTGTCATTGTCATCTATAAAATGGCAAGTTACTGCTAGAAAGGCATCCACGTTTAATGATGTCCACATGTCAGAGGTAAGGCTTATAGCCGCAACTTTCTGCAACCGCTCTCTGGCCTTCTCATTAGCCTCCTTGTATTTATGCTCAACCATGGCCTTCAAACCCTGTGGATAAAAATAAATGTAGCTCATCTTACTTTTAACTTCTAAAGTAATGATGAATCTCTTTATTAATCACATACCTTCCGAGTTGGGATAACATAAGTGGGATCCAACACATGCAGAAGCTCCCTAAATCCATCATCATCCACAATGGAAAAGGGTTGGGAGTCCTTGATGACCATGTTAACCAGGGCCTCATTTACCATTTCTTTTTTGGAATCTATAATAAAATAAAATGCAGGTGTATTGTATAAGCCTAAAATATTATTTAGATAATGTTTATTATTATTATCATTATTATTAATTACTTTGACTACTGTGTGGATTGTTAGTAGTCTTTGCATGCTAATGCAGTTCTCGATAATGCCTGAGCATGGAGGAGGTGTTATTGCTGTATGTCAGCTCCTTTAGGCACAGCAAGCATTTTCACCTAGAAACATAAACGAATAGACATGAAATATAATACAGCCTTATAGTGAGTATTATTATTATATCAAGACCGTAAAACAATAATAATACACATACCTTATTGTGACCAACCATTTAAAAAAACTCCCAGACAGGGGAGGATTTCCTCTTTCTTGCTGGCTCCATTACAAGGGAAAAGGAAAATGTCACAAAAAGCAAACAAATTCAAAAGGGCAATCCAAATCAAAAAAGCAGTCCAGTCCAGTCCAAATCCAAAAACCAAAGCAATCCAAATAATCGTATCTAATTAATATGACAATACTATAATATAACTACTATAATTAATGATAACGATATACTATAACTAATATAACCTGATATAATCTAATAATATATAGCAATAAAATAATACATATATGACACAATAACGACGATGACACAACTATCTAACTCTGACTCTAACACTGACTCTCTGATTCTACTACAACTGATTCAACTACTCTTGACAACACCCACAAGGTGGCGCGAGATTCGAACCCCCTTTATCCGGAGGAGTTTCTGGAGTTGTTATCGCGTGAGTTGGAGCGATCCTGTTTTAGATCATCTCTTTTGGACTGGTCTGGATGATGATCTGCTCGCCCTCCTTGTGGTCCCCTTCGCACAAGAGTCTTCACTGGAGGATTTTATTAATCAGGTCCTCCATGTTGGAGGTTCTGATTTCTGTGTTGGGGATGCGAGGAGGAATTGAGCGGTCGTCATCCAGAACCGGTGGAGAATGGAGGGTCAGCTCCAACTCACTCCATATCCGTTCAACAATTCCATAAAAACCCTCAAACGATGGGTTAAAGGGGACCTATTCGCTGTGCCGGTCCTGTCCGCCATCCCAGCCGCCATTAAACCGGTCCCGACCGGCCTCCCAGCCGCCATTAAACCGGTCCCGTCCGGCCTCCCAGCCGCTATCGATCCGGTCCCATCCGGTCTCCCTGTAGTCTCCGAGCCGGTCCCGTCCGGCCTCCTAGTGGTCTCCGAGCCGGTCCCGTCTGGCCTCCCTGTGCTCTCGGAGCCGGTTCCGTCCGGCCTTCCAGTGCCCCTCCAGCCGGTCCCGTCTGGCCTTCCAGACTCCGTCGAGCTGGTCCCGTCCGGCCCTCCAGTGGTCCCGAGCCTCTGTACTCTCCCCTGTGTCCTGCACGGGTCTCCAGGACACCTTATGACGACCGCAGGATGCAGTTCATCCCCAGACCTGATGGCAGAGCTGAGAATGGGAAGCGGTGACCTGACAAGAGCTAAGAGGATAGAGCTGGATAAAGCACGCAACAACTTTGATTTTCCTACGACATTTCAAATGTTTTTAGATTGTTAATGATAATCTTAAATCTATCATTTTTTATTTTTATTAAACCTTGTTGTGCAAGCACTGTTGAGCTTGTGCAGAGGCAGCAGCTTTTGCCAGAGGGGAACTGGAATCCCCTGGTTGGGCCTGGGTTCTCCTGAGGTTTTTTTTCTCGATGGGAGTTTGGGGTTCCTCACCACCGTTTCCATATTGTTTTGCACTATCTGCCTGGCCAGGGGGGCTGCTTTAGAATTCAGAAATTAGACATAATTAATATTGCATATTAGAATTTATAGTCTGTTTAATATTTGACCTGTGGTTCTCTCTCCTTTATCGCCAATGTTTGCTTTCACTTTGTGTGTGTGTGTGTGTGTGTGTGTGCGCGTGTGTGTGCTTGTGTGTGCGTGTGTGCGTCTATGTCAATGTGTGTAAGTATGTTTGCATATTGTGTGTGTGGAGCATTTGTATGTCTGTCTTTGTTGTTTTCACCTTTTTCTTATTTTGACAGCCTTTAGTTGTTTTACTTGTATTCAATGTGTCTCATGTACAGCTGCTTTGTAACAATGAAAATTGTAAAAAGCCCTATGTAAATAAAGTTGAGTTGAGTTGATGTGGTCCGTGTGATGAGGGGAGCGTCCTCTAGGGGATTTGAGAGGGCACTCCAGCTGGTGACTGTGACAATTTGTCTCTGTGGTCTTCTGTTGCAGATGTCACCATGTTTAAAGCTGCAAGTTCAAACAGATCTTATAAAGTATCTGTGACTTTTTAAGGATTAGGTTTGTTGTTGTTTATCAACAACAAACTGTTCTTTGTTTCTCAACTCCCATCCTCGCTGGAATAATAAACCTGTTTGATTATTTATTATAGTCATAATAAATATTAATAAAGGGAGATGCCTTTTAAATATGTGGGATTAATGTTTTATTTAGACTGCACAGATAAAACATACATTTGAAATATTGTAACAGATGTTAAGGGGGAGGAGAATTTAGGTGTGTGTCAGGTTTTTTTACACCAGTGTATCCTCCCTCAGATGGTACTCATGCAGAATGCAAAATGAAAGTTAAATGCAAAAACTGAAAGCAAAAGCTGAGGTGATCCGCAATCTCTTCTAATTGTTTTTGAGGAGCAAAGGAAGGGAATACAGCATGTGAGTACATTTTACAGCATTAACAGGCCATAACATGTTCATTGTCTTATATAGTGTCACCATTCTAGTTTTTAGTAAAAAAATGCCCTTTACTTACTGATATATCCTGTTCAGAAGATGACAGCCTGTGTTACAGTGTAAGATTGAGAGCATTTGTACAGTTTGTAAAGTATTTTGAAGAGCTAATGCTTCGTTTTATGTGCTGTATTTATGTACAGTTATTGAAACAATTTGGTTGTTGGAGAAATATAATAATGATTATTTCAAGACAACTCTGCTTACCTTACAGAGCGTGACATCATCAACACACAAGGATCATGGGATGTGCCTGTAAGTTATGATTGTTGCACAGTGTTTACAAGGCCAAACAGTAGAGCTAGGTTAAAGCATATCGATTTAAACATTTCAAAAACAACCTACAGACTCCAATAATCAAATATTTATTTTGTCCAACAGGCAGTGTCTCAGTGGCAGAAAGAAGGATTGTCCTTCTTGGCAAATCAGGAGATGGCAAAAGCAGCGCTGGGAATACAGTTCTTAGAAAAAACATATTTACAACTAAAGCTTCAGCTTCGAATGCTAGAGTTGACTATCAAAGAGGAGAGAGGAAGGTTTATGGAAAAAAGATCACAGTTATCGACACACCTGGAGTGTTTGATGCAGATCGTGATGAGAAGACAACAAAATCTGAGATTGTGAAGTCTCTGATTGAATGCGCTCCAGTGGTTGATGCCGTTATCATCGTTCTAAAGGTCGGAAGATATACGAAACATGAAAACGAGGTGGTGCAAAACCTCCTGAACACACTGAAAGATAAACGTGTCTTGAAACACACAGTGATCTTATTTACCCATGGAGAACAACTGGAGGGCAAAACCATTGAAGAATTTATGAAGGGCTGTTCAGAGCTACAGGCGCTTGTTGCTAAATGTGGAGGTCGCTGTCACGTCATCGACAACAAATACTGGAATAAACGTAAGCGGGGGAAAAAGAGCAACCGAGTTCAGGTGAAAAAACTGCTGGAAACCATCGATGAGTTGGTGAAAGAAAACGGCCGCTACACCAATGAGCTGCTTCAAAAAGTGGAAGAACATATTCAAGAGGAAGTGAAGAACATGACCGAAGATAATGTGCATCCAAAAGTGCAACAAGAAAAAGCAAAGAAAATAGTTCACAACAAAATTATGAGTGGGCTTTTAGGAGGAATAGTAGGTGCCGTGGGCAGCATTAGTGTTTTACTACCTCCACTTCTGTCTGTTTTAAATTTATATCCAACTCTAACTGCAGCATTAGCAGTAGTGGGCTTACCCACTGGTCTCGCTGCTGGTGTTTATGGAGTCTTAGGTGCTGTTGGTGGTGTTTTTGGAGCGATCACTGGATGGAATGCAGCAGAAGATTCTTAAATCGGTCTGATGCAATAGCAAAGGCTTCAACGAATGCATGAGGAACAAGAGGGTTTATGATCAAGAAGGCAGGAAAAGTGTCTGGTCTAACTAGCAAAATGGCAAACTTACATTGGGTGAAAAAAACATTTAATTATTCAAGCGTCTTATATGACTAAACAATTTTGTTCTGAAAGTATAAATAAATACTTTATAAAATGAATGCGTATGACCAAACACATTAAAAAAAACAGCTGAAAAAACTGAATGTAATGCATAACACGCAGATGCATATTTTTCATTGTCCACCTGCATATTTAATCTTAAAGGGTCTATATATAAGAGTTGTTGTGTATAAATTACTTTTTTATTGCCGGTTTGTGAACGGCTTGTAACGAAAACCTGTTAACGTGTTCTCCCGAGAGCCCTTCTTGCATCGTTTGGCATATGAAAGTAATGCTTATTATGTTCAGTATAATGGAAGAATAGCCATTCTGTATTATAATGTCAATATGTGATGCATAGAAAAGGATTCATCCGAACAATAGTCTCACATAGCCAGAGCTGTATAATCATTTTAATGTGTCTTTATCTTCAATTAAAAATGTGATAGTTCAAACCAGCTGAGATATTGTTTACATTTGTAACATATAAGCTCAAGTAAAAGACTCATGAAATACATGCATAGTCGTGGTAAGAGCAAAAGCAAGTATAGGCTAATTCACATATTACATTTGAATGGGCACAAACATCAAACCAGCATTATTTAGTCTTTTGAAAGAATGAAAACAAAAGAAAATGTGAATGTATAGCTATGCATTGTATGCTGGAGATTGTGTGAAAACAACGCATGCACATGCACGCAAACACACACACACACACATGCATGCACTCACGCACACACATGTTTTGTAAGATGAATAAGCTTTTGTGCCAATGGGGACCTCAATTTTTGTCCCCACAGTGACAGGGGTCCCCGTGAGTTGGTTTGCATTCAGGTTTAGGTCCCCACTAATATATAAAAACCAAGTCCACACACACACCTAATGCACTTCTGAAGCTCCACTTTCCAGTTCAGCTTCTGTGTGATAACTGTTGTGTTTAGTTTCACTTTCATTGTGTCACGTGTTTTGCAGGAATCAGCAAAGTTATGACAAAAAATACTGAACGAAAACAAAATGCACTACATCCTAAACTCTGTTTTTATATTGAAAAAACAGTTTAGGTATCTTCCTAAAGTAAGGGATAGTTTTATATTCATATTTAAAGAACGTTTGCAATTGTATTATTAATATAACAAAATTATACACAATTGTAGTATACATTATTTTTTAACAGTATCTCTCCTTCAAAAGTAAATGGTGAATGTGTTTTCTAAAATTATGTGGTTAAATTATTACAAAATTCATATTACCTGAAACCAGCCATGTTGTAAAGGAAAGGAAACATTGTAACATCAATCCTGTACGCATTTCTTCAGCTGGCTTGTTTTTTTATCCAAAGTGAGTTGCAATAAAGAATTACTCAATCTATTAATGTCTCTGAATCTCAGAAGGGACAGTAGAGGTTGACCAACAATACAAAACAACAACAAAAGAAACCAATGAGTGGAGAGTCAGACCACAAAGACCTTACTTCTAGCTTGACCTGATTTTGCCAAGTGTTTGATGTCCTCAGGGCAACATATTTTGTTGACCTAAGGAAAACAGTTTTACAAATAATACCTAAACCCACACCAAACCACAACCCTAACCATATCTTTCCCCTAAAATCAGAGGGAAATGAAAAGTGAAAAAATTGGAAATTCAGAAATTGGTTGATTTAAATGTTGTTACAGTGTCAACATGATTTTGCCCTAAGGACATCAACCTCTTGGTAAAATCAGGAGACCCTTTCTTCTATCAGCAACCAAATTTCAATACAAACAATGTGAAAGCCTATCCCAAAAGAAGAGGTAAACAAAAATCAACCCACCGGATAAAGTATCTCCCTGCAATTCCTAAAGGAGAAATTAAGTGTCGGTCAGCAATGGTTGAAACATGAACATGAGGTTACATTATACATGACTTCTATTGAAGGTGGCATGAACACATTTTTTTAAAGGGTAAATAGTTGCATATCACTGTTTTTAACAGAACCTCCAAAAGCGATTACAGGCTTGACAAAGCCAAGTGAACTAACCGGAGCCTGCACCGGCTAAATCCTAAATGATTGCCAGGTGTAAAGTTGTGAAGACTTGCCACAACTCTCCAGAGGTGCTGCAAGATGAGTCCTGAACCACTCTTTTGTTATGGGAAGGCCATTTGATAACATAAATAGGGGGGATAATTTATGATGACCGAGGCGAGTTTGGAGGTATCTAATCATGGAAGTGAAGGGGAAAATATCTCTATTAGAACGGGAAATAGTAATGGTAATGCCTGCGCATAGTGTGTCGGTCTTCGAATGTCTAAGGAAAATATTAAAGAGATTTGGTGAGAAAGTAATATCTGAAAAGGTTAAGTCTCTGGATGGGTCGAAACTTTGGGAGTCATTGGTAAATTCAGCTGGCCGCATAAAGCCATAGAAGGCAGTTAAATACACGGCCTCTAAGAGAATATTAGTTTAAACGGGAAATAACCCTTTGCGCAGTGAGTAGTTCCTTTAGAATGGGAATAGTAATAGGAAGGCGTTTATCCATGATTTTCTGCGTATCTTTAGGAATACCTTTCAGTACTAGCCGTATGGAGGACGTGGAAAATAGACTCGGATAACCGGGATCATGTAATCTGGCATGGAATTGGAAACCTGCGATTAATCTGCGTATAGTGGATATTTTAAGATCACGAAATTGGTATTGATGAACCAAATAGGCACAGACAGTCGAAACTAAGATTGGAAAACTGTTATTATGAAAGGCTAAACAGAACGCTGTGAACAAGGACCAAGGAGAATTGTAGGCTTTAAAGGTGGAAGATGTGACGCCCATAGAGATAAAATTGCTAGCTGAATTTAGCAGTTTAGAATACGAATCTATTCTAGGAGGATTCTGGAAGGTTTCGGGCAAGGTGTTGGGTCCGGGTTGGCCATTGGGCAGGGGCGTCTGAAAGTTTGAAAGTGAAAGCGAGAGAGGGCTTAATTGCATAACTATGCATAATTGATTATCGCAAAACATAATAAAATGTTTGCAAGACTAAGCTGAACCTCGTAGGACGCAAGTCACCGCTATGGGATAGAGCTCGTAGAGAGCAGACGAGGCAGAAACAAATTGTGCGAGACCAATTTGATCCGGCCACCTCCCGGTGAACCACTGACCTTGGAAAAAAGCTCTGAAACCTATAGAAGGGGCCACGTCAGTGAATAGTTTAAGAGCAACGGAAGACTCCGGAGTGTCGTTATGAAAAAAGGAGGTTAAGCAGATGGGACCAGAATGTCAGATCTCAGAGGCATCCTTCGTCGAGGTGCACGATGTCACTTAAGTTGGCCACTGAGTGGGCGAGATCAAAAAAACGAGATATGAAATCCCTGCCTTGCGGACTTATGCTCATGGCAAAATTGAGGTGGCTGAGCAATGAGAGCATTTCCCGTTTAGTAACTGATCGCGAACCGATTAAAGAACCCATGTAAGAACGAATTCTCGAAAGTTTGTCTATAGGAAGACAAGCTTGCATCTTAACAGTATCCAGCCGTATACCGAGAAACTCGAGAGCAGTTGTCGGGCCAAGTGTCTTCTCTTCCGACAGAGGAACTCCCACATCACTAAAATTGTGTTTAAGCGTATCTAGGATGGGGGTTTCGTGCGACGGAAAATCAACCAATAGAAAGTCATCGAGTAGAAGCAGAACGAATGGAATCTTGCAGACGATAAGCAGGATCCAACACAGTGCCTCTGATAGGTTGTTGAATATATGCGGACCACTCTTGCAACCGAAAGTGAGTCAAACTGCAAAGTAAAATTTTGACTGCCATTTAATGCCGAAGAGAGCCCACTCAGTGGGGTGAATAGAAATAATCCTAAAGGCGTCTGTGATGTCAGCCTTAGCTAGCCAAGCACCCTGCCAAGCCAATTTATTTAGCTATTTGAATAGCGTTGTCTACTTAAGCATAATACAGGGAAAAAGGCTCTAGGGGAATGCATTCATTTACACTCGCTGTAGTATTAGAATGTGGCGAAGACATGTCAAAAATCAACCGCTTTTTCCCCAAGAATTTCCTAGTAGCCACACCGAGAGAATTAACTCAAAAAAGAGAAAATGGAGGAGAATTAAAGGGCCCAATAACATAACCTTTATTGACTTCGTTTCCCAGAGGCAGTAATCACTTCTGGTTCACCTAAAGCTGACTGTAGGTCTTTTGCGACGTAAGAGAAGGACAAAACACCTATCCTAAACCCTTGTAATTAAATAATCTACGAATGATGGAACAGGGTGGGATGACAAGCAGCTAGATGGCAATGGCAATGGCAATGGAATGTTAACTGGAGTGGAAGGGTGGCGTCAGAATTTTTTCCTGAACCTGGGCTTTCCTTGTCTGGCAGGTCTGAATCTCTGTGGGCAGACGTATTTCGGGTGGGGCTCTTTGCAGAAACTACAAACATGCGAAAATATACATTTAGAATACGTGCATACAGACTCTGTAACAAATTCGAGAGTTGTCAAGGTTATGATTTGAGTGCCCTCTATTGATGTAGGCTGGGTTTACAGGATCGGCACCATGGACATAAACGGGACCTTGACTCGTGAGAGTTTTCGGGCAGAACGAGGCAGATTGTCCGTGAGAGCTGCACACGGCACAGGTCAAAGTTTTCTGACCGCCGAAGTGACGAACCTGTAATTCTGTGTCGATGATGGACCAGTCTAGCCGTGAGTTAAACAATGAGACGAATGAAGCAGATTTAGCGGAAAAGGATCTATGATATTCATAGAAAGGGTGCCTCCGTATCTCTGATAAAAGTCTGCCATCATTGCAAGATAAGTGTCCAATTCTTCACGGCGCTCTGGAAAGTATTGGCAGAGGATGTCTCTGTAAACTCCAAAAGCGTTTAGGAACTGAGGAAATGATAGATTGCGTTGCAGCCTCGAATCTGAAGTTCTGAGGAAAACTGCCACGTCACCACAGTCCACCATTTGCCGTTCAGACGCAGGTAAAGGCATCAGTAGGGAAGCTTATTAACGTCCTTACCTTCAATGATGTTAGAACGTATTTGGTGCGAAACTGAAGCCGCAGCCGGTGGTACGAATTGTCTACCGAAGTTTTGGGCAGCCGCTGCTGTAGACAAATTAAACTGAGTAGCGCTGAGAGCTGTATCGCACTCATGCGATAGTTTCTGCAAACAAAAGAGAGTGTAAGTACCATCCTTTTATAAAACGTGCTGAGGGATGATAGGCTAACCAGTAATTAATTATGATGTGAGGATCTATCTTCCTGATAGAACTTGCGTGGAAGCTTACTTATCTTGAATCTACCTTTCATTTCTAAAGTACCTGAAAAGATTTGCTTAATAGGACTATGTGCTACAATAACACTTTTTCACGGCAGTTGAATTGCCCGAAAGGACATTTCCCATGCCTTATGCAGGGGGAAGCAGTCAAGAAATCACAAGACACCCTCATCCAAGGGATGCGCACTGCAGGTTGATCAGACCTGGGTGTGTGTCGAATTGTTATAAGGTTATCTGGCAGCCCATGCTGTATCCATCCGTCTATACCACAGTCATTGGCTTCTTCTTTCTGCACCACTGGACCTTTCATCTGAGATTGACCTATGTGTCAGCTATGGTGACCTTAACCCGTCCAGTAAATAGTGAACTCAGGCACTGCAAGACGTGAACACATACACCAGAAGAAGTGGGCAGCTATCACTGCAGCTCAAAGACACCACAGTCGTTACCCGCTGGCCCTGAGAATCGAACCAGCAACCTTCTGGTCACCAATCCAACTCTCTAACCATTAGGTCACATATACCCAAACCGTTAATGCGTGCTCAGTTCCCCACGGTCCCGTATGGCATACCATTATGACACATTACCAAAATCAACGCAACCGTACGCGCCAATCTGTTGGCTAAGGCTATCAGAACCCCGCTGGCTCCGTTAATGCAAGCTCAGTGCCCCCTGTCCCGTATGGCATAACAATACAACACAACACCCTTTTATTACTTGGTCACTTGGCAGCCCATATTGTGTCCTTCCGTTTCAACCACAGCCAGTGACTGCTTCTCTCAGCGACAGTGGCAAGTTATTTGACTACCGTCAATTGGGCCTGTCCTTTGATTCCCACTTTCTTAAGCAACCTTCTAGTGGAATTGGAAACATAGCCCCTGCCGCCCACTTCCGATGGGAACACTTTCGCTGTACATCCACGATGTACCTCGATCCAGCCTCAGTTGCCAAGTTGGCATTCCGGAGATTCTTTCTTTCAAATGCTTTGTTAATGTCCTCTTCCCAAGGTAAAGTCAACTCAAGGATGAGGACTGTCCTACTGGAGCTAGACCACAGAACCATGTCCGACCGCAGGTTGGTCGCTGCGATTTCCAAGGGGAAAGTAAGTCTGTGGTTAAAATCAACTTGCATTTCACATTCTGTGATATACTCAGCAGACCTGAATCTGGTTCATAAGCTTTTAACTCGCTGTTTCTGCCCCTCCCGAACAAAGGGTTGCCTTTTTAGCGAGTTAGCCTTGGCGTTTTGGGGGATGGCATTGAAAAGGTAGTTTCATCAGCTATGCTCCTTCCTCCAATGGAATGACGTCCGTGCAGAATTCCTAAGGGATTGTTAGACTGTGTTAATTAGATCGACCGGGACCAGGAGCACTTGCATTGAAGGGTGTAGAATGGTATCCTCCTCACAGTTTGTCTATTCTCATTGTTCTGAGGTAAACATCGTGAGTAGGATGTAGTCCGTACCCAGACAATATATGGTGAAGCTTAAAGTGGGCGGCGGCGACCCAACAACTCCTCCCTTAAAAACTGTGATTAGCTATTAGAATATAATAGCTATTCTATTATCTACATACAGTGAACAAAATCCAGCATCTTTACTCTTCCAAGATCGTCTGAAACCAGCCACCCGGACAGCTGCTGCAAAAATCAGTTTGAATGACAAATTAATTTCTGCACAAATTGTCAGAGACTGTCTCAGGGAAGCTCATTTGCATGCTCGTCATCCTCATCGGGTCTCCTTGAAGCACTCTTGAGGACTGCAATTCGTCATCGTGACCGTCATGAGCGTGCAAATGCTCACATTCAATGGCGTCTGGCACTTTGGAGAGGTGTTCTCTTCACGGATGAATCCCAGTTTTCACTGTTCAGGGCAGATGGCAGACAGAATGTACGGCTTTGTATGGGTGACATTTGCTCATGTTAACGTTGTGGATCTAGTGACCCATGGTGGCGATGGGGTTATTGTATGGGCAGGCGCATGTTATGGACAAACGAACACAGATGTATTTTATTGATGGCATTTTGAATGCACAGAGATACCGTGACGAGATCCTGATGCCTATTGTTCTGCCATTCATCCAAGACCATCACCTCATGTTGCAGCATGATAATGCACGGCCCCGTGTTGCAAGGAAGTGATCACAATTCCTGGAAGCTGAAAACATCCCAGTTCATGTACCAATTCCTGCAAATATCCACATATTAGAGCACATTTTAGAGTGGCCTTTTATTGTGGCCAGCCTAAGGCACACCTGTGCAATAATCATGATGTCTAATCAGCATCTTGATATGTCACACCTGCAAAGTGGACAGATTATCCCGGCAAAGGCGAACGGCTCACAAACACAGATTTAGACAGATTTGTGAACAATATTTGAGAGAAATAGGCCTTTGGTGTACATATAAAAAGTCTTTGATATTTTAGTTCAGCTCATGAAAAATGGGGGCAAAATAAAAGGGGTTGCGTTTATAATTTGGTCCAGTATAGTTTCCCTTTATGTTGCTTATTTTCTTTTAATTAACTAGTTGTGCAAGCACTGTCAAGCCTGTAGAGATGCAACAGGATTGCAAGAGGAGAACTGGTGTACCGGGTTGGGTCTAGATTTAGTTTCTCGCCACAGGTTGCATTTTTTCTGCTAAGCAGCGGGTCCTGACAAAATGTAGTTTAAAGTAATATTAAGATATTTAATGCAGACTCCTATATAGAGAGAGAAGGTATAATTTATGTTACCTTCTTCTTTATTCTGTGTATTTCTGTTTATTGCTTCTTTTTGATGCAGATGGGTTGTTCATGAGTTAAGCCTGTATATGTGTCTGGTGTGTTCATGTGTCTGTTTGTGTGTTTAACTGTCTATAAGACATTTAACTCTCTTCTTTGCTTACATTGCTTTATCCTATACATTTTACATAGGTATTTGCAATCCCCTGGGATCTAACCCACAACCTTGCATTGTTAACGCAATGCTCTTACCACTGAGCTACAGGAAAGTTTTAAAACTATAGAAATTGTATTGATCTAATAAATACAAACAAAGATATTTGTAAGAATTTCAGCAATTTTCAATTGTGTTACATAAACTACTACCATAGTAGGAAAAGGTTTCGGGGCACCTTTGACTACCATTTCATTATTCCTACTATGGCAGTCACAGATGTCACCGATTTGAAAATTGCTAACATTCTTCCAAATATCTTTCTCTGTGTTCATAAGAACAGAGTAATTTATAAAGGTATGAAATGACATGAAGGTGAGCAAATGATGACAGAATTTGCATTTCTGGGTGAACTATCACTTTACCCATCCGTCGTAGACATATAGGCCTACTGGCCGCGGGATTCGGTTGTCCTGTACAGTATAGCGACTAATCAAAGGTGAGACTTCAGGTTCTTTGAAGGAGAAGATTCTTCACGAATGGTAGAGAAACAGTAATATCTACCATAGCGTAGCTATATGCAATGTTGAGAGACCTTTCTTGAAAGGGAACTTAAAGTATGTGATTTAGAAAAATAGGTTAATGTTATGTGGCTCTTCAAAAAATGATTTGGCACTAGCACCCCCTATTGGATTAAATGGCTCCTTAATTAATTAATTTTTGTCTGGTGCCCTGAGATTTGTTATCTCCTTCGACGAAGAAGCGAAAAATCTGACGACATCTTTGTCCTGTTAAAGCCGCTTTAGTGCTTCCAAAGGGAGGGGTGGAGTGAGCCCTTGGCTGAAATTCTCTTCCTCAGCGCTAGATGAAGCTTGAATCTCTACATTGCTCCTATAAGGTCACCATGAAATGCTAAATGCGATTGACCTCTTTTCCCCATCGTGACGTGTATCCAAGTGAAACGGCTTCTGAAATTAGAAAACAATGTTGACGTCATGTGGTGAAGAGTTGTTATGGGGGAGAGGAGTTAATCGTTTCGTATTAAAGATTGCAAGTGCAAATTAATTAAAGTAATAATAATGGCGTGCACGGATACATCATTTATAATAAATATATAACAATGATGCCACACAATTAAAAGAAGGACTTTTATTTTAACGCTTGTCAGGCAGAATGTGTACGTTGCATATGACGGCACTTCCGGTGTCCAAGAGAACTTCCGTCAACAACACAAACATCTAGCGGCTAGCGGTTACTAGCTGATGATTTTTTTTACACTACACACCTAAGATATACCAGTTTCACATATTGAACTCGTTTGGACAGTTGTCTGTTTGTCAGGTAACACGTTTTCATTTTTACAGACACAACTAACGATAGTTGATCAAAAACGATGACAAATGAACCAGACGATCATCTAATGCAAGACGTTAATCTCTTAAAACGTAGGACTCGCTGTCACAGTCATGATATTTGATGATGTGCTTTTCTATAACGTCACAGTAGGACATTGTTCTCTGTGGAGTTGTTCTTTGTGAGTGATGTGAAACTCTGATGTAGAAACATGTCATGACATTGTGATTGGAAAGCAAAGCTTCTGTATATATTCTACGCGTGTTCGTACTCTGTCAGTAAATAATAAATATGTCCACAGTAATAGTGTGACACCTTTTCTCATTAAAATATTTGATATAGATTAGCATCTATTTTATTATAGATTTTTGCCATTCTTGTTTTTAAACCAGGCCACTGATGAAGCTGTGTTTATCTGTGATGTGTTTGTTTGCTGAAGGATGAACTCAGGTGTGGAGCGCAGGGGCATCAGCATCCAGCAGTCAGATCTGATGTGTAAGAGAGGATGCGGCTTCTACGGTAACACTGTCTGGGAGGGTCTCTGTTCCAAATGCTGGCATGAAGAGAATCACTGTCCCAAAAATAAGCAGATTGAGGATGATAGAGCATTGGCTGAGAGGTGAGAGAGACACATTTTGAATCATCACTATATGATTTTCCCTGCATGTTATCACTTTAAAATTGATTTCATCAAAAGTATTTCAAATCAAAACAATGTTTCATATTCACACACTTTTGACCTCTAGGTTATCAGAATGTCGAGGCATTCAAACGCATGTGTTTTCATATCAATAAACTGTGAAAGCAAGGTGGGGTTAAATGAATAGAATCGAACTCTTTAACGTTTACCGCAGACAGTCCACGTGATGATTAGCTGTCACCTTCACAAAAAGCACAAGAACATTTCAAACAAATGGAAGGACAACACTACAAACCATTTCGAAAAATGTATATTTTCTGAGAAACATGTGGTTAAAAACTGTGCTTAAGTTCTTTCAAAAAGGTCATTTTGATGTTTACACATGAACAACACTGATGAATACAATCATATGAAAGAAATTATAAATAGCTAAACTCATTTAACATTCAGTGAAATCAAACTAATAATTGTGCTTAATCCAAGATGTTATTATGTCCTCTTAACTGCATTATGAAACAGTGATGTGCATACTTTCAAGTCAATGAGGCTTAAATGTAAAGTTTCGAGGTTTCGAGATTGTGTAAAATCATATATGGCAAAGCTATGAATTTAATTTTTATTTTCAATCTGTGTTTGTGTGTGTCAGATTACAGAGGGAAGAAGAGGCGGCGTACGCCAGCAGCCACCAGGGGGCGCAAACACAGACCACCAGCACATCATCCAAAACCGTGCCCATGGTGAAGAGACTTTTCGCCTCAGCTCCCAAAACACCTGCAAGCAGAGGTACACATTTGGAAAAGAGTGGGCAAATATGAAATGTATTAAACTCTTGAGGGAAATCTGCCAAGTGAAGTGCTTTTTGTTAACCCAGGGTCAGTCTGTGATAAATCTGTGGTCAGCATAATCATGGGTTATCTAGTTTCCAGTTAACTCTTCTTATTTGTGAGGTCAATAACACTAACCACATTTTTGGTTCAGAAGGCCACAAGGGACAATATATAATAGTTATAGTTTAAATTTATGATTGAACTTAACCTTTTATTTTATTGTGTCAAAATACACGATGTCAGAATACAACCTTTCTTGACCAATTCACTAGAAATTAACTGGAAGTGCGATGCAACATTAGCACTTTAAGTGTTTCCTGGGTGTACTGCAGAAACATTGGACACACTTCTGTTTTTATCGTGAACCCTCGCATCTAAAAAGGTCAATTTCCAAATCCTTTCACTCATGTGACACAGATGAAGAGGCGGTAGATTTACATAAACTTCTCCCCTAGCCTCACTACTATTCCTCTATGTAAACATAACTATATTGTTGACGTTTAAGGAGGTATGTTGAGCGTTCTCTCATTTGTCCGTCGCCTTTTTGAGGAAAGTGAATGTAAATGTGCTAGAAGATTGAAAACAGCGTGTCTGGTGTACATGTTTTACAGATGCTGCAGGTTCCAGGAGTTCTTCAGTCAGTAAGCAGCCCAGCGTTGAGTGTGATCATGTGACACAACACTTCGTCGACTTTCTGAAGACCCTGCCAAAACCTGCGTATGACATCTTCAAACGGTGTCATGCCTTCACAGAAAATATTGCACATAAAAAGGTGATAAAGAGCAGAACTCATATGTCAGTTTCAACATTGCCTTTCATCAGCGTTACACAAGCACTGATTCGTTTCTGTTCCTGAAAGAACACGGTCTGGCAAATGTTCTCAAATATCTTAATGATAACGTAAATGCTAAAGGTTACGACTGTATCTACAGAATACAGAGGATGGGAACTCAAATCAGATTTTTGATGATTGTGTGTTTGCTTTGTGCTTAAGGTCTTGGTTTGTGAAGATTTCTCAGAATCAGTGCAGGACTTCTATCAAAACATGTCAGAGTATCTGCACACCAACTTGAAAGGTAAACATGCAAGTTTAAGAAATCAATCTCTTTATTTAAACGCCTAGTTTTTAACAGATTATGTAGAGAGTCGTTTAGTGCCTATGTCACAATTACATCAGCCAATACAAACCAGTTTTTGTGGAGTGTCAAAATCGATTGAGTACAGGCGCTAATCTAACATTTTAACCCCCCAAAACGACAGCTGTAGTTAAACACGGTAATATCAGACTGGACACAATCGATCGTCAAAAATGCTTGATATCACTTAAAGGAGACATCATATGAAAACCCCACTTTTATGTGTTTAAGTTCTATAATCGGGTCCCCGGTGCATCTAGCAACCCAGAAAATTTGAAAAATATGAACCCAGTAAGTTTTGGTGTGCTTTTCCCTGAAAGCATGTGTGAAATCGAGCCGTTAAGATTTAGCTCCGGTTGTGATGTTCAAAGCGGATTTTATTTTAATGTTACCGCCCCTTAATCTACACAGTTTCACCACGCTCCGCCATTGTTGTTTTCACTAGCGACAGCAGTGTATGTGACGCCATGGCTAAAGTTCGTGGACAACAAAAATCGCTGCACAGAGTCCAAACCTAGGAAGAGACGGGTGGATTTATTTTGTTTTTATTGGAAATCCCTCAGAAACCATAAGTAAGAACCTGATTGTTTGCGTGAATCACTTCAAGCCGGAGTGCTTTTTCAACCTATGACAGTACAAGCAAAGATGTTCCTCAAGAGGAATTGAGACTGACTGAAGGAGTCTAAACTGCCGTTGTAAGTAATATTTATCAAGAGTCTGAATTGACGTAAATGTACCATATAAATACGAGGATAACGTTAGCATATGATAGCGCAGGTAGCTAAGTCAGTCACGGGCTAAACAGAATATTCAAAGCCAGTGTTAAACTTACTGTATATACTGTAAGTGCAGATGGACACTTGGAGTTTAACTGTATGAATGTTAATACATTATGTGCGTTCATATGTTTTGCTGCGGCAAGATGTTTGTTTTGCTAATGACCAGGGGCAAACACTGCAGGCTAGTTTAGTTTTGAACTTCCTAAATCATTCGTGCTTAGGCTGAAAAATCATTCAGATCTTACTAGTTATGCTTTCATGTTGTGTGTGTACCGTTATAACTTGTCAACGACAAGCGCTTAAATCCACGTTATTCCGCTGAGATTTGCAGGTGCGCAATCCGTGGATTTTAGGCAAACATACACGTTCAATGTGAGCGCTGTTTGCTGTGATGAAATTTTTAGTCTACAGAGACGTTTAAGACGAAACTAACCGCAGAGGAATTCAGGAAACATAATTTAGCTAAACCATTAACATGGCAGTACTACGCGTGTTTAGACAAGCCGGACGGTAGGAGGGTGGGCTGTGTTGTGCTGTGCTGTAACTCATTATCATTTAAAGAGACATGTACCAAAACGGGTTGCTGTGAGCAGAGCTGTTTTTGACGAGGCAAGAAGGGTTGTTTACACAGCCATTGAGTCTTTTTAAGCAAAATATGTTCCACACATTTCATGAAGACCCTAATAAATTATACCAACTTGTTGAAAGTGCTCAAGGTCCTTTAAGGTTAAATAAACTGTTGTCTTCTGTTGGCATGCCCACCTCGTTAGAAACGTGGATCAAGTTCAGTTATTTTGTCACGTTACATGTACATTTTTTAGCGCATATATAACCGAACGAGCAGTCAGCTTACGACCAGAGACTGTCGTCTCATGTTATGGATAAATTGTGTGTTCAAGTAGATGCACTTGCTAAAGTTCGCCTCTGTTACTACACTATTAGGCGTAGATGTCAGGCCACTTACCTTCTGTCTGTTCGGCCATCCGCTGAGTATGTACAGTGTCTGTTTTTTCCGTTAAAGTGAACTTCTTCATCAACAATCACAGTCCCAGACATGAGCAACATCACACATTCAAATGAAATCGGATTATCTACCGTCATTGTCTAAAACAAGCTAACCAAACGTTCTAGCTAGAGTTAGTACATGGGTCAGGGGAATTTTTCTGCCTCCACAAATGGTCCGCCCATATGTTTGGTAACAGAAAAAAAGTCTGTAATTAAACTAGAGTGCAGCGTTCTGTATGTGTGAGGTTAGAAACTAACCTCACACATACTCGGGTAGAAAATCCCTAGTGGTTCTTGTTTCAGGGTCGTCTGATCAGAGTGAGACGGTGATGGGTGAGGTTGAGCGTTATGTGATGGGTCGTCTGTACGAGCAGCTCTTCTGTCCTGAACACACAGATGATAAGAAGAAGGATCTGGCCATGCAGAAGAGAATCGGGTGTGTACATGCTAAAACCATCAACTAATAACAGATGATCTTTCTTTTGTAAGCTAACATGCGTTACCGCTGACTTTTGTGTTTGTGTTTTAGCGCTTTGCACTGGGTGTCTATTGAGATGTTGTGTGTGCCGGTAGATGAGAAGCTTCCGAAAGTTTCCGACAGTGTGGAGAGAGCCATTACAGGTACTGACGCCATTAAAAATACTGACACACGTCATGACAATTGCTTTTCTTATGCTATCGATATTGTCACAATTTTGTATTAATTTATCAAATATTAACTTTCTACTTGTTTTTGTTTATGTTAATTACAACTTTAGTTTGATCTTACAGTTTTTCCCAATTGCTATAACAATTTTTATTTATTTTTTCTAAACTCTTAACACAGTTAACACAACATCTGGCTGTAAAGGCAAAACAATTAACACATTATTTTTGCTATGACACAAAATGCAAATATTTAACAAGCATTAACTTCTTTAACAAACAAGCTCAACCAAGCCTTGTCCGCTCTCCATACCCTCTTGCGACCCAGATGTGATCCGAGCCCCTCGGAGATGCCGTTCTTTCTCACCCGGTGATTCTCACATGATCCTGAGTCCTTGCTCATCTACCTGCCCAAAGTTCCCACCACTCCCCCTTAGAGACCAGATGTTGAACTTGCAGGTGCTCCCCACAGGGGAGGAAGACCCAACCCCATCTGTGTTTTGTCCAGTACGCGCATTGCGCCTCTACTTGGAGCACACACAGAGCTTCAGGAGCTCTGATCAGCTCTTTGTCTGTTTTAGAGATCAGCAGAAGAGGAGGGCTGTCTCAAAACAGAGATTGGCGCACCGATCCCAAGATCGCCCATGCCCACTGGCAGTGAGAGCTCTCCACCCGAGTATAGCCACCTCGTAGGCACTGGCTCAGGGTGCCTCTCTGGCAGACATCTGCAGAGCTGCGTGTCGGGCTACGCCCAACCCCCTCGCGTGGTTACACAGCCTCCGCGTATAACCGGTGTCAACTCGAGTCTTGCAAAGCATCAGGTAGACCGGCGGCCGGTAGGGTGTACGCCTGGAAAAGCACCATACCACCCTCCTAGGTGGGTCAGCATGCTATTTTTGCCTCCTTTCTTCCCCCACTGGGTGAAGAAAGGCATTCTATCCATCACTAAGGACCTCCTTCGAGTGGGCTGGGCAGACCAGCCTTGCCCCATTAGGCCGGGTACCAGCAGAGTTATCAACGCATAGCTCTAACCGAACCTAGTGCTCCAGATGTAACCCCCCATCAGGGCGGTTGCGTCTCATGCATCCACATGACAGGTTCCCACCTTGCCACAACGCTTGCCACCTGCTGCAGCAGTTGAGAGAGGTCTAAGACCGCTCTTCCCAAAGGTGAATGAATGCCGAACGCCGTCTCCTTTTTATCCCCAGATATCTGGGGCGGATTCCGGCATCCAAATTTACTTCTCCAATTTCATTGGCCTTTTCTAAACTAGTCAGAAGTTGATTGGTTCTCAAAGGCGAACCCCATCTGTCGGTTTGACACAACGTCTCGTTCCCTCCATCAGAGAACTGAGGTTACATCCATAACCAAGACATTACAGTGTTATGTATGCCCTTGGCTTTGGATCTACATATTCGGAATCTTGACAGGAAGTTAGAAACAAATAGTTTGGTATGTGTATTCATAATTGCTTAATCATTTTCATGAAATTGTTATAAAATGAGAATTAATAAATGGCTACAGCAGTATAACTCAAAGCACAAGTTATTATAAATTACAATTTGATGGACTCTCTAAAATTTAATTTAAATAATTTATTTGTTTTGCTTAAGTTGTTTTGAAAATATTAAAACTGGTTATGCCAGTAAACAGATATAAGATAACTCACATTTAATGATTACAGGAGACATGTAATTATATTATTATAGTACGTTTTTACATAGGTCATACATGAAAATTAAGTTTTACTGCTATATTATATAGCATAATTTTTGTTGACCGATGTGAAAAATCAAAATGTCACTTACTGACACTAAATACTAACACACAGCTAGTTTAAAGATAATAAACTAATCATTGGGTATCAAGCAGTTGCGAGAGCATAGAGAGAATCACGCTTCTCAAAGTTTTTGCTTGCAGAGATGCGCCCCACGAGGACTCTTTTCCGCTTGCGGAGACTATTCTGCTCACTCGTGGAGTATAAATGCTCCCTCGCGGGGAAGCTTTCCACGCGTAGCTATCATTATTCGTTTTTGCGCAGATTCCATATGCGTGAGTTTTGGGTCTAGATAAACTCCATAAATACCATCTCAACCGAATTAAATTGTCACACATTAAAATCGTTTTTTTACCGACTCACGGTGAATTGTTACTTCCCTATGAAGGATTCATCTAATCCACCTCATTTATGCTTTAGAAAGGAAACAGGTCACTATGGCTAGCAGCAGGTATGCGACTTGATGGCTCCTTAATCAACTCCTCTTGGGCTGAAGTGGCAAATCTGGCCAATTGCAATTATTATTCATTATTCTACTGGATGCTTATCACGTTTCTCTCGCGGAGCAAGTTTAAACCTTGTGTTTTAGTACGCTCCCTATCAATTCAATTCAAATAAATGTATTTATATAGCCCTTTTCACAATGTGTTTTGTTCCAAAGTAGCTTTACAGGAGAAAAACTGAAAAAACACAGAAAATGTAAAACAGAGCACAGTGCATGGGGTGTATAGAAGAAGCAAGATCATTCTGGTAAATAATATCTAATAAAGCAGTCTCCCGGTGCGCAAGCCAACACGGCCCTGTGGCGAGGAACCCAAACTCCACTTACAATGAGGAAAATAAGTATTTGAACACCCTGCTATTTTGCATGTTCTCCCACTTAGAAATCATGGAGGGGTCTGAAATTGTCATCGTAGGTGCATGTCCACTGTGAGAGACATAATCTAACGATTTATTTTAACTACTTCTTTGTATGATACAGCTGCAAATAAGTATTCGAACACTTGAGAAAATCAATGTTAATATTTGGTACAGTAGCCTTTGTTTGCAATTACAGAGGTCAAACGTTTCCTGTAGTTTTTCACCAGGTTTGCACACACTGCAGGAGGGATTTTGGCACACTTCTCAACACAGATCTTCTCTAGATCAGTCAGGTTTCTAGCCTGTCGCTGAGAAACACGGAGTTTGAGCTCCCTCCAAAGATTCTCTATTGGGTTTAGGTCTGGAGACTGGCTAGGCCACGCCAGAACCTTGATATGCTTCTTACAGAGCCACTCCTTGGTTATCCTGGCTGTGTGCTTCGGGTCATTGTCATGTTGGAAGACCCAGCCTTGACCCATCTTCAATGCTCTTACTGAGGGAAGGAGGTTGTTCCCCAAAATCTCGCAATACATGGCCCCGGTCATCCTCTCCTTAATACAGTGCAGTCGCCCTGTCCCATGTGCAGAAAAACACCCCCAAAGCATGATGCTACCACCCCCATGCTTCACAGTAAGGATGGTGTTCTTGGGATGGTACTCATCATTCTTCTTCCTCCAAACACGTTTAGTGGAATTATGACCAAAAAGTTCTATTTTGGTCTCATCTGACCACATGACTTTCTCTGGATCATCCAAATGGTCATTGGCAAACTTAAGATGGGCCTGGACATGTGCTGGTTTAAGCAGGGGAACCTTCCGTGCCATGCATGATATCAAACCATGACGTCTTAGTGTATTACCGACAGTAACCTTGCAAACGGTGGTCCCAGCTCTTTTCAGGTCATTGACCAGCTCCTCCCGTGTAGTTCTGGGCTGGTTTCTCACCTTTCTTAGGATCATTGAGACCCCACGAGATGAGATCTTGCATGGAGCCCCAGTTCGAGGGAGATTGACAGTCATGTTTAGCTTCTTCCATTTTCTAATGATTGCTCCAACAGTGGACCTTTTTTCACCAAGCTGCTTGGCAATTTCCCCGTAGCCCTTTCCAGCCTTGTAGAGGTGAACAATTTTGTCTCTAGTGCTTTGGACAGCTCTTTGGTCTTGGCCATGTTAGTAGTTGGATTCTTACTGATTGTATGGGGTGGACAGGTGTCTTTATCTAGCTAACAACCTCAGACAGATGCATCTAATTTAGGATAATAAATGGAGTGGAGGTGGACATTTTAAAGGCAGACTAACAGGTCTTTGAGGGTCAGAATTCTAGCTGATATTCAGGTGTTCAAATACTTATTTGCAGCTGTATCATACAAATAAATAGTTTAAAAATCATACATTGTGATTTCTGGATTTTTTTTTAGATTATGTCTCTCACAGTGGACATGCACCTACGATGACAATTTCAGACCCCTCCATGATTTCTAAGTGGGAGAACATGCAAAATAGCAGGGTGTTCAAATACTTATTTTCCTCACTGTATAAATAAATGGAGAAAACAAAATATATCACTTCTTGTATTTTTGGTTTTCATTTCACAGACCTGATCGACATGGACTCTAAACGGGTGCCAAAGGAGAAGCTGGCATGTGTCACCAGGTGTAGCAAACACATCCTCACGGCCGTTCAGTGCAGTCAGAAAGCTGCCGCCTCAGCAGATGATTTTCTACCGACTCTCGTCTACATCATCCTGAAGGCCAATCCACCACGCTTACACTCCAACATCCAGTACGTCACACGCTTCTGTATGCCCAGCCGTCTCATGAGCGGAGAGGATGGGTATTACTTCACTAACCTGGTAAGCCGTCACCTCTTACAACCTTTAGCTGGTAGTTTTGTTTTTTCTTCGTTCCTTTCATCAGTTCTGTCTGTGTTCTTCTCTCAGTGCTGCGCGGTGGCGTTCATCGAGAAGATGGACGCGCAGGCTCTGAACCTGAGCTGTGAAGACTTTGAGCGCTACATGACCGGCGGGGAATCTCCACAGCGCCCACTGGGCCTCAGGGCTTCTTCCTCACAGAATGGCTTCAGAGAAGAGCCCGGCGCTGGCATGCCGTCAGGGCTTCGGCGGGAACGGAGAAAGGAAGAGAGATGTGACCTGGAAAATGATCTCATCCAGTGGAAGGACGGACAGGTACTCTCTGCGTTTGGAGTCTTGGAAGAGCCGCCTGTGAGGACACAGACCTCCAGCATCTTCACTATTGACTCGGATAATGTCGAGGGCGACAGTCTGCCTCCTCCACTACAGCCACAGAAGTTTGCTGGATAGATTCGCAGTTACATTTCCGTCTGTGAGGAATCAGGGGTTTCTGTACAGGTGATACTCTTAATTCAGACACTGACAACACTCAAGTATCTCTCAAATGACTGATGCAAGACTCTCCCCTAACATGAAAAGAAATGAAACTCTCTCGGGTAGATCTTTGTTCTATTTTTTGTGCTATGGTGGGTATGGTTAATATATCTTTTGCACAGTCTTTCGCCTTTATAAAGGTGACTGAAATACACAATATAAGTTATTGGCGTTAATAATAGAGATTATAATAATCTCGGTTATTTTTTTACATTCTCTTTGCATCTTCATTACTTGGCTGATCATTATTTTCATCATTATAGCTAAAACCGCAGATTTGGGGCAGTGTAGAGGTTACACTTGAATGATTTAAAGCACGATGAAGAGATGAAGAAAAGTAACTTTGTTTTTGTTGAATAATATATGATATTTATTTACTGTTTATTTAACTTTTAAGGAAAAGAAGTTACAGTATGGAAATCAAATTTATGAATAAATTGGAGAGTTATTTATTTGAAACACACTGTTTGTTGTATGCAGAGGTGTGTTACTATTGCATGCATGCATTGTCCAGTTGTATTGTGTGAAGCCATAAAGGTGATTTCAAATATGAGAAATTAAATCATTAAATGAAGAGAATTAAAAGAAAGGAGGCGGAGCTTGTATTTTATTTGGTCAGTGTCATGATTGAACTTCTGACATGAATGCAGATATAGTCTTCTTTACTGGGGTGTTAAGTGATTTTCAGTTGGTTTGTTTCATTAAATATTAGGTGTAAATTCATTTACATCTTGCTGACTTGAGTTGTTCAAGAGTATCTGATTTCAAGTCAATCTGTCCGCTGCTTATGAGTCATTTGTTGTGCCACTTTGTATGACTTGAGTCTAAAGTCCTGTTGGCACAGGGTTTGTATTATCTGGTGACCTCGTGGGATTTAGACTCAATTCACGTCTGAATTTTGTGTGGCTCTTTCGCACGGCATGCGGTGACTGTTATTTTACTCGATTTCACTGACTTATACTGCATTCGAGACCACTGCGGATATAATGAGGTAAAATATCCCACTTCGGACCTCAATCCGTTCCAGTCAACCACCCATCACATTTGTATGTTTACCACGTGATGTCACTATGAGACACCAAGAGAACCTTATACGATTGCTATTCAAGCGTAGGAATTTGTTCCTAAACAGTTTCTGGATAGATTGTTGATCGATCTGCCCCGAGTTCAGAGATCGGATAACCGTTCCAGATGTTCACTTCCGGGATTGGGGTCGGCAATACTCCAGATCCGAGTAGTCTTGAACGCATCCTCCTGGTTATGATATCAAGGTATTATGTAACATGGCCATTTTAGACTTTGGAAATGTCTTAAAGTTGGTAGGAAATTTAAAATGACCATTTTTAGTGTTTTACACAGTATGCATTATAAATGATTTATCCGTGCACATCATTATTTAAACTTATAATCTTTCATTAAAAACAATAAGCTCCTCCGCCTCTCGAAACAACCTCTCTTCACTTCTGATCAAAGGAATGGCACGAGGGTGGGACTGCAATGACTGACAAAACTCACCTTTTAACAATCAGTTGGTGGATGAAATCAAGCCCCGCCCTACATTTCTTCTCATTTCAGAAATAGTTTCACTCAGGTTTATGTCCTGATACAGAAAAAAAGACTATCGCTACGTCCGTTTCATGCTGAGTTAAGAGGTCTAGCTTAATGATATATCATTAACAGAAGAATGTTTCTTGCCGTATGCCGCTATAAAGGTCATTCATCTCCAACCTTGATAAAAATGATGTACAGACGTACTCAAATTTGTTGGTAATCCTCCACAAAAAACGAAGAATGCACAATTTTCGCAGAAATAACTTGAAACTGACATCCACCATTGTTTATTCCATATTTAATAGAAAACAGACTTTGCTTTTGATTTTTTTTATTAATCATAATATTGTAAATAATAAAACAAATGAAAATGTCATTCAGCTCTTCCAAAGATGTTCCATAGAAAGCCACCTCAGAATAGTCCTAAGTTTTGTTCTTATCCTTTCTTGGGTGAATTTAGCTGTGTGTTTTATGTCCTGTCGGAGGATCCATGATCTGCGACTGAGACAGAACTTTCTGACACGGGGCAGTACGTTTCGCTCCAGAACGCCTTGAAAGTCTTGAGATCTCATTGTGCCCTGCACAAATTCAAGGCAACCTGTGCCAGAAGCAGCCCCAAAACCCAGCCTTCTCCTGTTTCACTATAGGTATGGTGACTTCTTTGAAAGCTTGATTTTTTTCATCTGCGAACATAGAGCTGATTACACTTGCCAAAAAGCTCAAATTTTAGACAATAGACCGATTTACCAATTTAGTCCAATGGACATTCTCCCAGAAGGAATGTGGGTTGTCAATATGAGTTTTAGCAAATTCAAATCCGGATTTTTCTTTCAAAATGTTCTTCTTGCATTGAGCCCACTTTCGCTCCAAAAGCGACAGAGGTGCGATCAGAAACTGACGTGTCATCACCTTGGAGTTCAGCTTGTATCTCTTTGGCAGTTATCCTTGGTTCTTTTTCTTCCATTAGCATTAGCCTTTTGTTCAATCTGGGGTGGATTTT
This sequence comes from Triplophysa tibetana, assembly GCA_008369825.1. Lineage (NCBI taxonomy): Eukaryota > Metazoa > Chordata > Actinopteri > Cypriniformes > Nemacheilidae > Triplophysa > Triplophysa tibetana. Next base: position 25,695,952 of record CM017917.1, read on the forward strand.
CCTCTTGCTGCCAGGGAGGTTGGCTACAATTTCATAGACCTTAAACGTCTTAATGATATTTGCAACTGTTGTCACAGGAACATCGAGCTGCTTGGATACGGTCTTGTACCCACAGAGATGCCGATTCGCACATGACTTAATATTGTAGGTCATTTGTGGGGGTATTTTTACTTAACAAATGAAAGACATGGCCGTTTCGCATGGGATTAAGAACCCCAAAAAGCCATCTCTTACGACCATCATGTGATGAATACAACTATGTTGTTTTGACTATGTTTGAGTGTTTTTTTTATCAAATGAGATTTATATGTATAAGTGGAACCCTTTCAAGTGCAAAAGTATCAAATTAATCAAACGTTCAACAACAAAACACATAAATGTCTGAGAAATGTTAAATCTTATCATCCAATCAAACTGTTAAGCTTTAAATCTTTAAAGTTCACTTGCTGTGTTTTTGTCTCATGTCACTGTTTTTGAATATCCAGTTGATCTTTAGTTTTTCTGAACGATGTTGTTCTTACATTCTGTTGCTCGCTGCTTTCTCCGAAATTCAGTGTATGCAAAATCCTTGTTTATTTATGTAGAATGTGGAATTAGATGGAGAATATATGAGGGCATAAGAGCCACAGCTGAAGAATCATGATTCTGCTACACTGTTTCAGGATGAACATGACATGGGTTTTTACAATTCGAGTGAGGCTTAGATTAAACAGAGTGGAAACTACAGCTGTGCCAGGCAGAGAGAGACATAAAGAAATGGCCTTATATTCTGAGCACACATCCTAGCCCGCCTCTCCAGCTCCACATCGATCATAAGAGTTTACAGAGTTCTAAATATGCATTTCACTCAATATCGCCAACGATAATAGCTCTTTCTTGGAATGCAATACATTTATCACCATCATCATTATATACGCCATTATGAGCAATAGTTCAGTCTGTCATCATTAATGCAGCATCATGTTTTACTTCATTCATACTGTTTCTATGTGTGATAAGTTGAAAAAGTAGAAAAAGTTGTTTATCATTGAAAATCTTTAACATTTTACAATTTATTCAAAACGACATGATATTTACACAAATCCACAGCACCTTTAATAAACGTCAATACAACTCAAAATTTCAAGTCTTTGTCAAGGGTTTTGATTTTTAAAGCATTGGCTTAAACCCCTAGTTTTGTGTTCAACGTAACTGAGCTATGCTGTACACACTGAATCTTAGAAATGAAAAATTCATTTCTCAGCATAACATACAGATGTTAAAACATCCAAGTGCATTAGCATTCTGATTGTGACACTGCATTGCATTGTTCTAGAATAAGTGCAGTAACATGGCAGCGTCTTACCAAATATGAAGTTAAAAGTACTATTAGCATACTGCTTTTCATCTAAAAATAAGAAAGCATAATACTCAGAAATATTTGTTATGTGGTTCTCAGAAAAACATGTTGTGTATTCTTAGTTTGCTACTCTTACACTTGAAATACACTAGTTAAAAATGGGCAAAATTACCTTCGAGTAGTATTGAACAAGAACAAGTATACTGGTACAGACTACATAAAGTACGATTATAAATATATCTTGAATCATATAATTAATAAAATTGATATCAAAAGCCTACTTATTTTTGCAAGGGACACCGTTAACTGTGCTGTCAGTGGAACATAACCGTGTTTGAAATGTTTCTTCTCAGGTAAGTTGGAAACTCCCTGGCTGGTGGTTGATTCTGGTCAGGTCATCGCAGGAAGGCTTGTGCATATTAAGATTGTGAGATGCGGCTGAATGAAAATGCTGAAGGTCTTCAAATAGAACATCACTACATGAAGAACCACATCTGGCTGACACTTTTCTCAACCTCAAACACATACACCATCTAAAGGACGCGACACCGGAGAGAGAGCATGGCATTACAAAATCAAAACAATGCCATGCTCTTTTTCCACTTAAGACACATGGGTATTTCATGATACTGCCACAAGGCCTGAAAATCATGACAAGAAAAGGCAGGATCATGACATAACCCTCCCGCAAAGAACTCCCCAAGGCTTTTCTCCTAGTGAGCACACTTCACATGACAAGACCGACAGACAGGAATACAGACACCATAAACATATATTGGAACAAACTAGGGGCAGGGCTGACATGAGAACAAAGGGGTTGGACAATAAGATAAACATTAATGGGAGGGTAAATGGGTAGGGCAAACTTGGGGACACTAAACTTGAATGGGGGGCTGGGATTTAGAGGGGGTTTGGGGCACGCTTCCTAGAGCGGGGTGGAGGGGTATGACGGGGGGAGCTAGGTGGGGTAGGGGAACCTTTCTTGGAGCGGGGGATGAGGGATAGGAAGGACAAACTGGGACCGACATTAAGTGCCAACTGGAAGGCCGGCAGACAAGGGCTAGGCGCCGACTGGAAGGCTGGCTGACAAGCCCTTGGTGCGGGCTGGAAAGCTGGCTGGACATGGCAGGGGACCGGCTGAGTCACCAGCTGGAAGAACTGTTGATTTACAGGCTGGAAGGCCCGCTGAATCACCGGCTCGACTGCCGGCTGGATCGCCGGCTGGACTGTCGGCTGGGACGCATGTGGCTAGACGGGACAAAAAAAAGCAGTTCTGGGGGCAACCACCTTCCGGAAAGCCTGGTTCTTGGCCTCCACATTGTGTATTCAAATCCTTCAATGCACGGCTAGCCGTGGATTATCCCTTACTTACGCCACAGCCTGCCCTTCCTCCCTCCAAAACTACAACTATGTGTTTCACATAGGCAGCTGAGATTTGACTTCGTAGACAGAGATGGTCCCAGAGACCCATGTCACTACTGAAACTCGACTTGCAGATTAATTCTTGATCTTATAAATCGGAGTATAGCAAGCCTTTAAAAATGCTTTGCAGACAGACAGCTCACTAGATTTCTTTGGAAATAAATTTTGTGATGATTGCCTTCACCAAAAATCATAGGTAATATGCTGCCAAAGAAAAAACTCCTTACTTTTGCTTTCAGCTGGAGCAAGAGCGTAAATACAGTGTGGTGCCTTATCGACTTTTGACTACTCGAAAAGACATTATTCTTATCATCACCTCTCCATTTTTATCTTTGTGTACAGAGAATTTGTGAAACCTTATATGGGACCTTGAAAGTCCCATATAAAGCTGAAGGAAGGAAAAATTTTGCATTAAATGTAATTTTAATGGACCTTGTGGCGAGAAAAGTAATTCAGAATGATAATCCTTGCTTTATTTTATGACAAGGGCTCAGGAACCCAGCGACCCAAAGCCTACATTGCAATTTGTATTAGGTTTCATACAATATTATATATATTATATTCAATGATTTGTATACATAACCATGCAAATAAACAAACAGCATCTTTTAAAAAATAATGCAGTATTGAGTGAACTGATCGTGATCTTCAGAATGACTCGCTGGAGGACGTCATGATTGCATTACAAAAGGCAATGTATGTAAAAAACTAGAATTCTAATCAATTATCAATTAATTCCTCATTTTGACATTCTTTTATTTGGCCGTCTATTTATTGTATAACTATTATATTTTCATGTAGTTAAGATGTTAACTTGGCCCAAACTACATATTTATACATAAATATCTAAATATATGAATCAAATATTTTTTTGATGTGGTTACCAATATGGGATCATAGAGCTATTAAGAAGACATTAACAAATAGAAAAGAGCGAACTGCATTCAGTTAGTTAAGCCATATATTCCCATACCTTCCATGTCCATATGGTGTAAAGGTCAGCTAAAGATGACCTTGCACCTGGGATTAAACATGGAGAGGGTGTTCGTCAGGATAGAGTAAGAAGCCAGAAAAGGTGCTGTCATCCTCGCTGCTGGAGTACACACCATTCCAGTCCCTTAGCGTCTCCACCCATACCTGATCACCGGTATCCAGCTTCAATATCACAAGGTTGGATGCCTGATCAATGTCTTGACCGTGTAGAGTGTCCCTAGAGCGAACTTTGCGCACCCCATTGACCACCAGAGAAGCTCGTAGTGGTTTGTTTCTCACCGTGATCTGGTAGGAGAACACGTAAACTCCTGAATAGGTGCAGTTGAATTTGCTTGTGGCTATATCGTAGTGGTTTTCGCCATTGTAAAAGACCTTGTCGAAGCGAACTGGATATCCTGATGGAGGAAAAGACTTGCTAGGATTGAGGCCAATACTAAAGGCAGACCGCAGTCTCAAACTGCTTTGTCCCGTTTGGCCCTTTATTCCACGAAGGCCTTGGTCACCTCGCTTCCCTTGCAGACCACGATCGCCCCTCATTCCTCTCAGACCTCTCATACCTTTGAGTCCTGCTGGCCCACGTCCTCCTGGCTCTCCCTTTACTCCAGGGATTCCTGCTTCTCCACGCTCTCCGGGTATTCCGGGAGTACCGTGCATGCCGTGTTGTCCAGATGGGCCAGGATCTCCACGTACACCTGGTGGTCCAGGGTCACCTGGTTCTCCTTTCTGGCCCCTCTCCCCAAGTAAACCACACTCTCCTCTATCCCCTTTTTCACCCTTTTCACCAGTTATGCCTCGGGGTCCCAGCGGTCCACTTTTTCCGGTATCGCCCTGTTCGCCTTTTGATGCGTTCACATTTGGCTCCCCTTTTTCCCCTTTAGATCCTTTCAGTCCTGGAAGACCACTAGCCCCCTTCTCACCTTTAATACCAATTTCACCTGTAGAGATAAACATATTCCATGTTTCTAATAAAGCATACATTTACTTTCTCACTGTGATCCACAAATAGACAAAGTCCACCTTTCACTCCGGCCTTTCCCTGGATGCCTGGGGATCCTGTCAATCCTGTGCTGCCTGGCTCGCCTCTATCTCCTGTTTCAATATATGTTGGGGAATATACATCAGGTGACACCTCCACAATCACAGGAAAACAATGAGGCTAATATTTTCACATAGTACGTGTTCTCAAAGAGTAACCTTTATCTCCTTTAGACCCTGCAATCCCTGACGTCCCGAATGGACCTGGTTCACCTTTGGGTCCAGGTTCTCCCTTTTCACCAGGTACACCTGCAACATGACATAAACACACCTACTGAACCCATTGTTTGTGTACCTACACTAAAGAAAACTCCATTTGGTAAAAATAGAGATCAGTGACTTAGCCTCTCCAACCTGGTAGACCTGTGTCTCCTTTAAACCCCTGTGGTCCTTTCTCTGGAGGGCAGCACTCACAGACGTTGAAGTAGCATTCATTGTAGTCTAGCGTGTAATTGTCTTTTGCGGTGGTGGGGGATGCAGTGGTGTCTGCGGGATAGTCTATATAGATGTCTGCTGGAACTGTTATGCTCTCTGTGATGGCCACAGGGAAGCGCTCTCTCGTTTTGGTGAAGTCCACAATCCGTGCTGTGACTGTAGGCTTGCCTACATGTACAGTAGTTTGCGGCACCTCTCGAGGTGGTTTTTTGGTGTATTGATACTTTGGCCTCTGAGTGGGCTTGAATGTGTCATACAAGGCAGGGAATGTCAATGCTATTACAGCTACAAAAATTGTGCATATGCGGAACCCACCCATTTTCTGTCTGTGGAGAAAAGAGAAGAAATGTGAATAGGCACAGAATTCTACATGCTCTGCACAAGTGAGCAGATACAAATGCCTTTTCAGAAGCATGGTCCTACTGTAGTGTGAAAACAGCTATACTGTTACTTGAATTCACCTTACATACTAAACGCATGTTCTTGCATTATTGTTGCGCTAACAAACCTTGTTAATCAGGGGAGTTACTTTCAAATGTCTGAACCATTAAATGGAATGTGCCGTTGTTCAAATATCTAGATAAAAAACAGTCTGATATCAGACCGTTGCTGTGTTAAAACAGAAGAAAGATATTCACATGTTAATTGTGTTTTGACACATTTTGGAATGACACAGTATTTCAAGCTTCAATAGTTTTATACTGTTTAAATTAAACATGGCAAGGTAACACTTTCTTTTGATAGTGACATTGTTCCTACATGCATGGCCATACCCATCATTGAGGTCCCCGAGGTCTGGATTTTCCATGGTGTAAAAATTTAAATCATGAAACAATTGCCTAAAATAACATGATATAGATGACTGATCTCAGATTTGGTCTGCCGCTGTCTAACAGTGCTGTTCAATGTCAGTCTGTATTCATTTGGTCAAAAGACAAGCTCCAGATATGGTATGTGTTCAGATGACATGCTTCAGATATATGACTTGTAGGACGTAAGGTAGGCGTTCTTTTCCATGTCATTTAGAATTTCTGTCTACACCAGGTGCCAAAGTGATACCCGACGAGCTACAACTGATTCTTTTTTCTATATTAGTAATGATTTAAAACGTTTCGTGTTGCATCCGGTTTAGACATGGGCATGTGTAACTGTCACTTTGATGTGTATATGTGCTCTGTTCTGATGTGGTGACTACAGAGCTCGGATTTATCCGTGGAGAGCAGATGTGCCAAACCGCAACCCACGTAAAAAAAATAATTCTGCGTATAGCTGAAGTGGGATAACCACAAAGAGGCCAAAGTTCCCAGAATGCCACTTTAATGCTAGGGTTTGGGCTGGGTATGGGGTTAGCAGAAAAAGTTGACTTGCAGTTGTAAAGGTACTTGTAGTGAGTAGAATATCTTTTGATATTTGGACATGAAATGTGAATTTGAAATATTTTATTAGCTAATTTTTACGGAATCCAGACCTTCCACGAGGAAAAGCAGTTTACTTTCAGTTTAGGGTAAGAAACGACGTTCCGATGTTACAAAAAGGCAATTTGTTAAATTGATAATGATACGTTTATATTTATTCACAATAAAATATGAATTATATTGTATTGTTCATGACATTTACATTTATTTTCACATGCGCAGCACCAACCGATGCAGTTTACTGGATGTGCGCAGTATATTACATCAGAAAAACAGTACAAAGTTCTGTGTGCAAAGTACACATAGAGATTATTTTACAGAGAAGTGAGATAAGCTCGAGGAAAAGCTCCTCCTTGGAGTATTACACAATGAAAAAACCTTCCTTTGCGTTTTTGAAATTATCACGCACACACGATATCGTTATCAAAACAATCTGCATTTACACGGATCCAGGTAAAGAAATAAAAATGATGTATTATGCATGCTAGGCCAGTGGATGGCGATTTCGCACTGTAAAGAAAGACTACGTGTTTGCGGTCGTGCAGATACTCTGTTTTAAGCTAAAATCACTTTTAATACACTTTGTTTATATAAATACTATGTCTCCGCTGGTCGTAGTGGTGCTGTTAATCTACTTTTTTCTGGAGAAATGTTAAAAAACAAACATACAGCACAAACATACAGCATGGAATGCTCACTCAAGCTGAACAATCCACAGACGAACTGACAGGATTACCTCCGGTTAAGTGGCCTGACATCTAAATCTACCAGACAGAGAAACTTATCATTTAAAGATAAACTGAGAGCGTATACATCTAGTGATGCCTGCTTGTACGTACAGTGGCAAACATTAGCAAATGCATTTACTTGAGCACAAACCTGACACATAACGTGAGCCTTCTCACTGTTCCCTCTCCCTTTATACTAATACACTTGTGAACTAAAGAAAAAGAGATGACAAACATTTTCCTTTATGTATAGTTTCTGGCCAAAGGTTAGCTGCTAGATGTATGTCTAAAAACGTTAGCTAGCCTACCCTTGCGTTCAAAATGTTAACGCTAAGTGAAAAACAACCAAACTTGTTGTTAACCAGATTTTGATAAGGTGGGTGTACGTGAGATAGTATTAGACGCATACCCCCATCCCAAAGACAGAAGTGCCTCCAGCTATGAAAGCATGACTTCAGTGATGAAAGCATGACGTCAGCACAAAAGGGGTCTATTGTTTTGGAAATACTCTAATCAAGTTGTTACTTGAAAATGACAGGTAGGTGTGTTGGAGCAGGACTGGAGGTGAAGTATGCAGGATAGCTGTAGTGGACTTGAAGATCCCTGATCTAATGTTTGGTGCTTCCGTGACATCCAGGACAGGACTCTCATGAACCGACCCGTCCATTAACAGCAAAGAACGACCGAACAAATACTAGTCTGGCAGCTGGCCTGTGGGCTGGCGTGACATTTGATCCGGAAAAATTCTTTCAACACTAATGGATGGTCAGTTGCCAAACACAGCACTATTAAAGCTGCAACACCTTATATCTTGTTTTTTTTTTAAAGCTCAGTATTTCATTCTGTGGCCTGTGTAATGAAATAGTTTGTGACATGACACATGATGTCTGATTGTAGATTTCTGAACAGCTGAATATAACAGCTTCAGTCAGGAAAATCTGAGTCTCATTGCCATCGGTTTGGTGTCGCTCCAAAAAAGCTTTTGTGCAAAAGAGCAGTGATAATCTCACAAGCTCACCTCTTCTGAGGTAAACTGAAGGCTACTGGCACCACCAACCATGACAGGCTTTAGTTGCTCCTAAACATCTGCTTTTTAAAAACATCTGCTAAAAATCTTAGAAAGAGCAGTTTTGCATTCACTACAAATCATTAACATCTAGACAGATAGACATCTGACAGCAGATGACTCCGAGACGTATTGCAGATGAGCAAACTATGTATTGCAGATGTCTTCCAGTTGTAAATGCAGATGTCTGCCAGATGAATGTGTGCTGTCAGGGTTCTGTGTGTGTGTGTGTGTGTGTGTATGTTTATGTATATGATACAATTTACCGCAGTTAACAATAGTAACTAATTAATAATTAATACTGTACTAAAATATTGTTATCATCTTCTTTAACATCATGAAATTGCTAACAGCATACAAGATCAAAGCATGTAGCAGTTTTATTTAAGAAATATAAAGTCGTACAAACTTACCAAAAAATTTACTTTGACACTCTATTTGTCAAGCATTACTGGACAGATTATATTTAATGTGCAGAAGCGATTCATACAACCACTAAACATTACCTTCGTAACAGTTGCATCAGTTAAGTGTAGTACCACATCTACACGGTTATATACGCGTTTAAACGTCTCTCAACACACACCCAGAACCGCTAGAATCATGAACAGAGAGTTAAGCAGCGAGGAAAGATATCCATCTGAAAACCGAGAGGAATGGCTGCTTCAGGAGGGCAACACACCACCTTGACCTGCTGGTGTCACTCTACCATTCAACAAAACTCAACAGTAGCGCTCACTTTCCTGCTGGCCATGGAAAGAGAGGCGCCTCCGTCAGCCTCGCCTGCTGAACACAGACCCCGGGTCACACCGCGTCTTTCAAAGTACCTATGGAAGCGAGAGCAGGTATAGGACACGGAAGCGGTATCGCAGTACAACCCCAGAGCCCCTAGTGCTCTAGTGAACAATGAAGAGCAACAGAGCGGACAGCACGAGATGCTTCCAGTTAAAATGATCCTGCGATCCTGCGGGCTTTGCAATTGCAAATCAAAAGCGTGTGTACGAATGCGTGATAAAGGCTCGGGATTTCAGAAGCTGGAGGGGGGGTCCTGTGACACCTGAGCCGAATGTGTCTCTAGTAACAGTTAAGGCTGTGCTCCGCTGGTAAGCCTTTAATGGAGATATCTGTGACCCGGTAAGGAATAGAGGGACTTTTGAACAATTCACCTACTTGTTTTTTCCCCCTTTTAATTCCTACAGGACGGAGCACAGCCCTTTTTACACGATCAGATAAAATGACAGTTATGTAAAAGGAAAATCTAAAGAAAAACCTCAATATATTTCAGTGTGTGGTCGTGTGGATTATTTTGACATCAATAATTTTGTTTTTTTAATTTTACATGACTGTAAAAGGAAAAGTGTAATTTTTACATGAGTCTTTTCCTACACATTTTGGAAGCTATATAAAGTCCAGCGTTTTTCAATTCAGGTGATCTGAATGTATAAAACTTGGAGAAGAATAAGACAAATGCTCTGTTAGTATTATTTTTAGGTTGTTGCATACCTGAACTACACGAATAATTTCAATGGCAGAAGATATTAGTGAAAAAAGCCCATTTGTTCAGACCAGATTAAAACTCTCGCAAAACATTTACATGCATCATAAAAAACCTTTGTATACATTGAGAGTATATGACATCAGCACTGCATCCTTCAAGACAAACATGAGATTATAATAGAAAAACAAAAGTGTTTACCGGGCAGCAGCTCTTGACTCCTGATGAAGTTCAAAACACAGAAGACATGAGTGTATGAAGGTCCCGATCAGCTCTGAACATATCAAGCCATACCAGACAGTGTGTGTGTGTTCAGTGTTCACGCATCTTAAAGCACAGGCGGGGGGGTGTACTACGGTTCTGGCCCAGTGCTTCACAGTCTCAGTCACCCAGACTGAACCCGAACAAAGTGCTGGGCAGTGAAGTTAGCAGAACTGACCCAGAAACCCGACCCAGGCACGCAGAACACTGTGCACTTTATTCACCTAATCATCCTTCTCATTTACTCTCATTTCATCTCTCTCTCTGATTCTCACGTAAGACTCCTTCTCAGGAAACACTTGCATTTTACTGCTAGGAATGAAAAAATGCTTAACGTAAACCAATACATTCTGTCAACCCCATTACTTCAGGTATCGCTCTGTTTCAGTGTGCACCCAGAAGATAAAAACGGGGGAAAGAAACATAATAAATATTTTGTTTTTGAAGTTCAGTGCAAAACTTAATATAATTTGCTCAGTTCCTTGCACTTGGCTTGTATTACGTATTTGATAACACGTAAACATGTTAAAAGCATATAGAGAAAAGGTTCCTTCAGGAGTTAATGTAATCCTGGAGGCATGGTCACAATGGAAGTCCTCGGGTAGGAAGTCTCCTGCTACAGTTCCATGTGGATAACACACTGCAGTCTTCAAACTATGACTACAGTGTGAATAAAGAACATCTGTAAAGAACTCTCAGACAGAGATTGTCAACGTTAAGAATATGTCACATAGAAGAGACCAAGCATTATTAATATGATAAACACATGCATTCTTATTGGTTTAACGCGCAGCGACGCAAATGTAAACAACAATGGAGGGAGGAGAGAGATGCGCGTTTCTAGCTGGAAATACAATCACGAGTTTGTGTCCGCTAGATGAAAATATTTAGGTTCGTTGTACTCTCTGTTCTGTCGACAAAGTGCTATCTAGCTACAAAAACACTACGTCAAATTTGAAGAAACAATTGGAGTCAAAGCACTGCACAGTCCAATCTAAAGATTAAGTCCCGCCAAGTGTTGCGAGGCAGAGAGCAGCAGGTCCCCCACCACCAGAACAACAAATGCTGGACTTTGGTGCAAAAGCAGTAAGTGTGGGAGAGTTGAAGAAGTTGGTCAGGCAGTAGTGATGCGCGGATGGCGGGTAAATCCGCGGGCGCTGCGGATGATCCGCGGGTCGGGTATTCAAAAAATACAATCAGATTAATTGAGGGTGGGTCGCGGATGGATGATATCATATACAATATTAACAACATTTCTCTAAAAATACGAATGTGTTTTAAGTGCATTTTTCATCAGGCGCTAATTTGCAGTAATTTCAAAGAAATGCGGTAGAGGACGGTCTATTTCTTAAAGCAGAGATGGAGGCAAAACAGATCCGAGAGAAATGTAAAAATGGAGAATTAAAAGGGTAGAAAAGAAAAGTATCGTGTGGGAGCGTTTTAGCGAAGTGGTTAAGGATGAATCAAGTGCTGGGTATGTAATATGCAACGACATAGTACATCATGTGTGTGCTAAAGCGAAATGTTAAATTTAAGTATTTATAGACAAAAAGTGCAAGAAAATTTACTGAGTAATTTAAATGACGATCGGGTCCGTGTCTGGTGCGTATATCTATATCAGAGAATATTATATGTGCGGGCGGGTGACGGGTGGATAATTAATTTGAAACAGCGGATGCGAATGCTTCACTTAAACATGGTTGACTCGCTCTCGTTTCATGCGTTTTACACTTGTTGTGTAAAACCACTCCTTGCTGCTTTAATGCTGTGAACAACAGGTTCAATGTTCATAAAACATGTTAATAGACAATGTTTACATAAAAAGAAATTAATAGTTACATTTATAAATAATGTAGATTATAAATAGTATGTTTTGCCATAATAAAGTGTTAACAGTTAAATATGTCAGGTCAAGAAAGACTGATTTGACCGTTAAGTGAAATCAAGAAAATCTTTATATTATTTTTAACATTTTTAAGGAAATAGTCTTTAAGTTCAACTTAAAATGTCAGGAGATACATTGTTGACATTACTGTTAAAAAATACACTTCCAATAAAGTGAGTGTTGGCAAAACTGATTGTCATTTTTATGTTGAGGCAGTGGGGGTGTTGGCAGCAGCTGCTGAATGTAACTGATAAAGTAACGAGTAATCTAACTTAGTTACTTTTAAAATCCAGTAATCTGTACAGTAACTAATATACTTTTTAGAGGTATAATCAGTAATCAGTAATCAGATTACTTCTTCAAAGTAACTGTGGCAACACTGGTGTGAACATAATCATTATCATCCTCGTCCGTATCGCTGTTATGATCAAATGTGGATCCCCAAGTTTGATTCTGATCTTTCGGACGATAACCTTTAGGTGTGCGTCTAACCAGCATACCCTGATTGACGTCAGTCGATCTCCTTGCTAACATCATTCGATGGGTTCCTTTGGTTGTAAAGGAAGTAACAGATCTTTTAACACATCCGACCACACACTGCAACATGCATGGCAAAAATAGTAACAAGGCTAATACGGTCATAACAATTCGAATTACTGTACCGGTTATCCAATATCCCCAACCCCCTGATAGGCTGTCCAACCAGTGAAACCATGTTGCATCTACCGTTGTGGGTTCACGAACTGATTCTCTCATGTGCATCACAACGTCAGTGACATTCTCTGCATAATCTGGAATTGAAAAACAACAAGATACTCCTAGCATTTTGCACACTCCTCCTTTCTCTTCTGTTAATATATCCAAAGCAAGTCTATGTTGCACGACGGCAACTCTCATTTTCTTTAATTCGATAGAGATTAAGTTTAAAGCTTGTTCTGTGTCATTTTCCAGAGAAAGAACTTGCCATGCCAGACCATTGATTTTGTTTAGAGCAACAGTAGCACCGGTTCCTGTAAAGAAACCTGCTATGGACCATCCCACGTTTTCCCAAGGAGTTGTCCATGGATCACTAATCTTGTGGCCTGCATAATAATTAGGCAGTTTCATTTCTCTGTTTTGTCTATTCAAAGATGTGGCCAGATTTTTCTTTTCCATTATGCTAGTTCCTGTGGACAAAATAGCAGCATAACAGCAACCTTTCCATTCCCCTGCATCTAAATGGTAATATGCAGTTTCACCACAAACCCACACCATTCCTGGTGCACTATCTAAGTGTGAGAATGGACATTCAAATCCCTCAGTAGTTTTGTTGAGATATTGTATGCTGCAATTATTAGATTAGATTAGATTCAACTTTATTGTCATTACACATATACAAGTACAGTGTAACGAAATGTAGTTTAGGTCTAACCAGAAGTACAATTAGCAAGTGCAGATATACAGTGTGAATGAATACAGAATACAATATTAGGAAAATACTTTACAATGGGCATGTACTATGAAAATACTTTACAACGGGCATGTACTATGAAAATATGACAGTCGGTATGTACTATGAACTATATATACAGAAGGCTATATACTGTGAACATTAATGTACAGGTGGTTATGAACAGATAACAATATAGACTAAACAATAGTGCAAGTGACTTGAGTGTGCATTAGTTACAGACATTAGCTATTTAAGTTACAGTTCAATAGATGAGTTGAAAAGTGAAAGTGACCGATTCGTCAGGTATAGTGACCCATACCCGAAATGTGACCTCTGCATTTAACCCATCCAGTGATTAGTGAGCACACACACAGCAAGTGGTGAACACACGTACACCCGGAGCAGTGGGCACCTATCACTGCTGCGCCCAGGGAGCATGTAGGGGTTAGGTGCCTTGCTCAAGGGCACCGCAATCGTTACCCGCCGGCCCTGAGGATCGAACCGGCAACCTTCTGGTCACGAGACCGACTCTCTAACCATTAGGCCACAATTGCCCTAACCACAATCATGTGGTTATTAAAGGTACATAAAGGTGCAGTACATAAGTTAATGCAGTTATTGAAGTTATGGTGCAATACATGAGTAGATGCAGATATACAGTTACAAAGCAGTAGATGCGTTAATGCGGTTATTAAGGTTACAGTGCAGTAGATGAGTTAATGCAGTTATTGAAGTTATAGTGCAATAGATGAGTAGATGCAGTTAGTTATGCAATAGATGCAGTAATGCAATAGATGAGTTACAGTGCAGTAGGTGAGTTAGTGCAGTTATTGAAGCTACAGTGCAGTAGATGAGTTAATGCAGTTATGAAAGTAGTCCATTAGTGCAAATGAGCATTCAGTGTAATATTCCTGGTGTTCCACTGAGCAGTATAGGGTGCAAATGATATTGTGTGTGTGTATACAGTCCGGTAGAGCAGATACATGAAGTACTGGTGTGTACAGTTCAGTCATGCATGGCAGCCCTGTAGTGCAATGTAAATAGTGTAATAGCAGCATTACAGTTTAAGTTATGAGGGTAGTGCAATCAGTGGGGAGCGGAGTTCAATAATGAAACAGTTCTGGGAAAAAAGCTGTTTCCTAGTCTGCTGGTTCTTGCCCGGAGGCACCTGAAGCGCCTACCGGAAGCCAGGAGAGTAAACAGTCTATGAGCGGGGTGAGAGGAGTCCTTGAGGATGCTGACGTCCATTATTTGATTGAGACAAAGTAATTACATTTCTACAATCGGACATTCCTACTATATGTCTGCCTGATCTGGAACATACACATAATTCTGCGGGATAAGTGTATACATAAAACGCAGGACCTTGAAAAGGTTCTCCTGTATACGAACAGTTATAGTCTCGCATTATGGATGTTGGTGGTCTTCCTTCTCGACTATTCAGAGTCATTTGTACTACTAAAGACATTTGTTTTGGCATATCGCAGTTACCATCATCATTTAAAATCATGTCTGCTGTAAGCTCTTGAGTTCTCCACATTGAGTGGAGCTGTAGACATACCCAACAATCTCCTCTAAACTCATCTGCTAAGACTCTTCTCTGCAATAAGGCTAAGGCACATGCGTAGTTACCACCACATTTAGCTTTTGCAACTCTTACTTCTTTTGTTTCTTGGTCGAGATTAGAACCCATGCGATGCTTCTCCTTGTTTGTTTAAGTAGCTGTGTCTCGGGCTTGTAGTTATTTCCTTAATTCTTTCTTTTATGTCTCTCCTTTCTGGTTATTCTATTTTAATTTGAACTTCCTGATAACTGTCTTTACCTACTAAGGCCGATGCACAATAGTAAACTCCCTCATCCTGGAATGTAGCCTCTTTTATGGTAACATTCATTACCCCTGCATAACTTTCCTTATAGTCTTGACCGAGAAGCAAAGGAATAGACCCTTCAGAAATGGTCTTTGTCTTACCACAATATACACAGCGTTTTCCATCCCACATTACTGTCTGTTGTAACTTTACAATCTTTATTTCAAACCTGGGGTCGGTGCCTGTGGCTTCAAGTCCATGATACGCTATTACCTCTGACCACCCACAAGATCCCTTGCAGATATACAGACTTTCTCCGAATTGTTCTCTAACTGCTTCTGTATTTTCAGCTGCCCCCATGGTTAAAGATATTGGGTCACAAAGGAAGCTTGCGCTACTGCCTGACCTAAGAGTGACCTTAAGTGTGTCTTTATCAGGGAAACTTTCATCCATTTCCCGTTTTGGCCGAGTGGCGAGAGTTTCATTTCTCTCTAATTTTACTTCTTGACTCAGGATTATACCAGTGATTATTATACTTATTAGGATTAGAATAATCGTTGTTCCACGCAGTCCACACAAACCTGGCTGCCTGAACGGATGCCATGGCCTGTTAGGTTCTATCATTGTGGATGTGGGCAATCTCTTTTGCTTACAACTAATTCTCCCCCTTCTATAATGAAAGTGTACAGAATTAGGCTATCTGGCATTGGGCGTTGCAACACTACTCTTCTATTGTCGTCTCCACTAACTTACTTTAAGTGTGCACGCAGTATAAGAATTGATATCTAAGAATTCCATAGGAAATTTGCACTTAGGATAACAATCTTTTCCTTGGTCTTTTTAGAATAAAATTTGGTCCTCAATGCACTTCAGGGGAAGCTACGGAGTCAGCACTGTTGGCTCAATGGGCCTTCTATCTTCTTGCTTTGGGTGGCCCCCACCTCACAAAAGGTAGTTCTTTCCTCAGCTTAGTCAGTGCTCTCTCCACCCTGAGGTGTAGTAAGGTGAATCCCCTGTTGAGATTCTATGTTAAATTGGAGCTTGCCTGCTCTACTGAAGAACGCCACTTCAATCTGGAAGCGTGTATCCACTGTGGCTGGTAGTCCGTCAGAACTCCTGTCCGTGTTACGGCAATCACAGTCGCTGGTCCATGGTACTTTGGTTCTCCAACCTTTGTTGGCTTCAGACTCCTCACAAAGACTTTTTGTCCTGGAACAAAGTTATGAGTAGGCTGCTCTGAGGGAAGAGGAAGGCACAAAGAAAATCAGCACATATAGAATTTAACTTTTCGACCAGGGAAGTCACGTAGTCCTCCTTGATCACCTCCAGACCACCTAGAGAAGAAATACCAGACCGGCCTATGACCCACGGGGTCGGGAAAGGTCTACCCATTAGTACCTCGAACGGTGACAATTTTGTCGTGGAAGATGGAGTCATTCTTAATTCTGCCAATACTGCAGGCAACAAATCAACCCACTTTCTCCCTGTCTCCAGTACAGCTTTTGTTAGTCGTGTTTTGAGTGTGCGATTGCTTCTTTCCACGACTGCTGCACTTTGCAGATGGTACGGGATTTTTAAATGCCAATCAATAGACAACGCTTTTGATAAGAGCTGTGCTACTTTTGACATAGAATTTCTGATTCTATGGTGACTGGTCTAATATCTCCTTCGTTAAGATTTGCTTCAGGCCACTTTGAAAATCAATCAACAATTACCAAAAGATATTTTAGATTACCTATCGGTGGCATGTGCGTAAAATCAATTTGTAGATGTCGAAAAGGAGCTTCCGGATGTGTCAATGCATCGAGATAGTGGAGATGGTGGTCTAGTGGGTTACACCACTGAACTGGTAAATCAAAAAAAAAAAGGTTGCTGGTTCGATCCCAGCAGCCACCACCAGTGTGTCCTTGAGCAAGACACTTTACTCCATGTTGCTCCAGGGGGATTGTCCCTGTAATAAGTGCACTGTAAGTCGCTTTGGATAAAAGCATCTGCCAAATGACTAAATGTAAATGTAAATGTGCTTAGCTGATTTGTGCGGGTTTACCTGTGCACATGTTAAGCATGCATTCAAAACAAGTTTTGCTGTTTTGTGAACATCGGCTATACAATACAATTGATTAATTGCTTGAACTACTTTTGCGCAACTGGTGTGAGATAAACCATGGTAGTGTCTAATTAGGATAATTAATACTTCAATAATAATTACACTGCATCAAAGAGTGCAGAACAGTACTCTACTCTCAGCCAGTCTTGTCTCTTTGTTCCAAGGTTACCGCAGGATGCAGTTCATGCCCAGACCCGATGGCAGAGCTGAGAATGGGAAGCGGTGACCTGACAAGAGCTAAGAGGATAGAGCTGGATAAAGGACGCCACAACTTTGATTTTCCTACAACATTTCAAATGTTATTAGATTGTGAATGATAATCTTAAATCTATCATTTACCTTATTAAGTTTATTTTTTATTTTTATTTAGCCTTGTTGTGCAAGCACTGTTGAGCTTGTGCAGAGGCAGCAGCTTTTGCCAGAGGGGAACTGGAATCCCCTGGTTGGGCCTGGGTTCTCCTGAGGTTTTTTTTCTCGATGGGAGTTTTGGGTTCCTCACCACCGTTTGCATATTGTTTTGCACTATCTGCCTGGCCGGGGGGGCTGCTTTAGAATTCAGAAATTAGACATAATTAATATTGCATATAAGAATTTATAGTCCGTTTAATATTTGACCTGTGGTTCTTTCTCCTTTATCGCCAATGTGTGCTTTCACTGTGTGTGTGTGCGTCTATGTCAATGTGTGTGTGTGTATGTATGTTTGCATATTGTGTGTGTGGAGCATTTGTATGTCTGTCTTTGTTGTTTTCACCTTTGTCTTGTTTTTAAAGGTATATGCCTTTAGTTTTTTTACTTGTATTCAATGTGTCTCATGTACAGCTGCTTTGTAACAATGAAAATTGTAAAAAGCGCTATATAAATAAAGTTGAGTTGAGAATTAACCCTAGTTTTGGTAGTGCTATCCTACCTTGTTCATCTCGAATAATCCCTTCTTTGTCCGGAGTGCAAACATTTTTGCTCCAATGCTCTAAGTCTCCCTGTGTTGGTTGACTTTGCAGGATTTTGATATCAATGTCAGGTACATTCGTTATGTGCACTGTCATTGCTATCTGTGTTTCATCTTTTGGATGTTTTTGTTACTTTCCTGTCATCAGCTCACAGGCCCGTATTAATGCTATCAACTCTGCTGCTTGAGCCGAATTATGGTCTAGAGCAAAAGCTTCTTTTACCTCTCCTGTATCGGAAACCACAGCATAGCCACAGAGGTACACACCGTCAGAGGGCTTTGAACAAGACCCGTCAACATAAATGTGATCTCCCCCCTCTAGGGGCGTATCCAACAGATCGACCCTAGAAGAGTAAGAGGTGGTCAGTTCAAAGATGCAATCATGTTCAACATTAAAATCTGCCATGTCTACCATACCCAAAATACCCAGCAAAGCAGGATTAATGTTTGCTGTCGTTTGAATGCTAAGATTTTTCGTTGCCAGCAGAGTATTTGCATGTTGTGTAAAATTACACCTACCTGATGGGATGCATATAATATTAAAGGGTGTGACAGCACAATTTTCTCAGCCATCTGTACAATCAGACCAGCTGCAGCCACAGCACGAAGACATGCTGGCATACCTGTGACTATGTTATCTAACTTCTTAGACAGATATGCAACTGGCCTATATGTTGAGCCATGCGGTTGGAACAGGATCCCTAAAGCTGCACCCTCTGCCTCCCTAACATGCAAGTGAAAAGGCTTGGTGTAGTCTGGCAGACCCAATGCTGGTGCGGTTGTGATGGCTGCTTTCAAGGCATTGAAATGTTGATCTTAGTTTTGACCCATTGCACTCTCTCTTTCGAAGCTTTGAAACCTGAGGATGTCATCTGCAAACTGAAGATTACAAACTGATGAAGGCAATTCAGTCATTTTGGCCAAAGTTCTGTGCACAGCTGCATAAAAGACAGCGGGTGAGTCTACGTGGCCCTGTTCAAGGCGTTTCCACGAATATTGCTGTCCTTTAAATGTAAAAGCTAACAAAGGCTGAGTATCTGGGTGTACAGGCACAGAGAAAAAAGCTGCACACAAATCAATTACTGTGAAATATTTGTGCGAATGCGGCACTGAATTCATACCAGTCAAAACATCATGCACAATTGGTGCGAGTGGTATGATTAACTGATTAAATGCTCTTAAATCTTGAGTTAATCTCCAAGTTTCCCCATCAGCTTTCACAACAGGATTAATTGTTGTGTTATATGATGAATGTGTTTGTTCGAGGACACCCTGCTTGACACAATTTTCAATCTACTGTTTAATTTAGACAGGCTTGTTTGTTTTAAGTTTAGCCCTGTAAGGTTCCATGTCAATGTAACCAGTATCATCCCTGAACTGAGACCATAACAAAGGGTTAATCATGGTGTCCACCCCCGTAGGCACACTGCCACTGGAGACAGATGCCATTGAGCCGCTTATCAGTCCACTTGTAGGCAAAGGATCGACGGATGCCTGTAAACTAGACAGAAAAGAAAAAACAACCTTGTGATCAGTAAACTTAATGTTTATGCCTAATTTATGCATCAAATCACGAAGAGTGAATAATTTGATATTTTAATAATAAAAAGAACTTTTGTTGAGTGTTCCTCTTTTCCGGATAGCCTGTAAACATAGCATTCATTATGTCATTATGTAATGGCAATTTAGAATCTTCAATCCATGCTTTCTTAAAACGCACAAAAAATTGAGCAGCTGATTGTCTCGCTGCCTGTGTGGTGCTTTCTGCAAGAGATAAGTCCTGTTGACTCCCTTGACATTTATCAAAAACACTCTTATCTGTCCAAAAAAATATTTCAACATTTGCAGAAGTTTCTCAAACAACGCATGCAGGTTTGCCCCCGTATCGCCCTTCTTTGTGATTTTATCATTTTCTACTTTTAATTGTGGGAAAGGCAAACTTTTACAAATTGCTTCTATATCAGACATTCTTAAATGTCTAACATTTAGCGTGTTTCCGGCTCTTACCCAAGCCATTGAATTATGAGGGTTTGTAGTTGTGTCAGGTTTATTATCAATTAATTTTTTTAATTAAGTTTTTTTTTTTTAGCCGGTTTCATATCGACTGTTTGTTCTCGACCTGTAGTGTTAAGTTTAGTGGAAGCTTTGGTTTTTATTGACAGTGAAGGTGGAGAGGGAGAAATCTGGCCTTGGCAAGGGACAGAGTATCCCGGCGGCTTTTATAATGGCCACCGGCTTTGGTTTGCAACATACGTAACAATTGTTTTTTCCGAAAAGCTTTTTCATGTCTTTCCATACTTCATAAGCTTTATTCATGTATGGATAATCACATATTGGGTCTCCCCAACCTTCATTTACCGTGCCCTTTGCCAATACCATACACTCATCAGAAAAGGAACCTTCCCTCGGATAGGGAATATCAATTTGCGGTTTTATTCCCTCCGACGATCCTACGAGATTGTTAATATACGGATCTGTATAAAACCGTTGATTATTTCTGTACATAAATGCGACTGGCGTTTCGCCCGGCAGTGGCCTTGAAACAGAATTCCCCATCTTACACTTCACACAGGCAGTGATAAGGACAGTACAGACAAAACAAAACAGAGAAAACCCTCGTGTTCAATCGACAAACAGTTTCAACAGTACTGCATGTATTATATTGTGATCAGAGGTGGATATTAAATTCACCGTTTTTTTTTTCTGATAACAATATTTCAATATATCATGCAGTAACAGTGATATCAATAATATATCTTTTCAATTTTAACTGTAAGAATGTTATCTTTTAGAATAAACATTAAACAGATTTTTTGAGTAATAAAGCCTCTTCTGAGCAGCAAAGCTAACACTTCGATCCCAAATTACAGTGTTATCAGGACCGCATAACCATTCATCTTCGTGCGTTAATAATTATTTTACTAATTACTGTTGCTGCCGCGCTGTTACAACAATGGAAAGTCAAATTCCATTAACATGAGGTGAAAACATTCATATTCTTGCGTTAATAATCATTTTATTAATTACTGTTGCCAGCCTCGCTGTCACAACAATGGGAGAGTCAACTCCCACTAACATGAATTGAAACACCACAAGAATCCTACAGGGTAAGCGTTTGATTTCTGTAAGTCAAAAAGAACTGTTTAAAAAAACACTTACACCTTTTAATGTGGGTCTGTGACCGATCGTCAGTGCGCTTGCCTCAGGTGTGCTTTGTTTTCTTGGTTCTAAGAGAGAAGAGAGTCTCTTCCCCTCTTTCGCAGACGAGCCCCCAGTTGTAAGAATGTAAACTTCTTATGTCCCCTTGTCTAAACATTATTCTAAGGTTGAAGTGTCTAGTCGACGGAACACATAAAGTTTGGCAGATCTGAAGACAAAGTTTGACACAGACCATAGTAAAGTTCAATCAGATTCCCAAGTTTATTGGGTTAAGGACTAATATTTATAAGCTTGAAACAGGAGGTGTCATATAAAACCACCAGATTGGAAAATCCTGAGAACAATCAGATATGATATCACAAAGTACGTATTCAATATACGTACTCAATATACAGTCATCATTACAGTATCAAAACAATTGTGTCATGGTTTCACCTCTTCTAGTCAGGTAATTCTTGTTTTAGAGGTGGAATCATACAAAATCCTTTGTTTCATGTGGGGAGAGATGTTTTTGACCCTTGTGGCCTTCCATACTCCCCCCGAGTAGCGTCATCGTTCCTACCGTCCTGTTTCCTAGTTAGTGTTAATTACCCTCCCTATAAAGAGTCCTCATGTTTCATTGTCTTGTGCGCGTTCATTGTATCTGTTACCTGGTCGTTGTAGATGTATACCTTGTTGATGTTGCAGTCTTGCCTTGTTCCTGTTGTTCATTGTTTGCTGTGCCTTGTTCCTGTTGCCCCGTGTCTTAGTAAGTGTAGTTTAGTGTTTGTTTCAAGTGTTTGTTTTCTAGTTTAGTCAGTCAGTGTCTTTGTTAACTTTATTATTTTATCCTGTATTGTTTTCCCCCTCGTGGGTTTTGTTTTGTCCTTTTGTCTTGTTAATTGTATAATAAATCTGTTAACCCCTTCACCTCCTGTCGTCCTACCTGTCTGCCTTGCAATTGGGTTCGTCCAAAGAGTTTCATGACAAATTGTCCCTAGACATCATTAGGAACCTTGAGATGGAGACAACAGATACTTATATCAGCATATGACAGCATAAGACATGATACAACTTTCAATGAGGTTAAACAACAAGAAAGTAAGGCACATCTTATGTGAATAGAAGCTAATACTAATAGGAATGAATATGAACGAATACATATGATATATGAACTTTGTATTAAACACAGATGCAATATTTGTAGAGGACAGGACGAAATCCAGATTCTCACAGCTACTTTTCTCTCACACACGTGAATATCCCCGCAACTGCACTACTTTTCCCATCATTCAGTACGGCCAGGACTACAAACCCCATGCTTCTTAAAGGGACAATGCCCATATTCCCGCAATACATGTCAGAAATCGTTTATGCACTTCCAGAAAACCATTGATTAGGACTGCCACTGGTTATAAACATTAGACAACACCAGCCTATCATTAAAAATATCCCTGGACAACATATAAGTGACAGGACAGTACCGCTGACATAACTGAGGCACGCATTCAGGCAGTAAGCAGCCTATTGGGCAAGCCACGCACCAGGAAGAAAGGACATAAGCCCATTTATCTTACAGGCAGCCAAGTAGAAAACACAAATGCAGATTGACCCAGCAAACATTCATCAACAAATGATGTTTAATTAACAAAGTTCGGGAGGAGCCGGAGCATATAATCAGCCGGCTTGTATAAAATCAGCAATCACAGCGTATACACAATCAGCCCAAGCGAGCTCACTAATAAATAGGGAAACCATCTTAACTGGTCGTTCTCCTAAGATTAAGCATCCCTCCTCCACCCCGGCTCCTCTCCCAAGCTCACTATCCCGCAGGAACCCTGGGGGGTGTGTTCTGGGCTCAGACCGGTTCCGAGCTTGGCGCACTCACCCGAAACCAAGGTAGAGTATTTCGGGCTCGGATAGATCTGGCAAGCTCGGAGCCCGCTTCCCGGACAGCACCCAAAATACGCATAACCTCCATAACCAAGCTCTATCATTATCCCTATCCACTGTTATCTGTGTAGGTGAACTCGTGAATTCACCTGCTTAGTAGGCCTAATTATGAAAGCCAGGGCTGGCTTCAAAAAGTGAAATTAACAAACGACTTACCCTTAGAAGAGTTGCAGGTGACGCATGTTTCTGCTGAACCATCTAAGTACTGTGTCCTTCTATTCGCTTGTGCATTTGCGTGTCAAGTCTTTCTCGAATGCAAGCTACACCAACCTGGCCTTTCTCTCATGTAGCATTGTGCATCTGTGTTCCGAAAAAAAAAAAAATTCAGAGTGGAGAATGAATTCTCACACATTGCTGTGGATGCACCAAATGTAAATGCAGCACAGTCCATATATTTTCACATCCTGTGGGGTCACGCGTCCCATCAACTTTCAAGTGCAATAGGAGTCACCAACTTCCTCCACTATAGCCTCTGTCACCACATTACTGATTGTTCTTATAAGTTCATTTTGCATATCATGACAGGTGTAAGTGGAATCCGGGGATTGTCTTCACCACATTAGCCAATTCAGTATCCTTTTTGGATGGTGTAATAAAGCATGGAAAGGAAAAGTCCAGACCCCCTCCGATAAGCGTCCGCTTCCCCTACGGACAGCGGACTTCCCCTGGGCATTTCGGCAGCGAGCTGGAGATGTCATAAGATGACATGATAGACATGGCATGGGAACCCAATTGCAGGCAGACACAGACGGTAGATGTAACAGGGGTTTTTATTTGACAAAACAGGACTAAACAAAACACAAAACAAAGACCCACGATGGGGTAAAACAGGACAAGATAAGAATAACAATAAAAGGTACACAGGAACTAGACCTACTACACTTAAACTAACAAAGACTTAAATACAATACTTGACAGGACAACAATGGACTAACACTCAACTACACTTACTTAGACAGGGGGTAACAGGAACATTCAGGAACAGCAACATCTAATACAGGTACATCAACAAGGGACTTCATACAACAATGTACAGGTACACACGCAATGAACGAGCACAGGACAATGAAACATGAGGATGTTTTATAGGGGAACAAACACAGGATCAGTAACGAGCAACAGGTGCTGGGGATTAGCACTAAGGAGAGGCTGACGAGGAACTAGATGTAGGGAACAATGACGAGACACGAGAAAGAATCATTCAATCTCACATAAAACCATAGGTTATGCCATGACTCCACTCAAATAACACGAATAAACATGACATGATAGTGGAATCATGACATAAGCCCCCCCTTAAATGAACACCTCCAGGTGTTCATCAAGGGGTAACTAACAAGACAAGACTAACTGGGACAAGGACATAAACCAGACAGACAAGGCAAACATGACAAGGGGCATACAAGACATAACAATCCATGGGTTGGGGTGAGACAATAAAAATAACAAATAAAGGAGGGCGGGTGGGGGCAAAAAAGAAAACATAGGGGGAAGTCCAGAAGGGGTAGGGCTGGAGGGGGAAGACCGGAAGGGGTAGGGCTGGGTGGGGAAGTCCTTGCCCTTGGGGGCGCACCAGAGCGCGGAGCCCCAGGGGACTTGACAGGGCTTGGCGCCGGTTGGAAGGCCGGCTGGACAGGGCTTGACGCCGGTGGAAAGGCCGGCTGGACAGGGCTTGACGCCGGTGGGAAGGCCGGCTGGACAGGGCTTGATGCTGGCTGCTGGGCCGGCTGGACAGGGCTTGACCCCGGCTGCTGGGCCGGGCTGGGTGCCTGGTGCTTGGCAGGGCTGGGTTCCGGCTCCTGGACCAGGCTTGGTTCCGGCTACTGGGAGGAATCTGCGGCCGGGCTGGCCGCTCGGACCGTCACCTCCCCACTGGGCCCCCCCAAAAATATTTGGGGCTTGACACCTCCGGACTCGGGACCTCCGGAACTGTTGCCGGTTGCTGCACTGAACTGCAGGACAGCAACTTCGGCCTGGAACGTCCTCCACGTGCCTTTCTCCTCCCTCTATGGTCGGTCGGGCCCCGGACTGCTTCAGCCGGGCCAGAAGGGGACCGAGGGAGTACTGGGAAGGAGGTTTCCAGCGACGTCGCCCCCGAGTCTCTACCCACCCACTCATCTCGGACTCCACCAGAAGGACCGGGGGCCGTGGAGCTCAAGCCAGAGGGTACTGAGTCCCCCCGGGCAGCAACGGCCAGGACGAGACCTTCCGCAGCGCTCGACCGTGGGGCAAAAGTCCCATATGGAAATTCACCCCCTGGATCGCTCCGGTTGATCACGTACCTGACCATGTCCACAAACCCCAGGAGAGCCACTAGCCTCTTCTCCGACGGTGTGAGGCGCCGAGTGAGGCAGCAGTTGAAGATCGTCTTCAACTCCGCCTCACCAAACTCGGTTGCCTCCGCCACCGTCGAGAATGCCCTGGCGAACTCCTGGTCACCGTAATGCCCCTGGCGGAATCCAAGCAGCAAGTGGGCCTGGCGAGACCGCAAGGACGACGTCGTACCGTCCATGCTGCCTACTGGGTTTGTTTGCGGCTCGTTCATTCTGTCATGAGATGACATGATAGACGTGGCATGGGAACCCAATTGCAGGCAGACACAGACGGTAGATGTAACAGGGGTTTTTATTTGACAAAACAGGACTAAACAAAACACAAAACAAAGACCCACGATGGGGTAAAACAGGACAAGATAAGAATAACAATAAAAGGTACACAGGAACTAGACCTACTACACTTAAACTAACAAAGACTTAAATACAATTCTTGACAGGACTACAATGGACTAACACTCAACTACACTTACTTAGACACGGGGTAACAGGAACATTCAGGAACAGCAACATCTAATACAGGTACATCAACAAGGGACTTCATACAACAGTGTACAAGTACACATGCAATGAACGAGCACAGGACAATGAAACATGAGGATGTTTTATAGGGGAACAAACACAGGATCACTAACGAGCAACAGGTGCTGGGGATTAGCACTAAGGAGAGGCTGACGAGGAACGAGATGTAGGGAACAATGACGAGACACGAGAAAGAATCATTCAATCTCACATAAAACCATAGGTTATGACATGACTCCACTCAAATAACACGAATAAACATGACATGATAGTGGAATCATGACAGGAGATATTTCTTATAGAGCAAAATTCCCTCTCACAGTTTGCACTGTCTTCAGACATGTCTTGCAGCTGTGTTCTTGGGTATGACAGAGTCATCTTCGATTCTTCGAGGGCACGACACCTGTACTGCACGTTGGGGTTCCAGCATGCAGTGGCACGGCATGTCGATTAGGTGTTGCAGTCACATTCTCTGCAACCCAGTCTGCTTGCTGAGCTTCCTGCTTCCTCTGCTTCCGGGGTGGTCGGGGTTTCCCGTGGATGGCACAGCGCCTGCTTCGGCTCGTGGATCATTCATGCCCCGGCACGCTCACCTTGCTCGGTGGTGCACCGTCCCATAGCGGGCAGACTTGACAACATGATGGGACAAACTTCTGTCATAACATCGGGCAGCTACCACCTGTCATCGGACGCAAAGCCTTTTGGAGCTCCTGCCTCCAGGCGATCGAGCCCAAGAGAAGGCGACGCAGAAATGTTGGCCGTGCTTCCCCGGGCGACCGCGAGCGGCTGAGCAGGAGGTGCATGAGGAGCTCGCAAAGACATGGAATATGCCGTTCACAGCATGTTCCTGTCTGAAGGGCTCAGGGAGCTGTTATTTCCCTGGACAGAGAAGTAGCTAAGGGTTATGTCGACCCCCCCGGGTGGACTAGAAGCAGTGGTGCACCGGCATTCGAGGCGTGTCATGGTAACGACAGACGCCTCCCTGCGGGGTGGGGTGCAGTGTGCAACGGGCACAGAGTATCGAGTCATTGGATGGGTTCCCAACTGTGATGGCATATCAACTGCCTAGAGTTTTTGGCTGTCCTGCTGCCACTGAGGAGGCTGAGGCCCTAAGTGCAGGACAAACACATGCTAGTCAGACAGCACTACTCCCATGGTGTACATCAATCATCAGGGATATATGCTCATGGAGTCAGCAGGTTATCAAATCCCTGCGGGCCACGTTAATCCAGTGCAACCTGATCCAGACAGCCGATGCGCTCTCTCATCAGGGAACACCCCGCAGAGAGTTTCGACTCCATCCTCGCTCAGTCCGGCTCATATGGGAGTGGTTCGGCCTGTCACAGGTGGACCTGTTTGCCTCCCCGAACTCCACCCATTCCCCGCTTTGGTACTCCCTGACCAAGTGTCACCTCTGCACGGATGCCTTAGCACACAGCAGAAGTAAGCCTTCCCTCCAGTGAGCCTGTGCAAGGTCAGGGAAGAGGGGCTTCAAGTACTGCTAGTTGTGCCTTACTGGCCCAACCAGACTTGGCTCTTAGACCTCACGGCTCTGACGACAGCCCCCCCTGGCCGATTCCCCTGACGAAAGACCTTCTCGCAGGGGAAGGGCACGGTTTGGCACCCCAAGCCAGGCCTCTGGAATCTCCATGCCTGGCCCCTGGTCGGGACAAGGAAACCCTATAGGTAAGGGGAACCCCTTTTACTAAATGTGTCAACAGAGCTATTTAAATAGAAATAACCCTTATTGTCACAGCAATATTATGTTAAGACATTACATTAGCACTATGATGCACTTTATGGTTGCACATAGTCTCAACACTTTTCTGTGTATTATTTGTATTAATAGTATAGATTATTTCATTATTTTAAGGGATTTGCTGCATCATTCGTTTTAATTTTACAGTGAGATTGAAAATTCATTTGTCCCGAACCTTAGTTTCTTATTAAGGCTTCAATGAGATGACTGACCCTGGTTAATGGCACAAATACTATTCTAATGAAGGTAGAAGAATAGATAGATATCAGTGCAGAGGTTTGGCATTCTTATATCATTCTTATAGTTGTGTTATTTTTGGCACAACATGTTTGAGGTTCACCATCAGTGGTGCATGTTTAATTTATTTTAAACAGGTGCGATAGTTTTGTCAGAGTTTTCAAAGCAGAAGCGATGTCAGGTATGTGATCAGCCCAGGACAAAAAAGAAGGAAGACTGCACGAACTTTAAAAAATTATAACTACCCAATTCTGATAGTCATCTAAATAAAATGATACTTAATAAAATAGATTGATGGTTTGTGCAAATAGCTTATGCTAATGAGACAAATAAGATGGCATTAACAAATGGCACCCCTTGAGTAGTTTATATTGGCCCTACTTTCCTTTTATTGTTATCAGAATTAATTCATCAAATAATAATTGTAAAAAAAAAGTAAAGAATCCTGTGGCGTCAAGAGACTTCCTTACACAGCCACTAGATGACGCATATTGGCCTACAACATTCATACAGCGTTTGTCCGCATTAATCCGCATGTAGCCCAATTAAATCTATTTGCGAACGCTTCATGTTGCAGTTTTTGCTCAATTAAAACTGTGCATTCATTAGAGACTTCAACGTGTTTATATTAGACAGCTACTAGATCGGCCGTTTGAATAGTTTTGAGGAATGGCCTTTTAGTCTCTTTATTTACATACTAGATAATGTAGTATATAATCATCACAGGCTTATTTTGTGGGTGGGACAGAAATGACATGGCCCAACCACTTTCTGGAAGAAATTAAGAAATGCTTGCGGAAGGTGAGTATTGTTTTATTTAGGGGCCATTAACATCAAAAAGAGTGACAAGTGAAATTTTTAGTACTAGGAATAAACTGTTTTTTTAAGTGAAATGCACCGGAACAGCAAAGTGACCTTCCCCAAATGACTGGTTGGGAACCACATACTGTGAGAAAGCGGTGTAGGCAATGGCCTACTATTGCAGAAATAATGCTCCACCACTTTTCGAAACAAAGTTCCGCCACTGCATATCAAATAGACGTCTAACGTGTCTGCCTTGACTAATTGTAAATAGCGCACATAGGCTATACAGATATATGTACAGCTACTTGTAGCCTATGATGGGCTTGTGTTATTTGAGACACACTGTTCAAACTGTGTGGGATTGAAGATTTGATCATTAAAGCTATCATTAAATTAGGTATTTTTTAAATAAAATAGAAAAGAAAACTTTATTGTCATTATAATAATACAATGATATTTGTTTGGTAACTCTCGGAACCAACAGCATAATAACACTTAAGTACATAACAATGCAGTGCAAAAAGACAAACATTAAACAGTAAAGTGTTTAGGTCACTGGTTTCGTTGCAGTCAGTACAGTAGATATATGTAAAAAATAGATATAATAGATAGGCTATATATAAAAAAGAGTCGTTTCACACAAAAAATAATCATTTAAAATACAATAATAAAATATATATTTTTTTAAATGTAAATTGTGATTTTCGGTTTATAGGAGCATGGCGTAGTTTTCAACCCATTATTGGGTTAAAATTAACCCAGCACTGTATTCATTTTTAACCAAATTTTGGGTAAAAAAAAATCCCTTTTTTACCCAGCGCCGGGTTGCCAAAATAACTGCCCGATGTTATGACAGAAGTTTGTCCCATCATGTTGTCAAGTCTGCCCGCTATGGGACGGTGCACCACCGAGCAAGGTGAGCGTGCCGGGGCATGAATGATCCACGAGCCGAAGCAGGCGCTGTGCCATCCACGGGAAACCCCGACCACCCCGGAAGCAGAGGAAGCAGGAAGCTCAGCAAGCAGACTGGGTTGCAGAGAATGTGACCGCAACACCTAATCGACATGCCGTGCCACTGCATGCTGGAACCCCAAAATAACTCAAATTAGGCTGTTTTTAAGCCAACATATTTTAGAGTGTAGAACTATTACATAGGCCTATATCTTTAACAGCATTGAAGAATATCAAGAGAACACTATTAGGGCTGTGAAAAACAATTTTCACAATAGAAGAAAGCTTTTAATGTATTTTACAATATTAATTATGTGCAAGCATGATAGGAACTATACAATAACAAATAAAAAGTAAGGTGTAGAATAGAAATGATGCATTACTTATGTCCTAAATGTCTATTTTACCAAAAATATTTATATAAAATCTAGTAAGCTCTTTTAGTAAACCAAGTGGTCAATACTGAAATGAGTCCATATAAACTGTTTGAATGAAACCACTAAACATAAAAATACAACCACCAGCAGGTGGCGACAACCACGGTTCTGTTGAGATTACATGATGGGCTAATGTTCAACCTATAGTTTAAAGCCACAAAAATATATTTAATACCCACTCAACTGCTCTACTTAGAATTGTTTTGCTGTGGTGGTGTTTGGAACCATTATTTATTCTGTGTTATAAACATAAATATAGGTAAATGTATGTGCTGTTGTTGGTTCCCTTGATATGCTGCATTTTAATGTTTTATTCTTGCCTTTAAATGATCACAATCCGAACACAAAACTGTAGCATAAAATCATAATAGCATAATAATTTATTAAATGTGGTTGTGCATCTGAGGTAGTTTCTGCTCCGTCGTTCAATTGTTCAGCCGGAAAATATAAACAAAATGAAACGGAGCTCTGGGGGCCAAGGAGGTTTAGTGAAAACTCTGAGTATATTAACCCTGAAATGAGGGAAATGTCTTGGTTAGGGATATAACCCAGTACCCTGATGGAGGGAACGAGACGTTGTGTCGAACCGACAGATGGGTTTCGCCCTTGAGAACCTATTACTTCGACTAGTTTAGTAAAAGGCCAATGAAATTGAGAGCGGCGTCTCTGAGGGGCTCGAAAGGGGGCCTCTTAAGGCCCGCCAGGACCATGTCAAAGTCCCAAGAGAGTATGGAGCACGGGCGAGGCGGATTCCGCCTTCTCGCGCCCCTCAGGCACCCTCGTCACTGACCTTGCACAGAGTCTGGGCGATGAGGCTCACTGGGGAGAAGGCATACTTCCGCTTGTCCCGCCGCCAGCTGTGCGCTAGAGCATCCGTGCCGAGGGGTGCCTCCGACAGGGAGTACCATAGCGGGCCAAGGTTGGTGTCCAGGGAGGCAAAGTGGTCTACCTGAGCCTGTCCGAACTGCACCCAAATGAGCTGGACTGCGCAGTCCTAATCGACGTAGGTGCCGGAGCACAAGATCCCTGTGTGTACATAACAGATCTCGAGAGTGTGCCAAGATAAGCCAGTTGTCGAGATAGTTTAGTACCCGCATGCCTCTGTCCCTGAGGGGAGTGAGAGGGGCCTCCATAATCTTCGTAAAGACTCGTGGGGAGAGAGCAAAAGGGAGGACCCTGTACTGATATGCCTGACCCTCGAAAGCGAACCGTAGGAATGGGCGATGACGAGGTAAAATGAGAAATGAAAGTAAGCGCCCTTCGGGTCAATAGCCATGAACCAATCCTGACATCTGATAGACGCCAGGATGCACTTCTGCAAGAGCATCCTGAAAGGCAGCTTGTGTAGCTGCCCCAACGGGCTGGAAGCCCAACACTTGAGGCAGCCATCTTGTCCGTCCCCACTCCTCGATGAGTGTATTGGGACATGCCACGCTGGAGAAATTTGCTCTTTTAGAGAAAAAACTCGAACACTTCTGCATCACGTCGTGAGAATCCAGCAGTAAATCGCCGTAGGGTTGAAGTCTCGAAGTCGATCATGCGTGAAGGCTCCGAAGAACAAAAGGTGAATGAATGAAGCAAATTTCAATCCGCAATTTCATTGGCCTGTTTCAAAACCAGTCGAAGTGATAGGTTCTCAAGGGCGAACCCCACCTGTCGGTTCGACACAACTTCGAGAGACCGCTTCGAGATGAAAGGGAACTGATGACACACCAATCAGAATTTGGAATTACCCGCATCTACCATCATTGCTCTCTCCAGCATTCTTACCAGTCGTAATCTAACCCTGGATTATCATTTAAACTGTTGAATTTACCTGTACTCTGTCTCTGGTTCCTCTCTGTATGCTAACAGAAAACCAGACTGCACAAAATGGAGCATCCAACAGCCATCTCGTTCTCAGATTTTGTGAGAGTGCTGCAAACGGTGCCCTCCACCACCATACCCGCAATACCAAATGGCTATTTTTGATGATTCCATAGGATTAGAGAATTTAAGGCTGTAAAAACTTCTCAACATCTCACCGCATGTCTCTTCGTTGGCCTCACCCATATCTCCAGCTCAAAGAACACTAGGTAGTGTGGCTTCACATATACAGCTGAACAGCACCAAACAGCACCAAACCAGCACCACCCTCAGGTCACACACTGCTCAGCGCTGTCTCCTGGGGTCCGATATAAGGCTGGGACACAAGAGATAAAGCAGCACGCTTAAGTAACAACGAGCTCCGGGTTGGAGGTCTGTGCAAAAGCACGTGTCTACACCTATAGTCACATGGGCAGCGTTGCTTCAATGGAAGTATTGCAAGCCATTTGGTGGAAAGCCTACACCCTTTAAGCCATAAGGATTTACACAGGTGTGAAAGAATAATCACAACATGTGCTGACACGACATGCCGCCACTACAATAGGGGCCCACTCACGTGTGAAAATTAAGCACAGGGTCTGCTCGTGTACGAGAAGTGGCTCATAGTATGAGAAAC
Source organism: Triplophysa tibetana (assembly GCA_008369825.1). Taxonomy (NCBI): domain Eukaryota; kingdom Metazoa; phylum Chordata; class Actinopteri; order Cypriniformes; family Nemacheilidae; genus Triplophysa; species Triplophysa tibetana. The sequence goes on from CM017917.1 coordinate 25,728,935, forward strand.
ATCAGGAACTACACAGAATATATATACAAGGCGAAACCTAAGAGAAAAGGTTTGCTCATTGTGAATGAAGGTGCCCTGCGATCGCCTGCTCCACGGAAGGAATGCGCACATAGCCACGGGCTTCCAGCCATCCCACCAAGGCGAAGATGGCCGATCCTGAAGCACATCACTACCTCCTTGTGAACATTGAAATAAGGTTGCGCATTTCTTTAGGGCGCTTCGGCGGCTGCAGAAACCAGGTGGCCAGCTTACTCCTCACACTTTGGACATGGGAAGTGATGGTTAAGACGGGAATCAAACCTGGATCTCAACAAGCCGAAACACCAAAACAAACTGCCTCCTCTGTCAAACATTAGAAAATTGGGTGAGAAACCAATCGCATCATTAGGAGTACAGTTATATGCATGTACTAAAGGTGCTATATGCTCCATTTACTTTTCTGACTAGGCTTTAGCGTACCCAGCATGTTCAACAAGGTCCTGTTAAATCACGCTTCATGTGGGGCCAAAATAATCTGTAACGAAGTAGGCTGTAAAACTTCTGAAAGCCTAAATGCTCAATCTCGTCATGCAAAGACTTTAACACCCTGCTGTAAAACTGTTTTGGCAGTACAAGCTGTCGCTTTACCTTATGATTACACTGCCTGACAGTACGATACAACAACCCTTTGTCTACTAACAACTTCTCCCATTCTCGTTTCAGCAACTTCATCTTCGGATGGCTGCTCAGAATGCTGGTAGCAGGTTTCTTGTGACCAATGGCTTTCCATATTTCTCCATGGATCGAATCATCTTTCTGGGCATTCTGAAGCTCACTTGGATTAAGCGCAGGTAACTGATCCACAGCTAATGCAGCAGCATAAAAGTAAGCCTTTGGAACAGCAGATAGATGTGGCCCTGCCTGTTGCACAACACACAAGTTAAGGATATATTCTACTCTTCTCCCTTCAGACACAGCCTGCCAAAGAGCTCTGATTCCAGAGGTAGGGATTTCTTTCCACTCATCATCAGGACTTATGTGGATGCCTGGATAAGGCATCTGCATCAATGTTTTTTCGGCCAGGTTGGTATTTCAAACTGAAATCGTAGGTGGTCAAGGCAGATAGGCAGATAGCCCAGTTGCATCAATTTTTGCTGACTTCATTGTATAGGTTAGAGGGTTGTTGTCGGTTCTAACCTCAAACTGAACACCATAGAGATAGTCAAGCAGTCTGTCAACAACTGCCCACTTCAGGGCGAGAAACTCAAGTTTGTGGGCAGGATCATTTCTCTCTGAAGGGGAATGGCTTCTGCTGATGAAAGCAACTCGGCGTAATCCTTCACCCTGTTCTTGATACAGACCATCTATGCTCGCATAAATGTATGGCATGTAAGAATTTTGTGTATTCCGCAAAGGCCAAAACTGGAGCTTGAGTCGGGCAATCTTGGAGAGTTTAGAAAGCAGTATCACACTGAGCAGTCCAACGAGATCCAAACGGTTCAGAGGATTTGTAGCAGGGCTTAGTATTATTCTCAGGTGAATTTCGTCTGTTCTTCTTTGAGACACCTGAAGAGGATGAATATTCCTGCAGCAGTTCATTTAGAGGTAGGCACAACTTTGAGAAATCCTTCACAAAACATCAGTAATATACACAGGACCCTAAAAAAGATCTGAGCTCTGTCACATTTTGAGGACGGGGCCAGGATACAACAGCTTCAATCTTGTTAGGATCTGTAGATATTCCATCCTGCAAAACAATATGTCCACATAGGTCCTTCCAAATTGAAACTTATCAAGAGAGATCTTCAGACCCTCATCTTTCAACCTGTCCAAGACTTTCAACATGCAAGTTTCATGCTCTTCCAGCGTTCTTCAAAAAAAGTCATCCAAGTAGACCAATACCTCAAGGAAAATAATATCTCCTACCGTCCTTTACATGACTCTTTGGAAAGTGGCGGGTGCTCCACTGGTACCCTGGGGCATGTAATCGAATTCATAAAATCCCACAGGACAGATGTAGCCATTTTTTTTCTTATCGGCATCACTCATAGGTATGCGGTAGTATCCACTCCTCAAATCTAGAACAGTGAACCATTTACTCCCAGAAATACTATGCAAGGCATCCTCAATACAAGGTATGGTATACTGGTCTGGTACAGTCTGCTTGTTGAGCATCTGATAATCCACACACATTCTGACTTTCCCTGAATTTTTCCGCACCACTACAATAGGCGAAGCATGCGGGCTTGGGGACTGATATAATGCCAGCACTCTGCAATTCTTGTAGGTGGAGCCGCATGTCTTGTAAGTTGTTGACTCTGATTTCCCAATGGCCCACTCGCTGGACTACCCCCCACAGTGCTTCCGCTAGGCCCAGGCGGCCAGCCCCGCCTTCCGGTGATCTACCAGGATCTTCCGGAGCCTTGCCAGGTGTCTTTCCAGCTCCCCGAGTGGATGACCAGGTCGTCGATGTACAGGATGTCCATCATACGCTGGAATGTGCCAGGTGTCCCGCGCAGACCAAACGGCAACACCTTGTACTGCCATTAGCCCAACAGGGTGCTGCGGGAAGAGATTCAGTCGACATCAGTGTAACACGGTTCAATAAAAGGAAGGAATGAGGCGGGAACCGGTGAGCATTTAAGGCACTTTAATTAAAATAAACAAACAACAATACGGAAGTAAAAGACCGGCAGCCACCTCAAGGTCGACTGCTGGCCACAAGAACATAAACACAAACTAAACACATGTCCGGGCCTGGTCCTCTCTCGTCAGCAGTCCCGCCGCTCGTCCTCTTATGCTCCCGATTTCCTCCGTGAGATATGTGTGACCGGTGTGCACACAGCTGATTCAAACTATCACTCACGCCACTGGCCCCGTCTCACGGCTCATCACGCACACAGTTAGCATTTAGTGTCACAGCAGAGAATTCACACTGGAGAGAAACCTTATCACTGCTCCCAATGTGGAAAGTTGGTCGGAGCCGATAGCCTCGTTGGCAGTACTCCGACATGTGTCCCGGTTGCTCATCAGGTAACCCGGGTTCTATTACCATCTTGTGTTTGTTTGCCGAACCCACCCCTTTCTCTCTATACCACTTCACTAATAAAGTTAATATTGGAGATAAATCTACCTCTGCTTGATCTGTTTTTCATTATTGTCTCTTGTATTTACTCAAAAAAAAAAGAGTAACATTTGTTATCCTGATAGCACACATACATCTGGGAGACATCTATTTATTGTGTGCATTTACATCTGCAAGAAACATTTTTGTTAATTGTTCGCTCATCTGCAATACGTCTCTTAGACGTCTGCTGTCAGATGTAATATAGACAAGATGTTTATGATTCAGAATGTATGTGAATCATACTTTGTAACACAAATGTTGACAGGTATGGGAATGACCCATGGGGCAGATGACGTCACAGAGCACAGAACTGCAGATTCAGCCTGCATGAGAGCTGCACATCGAATAGTATTATAAACAAGGAGCTTTATATGAGATGCCTTATTTCCACTCTGTAACTGAATGCGCGTGCTTGTGCACAATACACATGTGTGTGCGAGAGTAAACACGAGAAGTGGGTGGTGTCTCACTGCTCCAGCAGACCGTCACAGCCACACTGACTGACTGTAGTCTGCAGCATTACACCTGAGGTGAGTACCTGTCCTCTCAACACACATACACTGCACATCACTCACACTCTTCTCATCTGATCTTCTGCACGTGAGAAATGACTCGAATCATCATTACTGCTCAAAATGACGTGATGTGATAAAAACAGCACTGCTGCTGCTGTTACTAGAAATAGAAAGAGAATAGTTACATTGATACACATGTTTGGAAGAACAAGGTGTAATATCTATGTTTGATTTAGTTTCACGTGTTTAGTTGAATGTTTCCTGAACACATTTCTGTAGTTTACATCAACATACAACAAAAGGATCTAATTAATGATGTTGAAAGTTTCTACAGTTGCTTAGAAAGAACACCACAGTGATGTGCTATAGTTCTCACGCCGTCTGTTATCAGTCTTGTTTACGCTTGAGGTTGTCTTGGCATTAAACTACATATAATAATAGTCCCATATTGTTGTAGGGAGACTGAAATCTAGCCAGGTAACTTAAGTTACTTTGTTACATCAGTGTCACATATTCTACACAATGTGTTAAATACAAATTCTTTCTACAGGTTTTATTCATACACCATATATTAGCTCACACTTAAAAAGTTCACAGTACAGAACTTCTTAGGCGGGAGGTTAAATGCTGATTAAAATTCATATTCATATTTAACCAATTGGCCACATTGTAAGTCCAAAGAAGCATTTTCAGAGTTATTTTTATGTGTATGAGAATGTAAATATTGACTATGTTGACATTAGAGAGAGAGAGCTGGATGAATGTGGGGCTGTAGACACCCCGCGAGCCGCTTCACCTTTATTGCCCCTTCAGGTTCACAATAATATTAATATGCACATTATTTATTTTATATAATGTCTGTGACATTATAGATATGTCTTCATTACAGATATCACACGCTCACCGCTCTTCCCCTCAATCATTTTTCCAGGCAATAATGTTTGGCCTAAAATAAAAAGACGGAAAAAGGAAAAAATCTGTTCATAAATAAGCTCATGCCATTTTTGACACAAATGTTCCGGAGGATTTTGATCGTTTTATGATCCTTTCCGTCGTTTTTTAATTGTATAATCAAACAGTCGTCAATGAAAAGCATCGTTTGTGTTTATTTCTATCGAAGATTATTTATTTCAGAAGTTTTGTTTGTCTCACTGCTCAAACCCGGAAGCAAAAATAAAACCAAGATTCATTTGATCCGCATTTCACCCCAGGGCACAGCCCAGAGAACAAACACTGAATTGTACCAGCCACCGAATGCAATTGACTTTATGACATTCATGTCTTGAATTGACATTTTCATCTTTTGAAATGTGTTATAAAGAGACAAACCCATTACCATTGTTCATCGTTCACTTATCTGCCGCGTGCGTGTCTGTGCATTGTGTCTCACTCTTTAAGGGCACACCTGACACGTTGTCTTTCATGTCGGCAGCTCACAGCAGGACGGTGTTGCCCTGCGAGTCAATATGAAGACCATGAGGGAGTACGTGAGCTGGCTTTACTATCAGTACCTGCTCATCACTGGCATCTACGTGCTGGAGCCGTGGGAGAAGTCCATCTTCAACACCCTCCTGTTTACCATGGTGGTCATGGTGGTTTACACTTCTTACGTGTTTGTGCCCATTCACGTGTGCCTGGCGCTGGAGTTCTTCTCGGGTCTCGCGCGAGGCCATCCGGAGAGCACTGTGGCTCTCATGAGCTGAGCGTGGATACAGCTCCTTTACTTTAACACTCAGAAACAAACCAGCCAGATGACAAGAGACATGGAAACACTTTTTTGAGTTTTGGACAGGTTCCTTCCCTGGTGGGTGATATCAGAGGTCATCAGTGCACTCCTCAACATCTTGACCCTCCGATCTGATTTGTTTTGACTATTTGCCCCGATGCAAATGAAGAGGTGTTACATTTTCTTTTTCATTTATTATAACTGAAGCTGGTTTGTGGGCTTTATCATTTTGTAATCAACTATACAGCAGACGTGTTTCTTTTGTTAAACTCCGTCACACCGCAGGTTTTGAAATGTTTGCCTGAGAATAAAGGCCACACAACACAATGGGCCTCATTCATGAAACATTCACAAATATATGAGAATATTGCCAGTAACTTGTGTGTAAAACAGACCTTCCCGAAAACTTTACTTTGGATTCAAAAATACTTCATAAACGTCAGATTTCATAGTAAAATGTGTGTATGTTAAATGCGTACAATCGTTCGTAAACAGGGCAAGCATGTATTCACATTTAGCCTAATCGCCGCCTATGAATTACAGCTATGCAAATTACGTCCCTGTAAAATATCTTCGTGTTCATTGTTGCTAACTCCAGCTTTAATCCTCCTAGTAGCATGGCTTTGTGAACTAACAATACAGTTTAACGTGTTGACTAAATGTTTATATGCTCTCCTACTTGTAAGTCGCTTTGGATAAAAGCGTCTGCCAAATGAATAAATGTAAATCTAGGAAAGCTGGAATCCTCTAGACTTCATTCTCTGGTATTGCTACATTATTTGCATAAATGCATACGATACTAATAGGCTATATGCCTTACAAAATATTAATCAGTTAATCTGTGTCCACCGAAGCCATTTTAACCAGCTGAAATATTAATGGTGTTCTTCTAAAAATGACCAGCTGGTGGCACTTGAGAACGCTTTGGATGCACTGCGCATCCTTACCGAGATGCGTTGGTTGCTGTGATTTGAAATATAAGCAATAGTTAGCCTACTTGTTATTTGTCATGATTCCATCTTTTCTAGTCATAGTTTTCGAGTCTTGTGGCAGAATCATGACAGACCCACGTGTCTAGTGTGAGAAGGACATGGCATTGTTTGTATTAGACATGCCATGTGCTTTCTCATGTCTCGTTAGTGTTCCCGCCCTCTCGTTTCTTTGTTAGTATTGTTAATGATTTCATGCCCCGCACCTGATCCCTCTTGATTTGCTCCCCTTTAAAATGCCCTCTAGTCTATTGTCCTGTGCCCGTTCGTTTTGAGTGTTTGCGTTTTTACTCGTCTGCCAAGTTGTTCATGCCTGTATCTAACTGGATAACCTTGCCCCTTGGATTTTATATTGTTTATCTAGTCGTGTCTTGTCTTATATAGTTGAAGTATTTAAGTATCCTGTCACTTTTGTTTTTGCCCCCTTGTGGGAAGTTTTTTTTGGAGTTGTTTTCCCCATTTTAGGAGTTTTATTTTGTTTTAATTACATTTTCATTTTTATTTAAAACCCCTTCATCGCCGCTTGCGCTTGGGTTCTTCCCCACCAGATCGTGACAGTTATTAGTATCGTCTTTTCAAGAATATTACTGAATATGATAATGCAGTAACCATTAATATTAACTTCTCCAAAGAGTGTTTTCACAAAGCGGCATCAATCCAGAAGTCGGCCATGTTGGTGGCACAAAACCTAAACAATGCTATTGAACCAAATAAAAATCGAACATTTTGCAGGTGAAAAAAGTATCCTATTTAGAAATAACTGTGAAAATAAAGCCTTTTTAAGGATCGCTATAGCCATATACTGTAACATCACGTGCAGTATAATTAATTATTTTCTACTTTGAACTTCATGCATGAGTCAGCAGTATTTACTGTATGTAGTTTAAATCTATTCTAAATGGATGTAGACACACACACATTCATGGGTACAGAATCACTGTACCACAGTTAAAAGGCACGCTGTTTTATTAAGTAGAGGTACATTACTTAAAAGGGATGAAATTAAGTTTTTTTTAAATAAAAAACTGCCAAAAGTTTTCTATGAGGATCAGGTTTAGGGGTAGGGCTTGATTGGCGAGCAAAATGAGTAGTTTACTATGTCGGGATCAGAAATAAATGGAAATCGGTTTGTCAGTCCTTATACAGTATGTATGTGATGTGACAGTTTTTTAAAGTCTATTTTTTGGAAATAAACAATTTTCACTACATTTCTGTGCTTTAATACAACACTAGTGTAAGTTTAGAGAAGGTAAGCTATTGTTTTGAACAGAATATGTGTACATTTGAAACTCCAAAGTAGGGAAGCGACCAGACTGGTTTTCCAAGTGCTCATTCAGGTGCCCTCAGGGCGGGTCTGATGCAGTTGCAACAATCCGGTTTTCCCAACTGGATTTCTAAATACTTCAGCAAACCCGCCATTCTTTCTTCCTTTTTTGCGACACAATTTCCTTGGTTTGAAACAGCAGATATTATTTGTGAAAATGTCCAGAAAGTATTCAGTCGGTGACACTTAACAATAAGGTTGTACTTTTTAACAGTCAATGAACAATATGTCTTCAAGTTCAAGTGAACATTTACTTACACATTTATAAAATCCTAATCATAATGAAGTAGTCTGAACAACTGTAGTGTCATTAAACAACATTAATAAAAGGCAAAAAGCTATGATGTCAGCTAATGTTAAAAATTCAAACTCCAACATTTATTTGAATAAATAACATTTATTAATAGCTTAAATTACAATTTATGTTTTTGGGCTTTGGGCTAATAATAAATATGGGCTGTATTAAATGAATGTATTATAGGATATCTGACAATCACGTGTGTCTATATTTAGATGCTTATCAGTGCATTTCATACCAAATCAATGTATAGTAAAGATGAAAGTGACCTAGTCAGATATGGTGACTCATACCCGAATGTGATCTCTGCTTTTAACCCATTCACTGAATATTAAACACACGCAGAGCAAGAGGTGAACACGCGTACACCCGGAGGAGTGGGCAGATATCACTGCAGTGCCCGGGGAGCAAGTAGGGGTTAGGTGCCTTGCTCATCAGTCGTTACCCGCCGGAAATCTTCTGGTCATGAGTCTGACTCTCTAACCATTAGGCCTCTACTGCCCCACGACAGTGTCTTCTCTTTCACCTGTGAAACTCTACGCCTGCGGCTGCTTCTTCTTCAAGATGTTGCAATAAAACACTTTGAACATGACATTTGCTCTCAGACACACATACTGTAAGCATCACTGTACAGACACACCATACATGGCAAAGCAAAGCCATCCTGAGAGTCACAAACCCCCATGAAACGATGTCAAACACAACTTAACCCATGCACTTTACACCTTTCCAACTCTCGTGATCTCAGTCAACTTTAAAAATTATGTGTGACAGAAACGGCAGATCTTCTATTGCTGCTGAAGAATTATCAGCAGCTTATAATAAATAACTCAGTTTGTCGGGCCAGAAGCCCTTGTGACACTCGTACACTGATGTTTTATACTGCCCTTTCCTCTCAAGGAAATTGACATAAAGGAAACACACACGGCGTTCCAGAACATGTTTTCTGTTTCAATGTTGACTCAAGGTAAACAGTGGAAGGAATGTGTTTCATGATTAAAACCATGAGAGGGTGTGTAGTGCTAACACAATAGAGTTGGGAACAGTAAGGCCATCGCCTACATTCACTCGTGTCACTGGACTGTTCTTGGTTTGATAGAGACTGTTGTCCAAGCATCATCCAGCGAGTAAAACATGAACCCACCAGACGGTCTGATCAAACACCAGTCAAACTCTTAGCATAAATCAGCTTTCCTGTAGCTCAGTGGTAAGAGCATTGCGTTAACAACGCAAGGTTGTAGGTTTGATCCCAGGGGATTGCACATACCTATGTATAAATGTATAGGATAAAGCAATGTAAGTCGCTTTGGATAAAAGCGTCTGCCAAATGCCTAAATGTAAATGTAAATTATCTGCTTTACTGCCCTCGTCTGATTCCTGTTACTTTCTGTCGCTCTAAACTGCACATTATGCTTAATTATCCAAATGTAACAAAATGTTATGAATTTAAAAGCGCACAGGAGAGAAGGGGTCACACAAACACCTGTGGACACTTCTGGTGTCTTCTAGAGGAGGAATTACATTTCTGACATGCTGCCTTCATTCAGTTTAGGAAAGAATTCACTGGAAAGAGTCTGTATGTGTCTGTGTGTGTGTGTGTGTGTGTGTGTCTGTGTGTGTGTCTGTGTGTGTGTGTGTGTGTGTGTGTGTGTATGTGTCTGTGTGTGTGTATGTGTCTGTGTGTGTGCGTGTGTCTGTGTGTGCGTGTGTCTGTGTGTGCGTGTGTCTGTGTGTGTGTGCGTGTTTGTCTGTGTTTGCGTGTGTGTCTGTGTGCGTGTGTCTGTGTGTGCGTGTGTCTGTGTGCGTGTGTGTCTGTGTGCGTGTGTCTGTGTGTGCGTGTGTCTGTGTGTGCGTGTGTCTGTGTGTGCGTGTGTCTGTGTGTGTGTGTGTGTGTGTGTGTCTGTGTGTGTGCGTGTGTCTGTGTGTGCGTGTGTCTGTGTGTGCGTGTGTCTGTGTGTGCGTGTGTGTGTGTGTCTGTGTGTGCGTGTGTCTGTGTGTGTGTGTGTGTGTGTGTGTGTGTCTGTGTGTGCGTGTGTCTTTGTGTGCGTGTGTGTCTGTGTGTGTGTGTGTCTGTGTGTGTGTCTGTGTGTGTGTGTGTGTGTGTGTGTCTGTGTGTGTGTGCGTGCCTGTCTATGTGTGTGTGTGTGTGCCGTCCTTGATATGTCTGCTCGATATCCTGACAGCCAGCTAAACTTTTTCCCAACACCAAGACTCTGAAGACTGATTTTTGATTCCACAGGTTTAATGGAGTTGCAAGGAAAATAGTGAAACTGCAACACACACAAAGAAAACAATGACAAAATACACGTGAATAAAGGAAATTTGTACAATTACTGTTGTGTTTCGTTTGTCCTCATTTTAAAACTAATAAGAAATACATATGAACTACATAAAGGACATGATAGCACCTAGACTGTGCAGCTCGTACGTAGTACACGTGAGCGAACACGTGAGCGCTTGCATATAAGCCTACATAGCCGACGTGCATTCAAACCATCCTCAAATTACACTAACAACTTAAAATAGTCAAAGATAACTAATAATACTTCCCGAATGATCCCACAAAACAAAATACACATACCGACGATGCCACGTCAGAAATGAGAAGAAGACAGAATGATAGAAGCTCCGTGAATTTTGCACACTCGAACGAACTGCCGAAACGCGTGAGTGTTAACTTCCCAACTAAGGATCCTGCAAAAGGACATTTAGAGCAGCGCGATCTTAAAGTGACATGACCCAAATAGAAACGCATAAGAAATAATGCATATTACTGAAACACAGAATACTGAAATGCTGACTAAAGGAAAAACACTTTTATCTTCTGAAACGAAAACTTAATGCTTATTTACATTTTTGCTATAATTTGTTTTTAAGAACAGAACACTCCCCGTCTGACGTGGACACACGTCACCCCCACAGTCCATGCACAGTCTTTTTTTTTTTTTTTAAACAGTCCATTCACTAAACAGTCTATTTACTGTGCCTCTGGAGGTAGGAGGAGAACAATTTCATTGACTGGCCTGAGAAAGAGGCTAGACCCGCCTGGTTTGATGATCTTTACCTCAACCTGGCGTACTTTCCCATCCTTGCTAGGGAAGGCCTGAGTAATCAATCCAAGAGGCCATTCATTCCTAGGTGCTTGGATGTTCTTAAGGAGAACAACGCTTCCAGACTGAATGTTTGACTGAGTGGATTGCCATTTTTTGCGGGCCTGCAGTGTTGGGAGGAATTGTTTCCTCCAGCGGTCCCAGAAGGTGTTGGACAGGTGCTGAACCTGCCGCCACTGGGACTTGTAAAGGTCTGCAACTCCAAACTCACCAGCAGGAGCAGGCACAACGTTCGTCTTTTGTGTGAGAAGAGCAGCTGGTGTAAGTATGAACGAGTCATCAGGGTCCATAGTCACTGGAACAAGTGGCCTGGCGTTGATAATCGCTGCAACTTCTGCCATGAAAGTCACCAGCACTTCATGGGTGAGCTTGTCTTTCAGCTGGAGGAACATTGCGTCCAGAATCCTCCTAGCCAGCCCTATCATTCTCTCCCATGATCCACCCCAATGGGATGCATGTGGGGGATTAAAGGACCAGATGCAACCCTTGTCTGAGAGGTAAGTCTTTACAGCAGTGCTGTCAATGTTTGAGGCCATCTTCAGTTCCTTACAGGCACCAATGAAGTTTGTGCCCCGGTCGGAACGAATGTATTTGACCGGCCCACGTATTGAAAGGAAGCGCCGTAGCGCATTGATGAAGCTAGAGGTGTCGAGGGATTCTATGACTTCAATGTGCACAGCTCTTATGCTCATGCACGTAAAGATCACTGCCCACCTTTTACTTTGAGCGAAGCCACCTCTGGTTTTGCGTGAGGAGACGTTCCATGGGCCGAACACGTCAAGACCCACATTAGAGAACGGAGGATCTGCTGAAAGACGATCGGCTGGCAGGTTAGCCATTTTCTGCATACTGAGTGGAGCTCTGAGCCTTCTGCATGTTATGCATTGGTGAATGATGCTGCTTACTCTTTTCTTCCCTCCAACTATCCAAAGGCCAGCCGAACGGACCGCCCCTTCGGTAAAGTGACGGCCTTGATGCTGGACTTGCTCGTGGTGGTGTTTGATAAGCAAAGTGGCGATGTGATGCTGGCCAGGAATAATCAGGGGAGTCTTTTCACTCTGATTGACACTTGAATGATCAAGACGGCCTCCAACTCTTAGAAGGCCGTTTGTGTCGATGAACGGGTCCAGATTTCTGAGAGGGCTCGTTTTTGGCATCCTTTCATGTTTTTGAATGCACTTTATCTCTCGGTTGTAGACTTCCTTTTGAACTGCCTGGATGATTACAGCTGACGCTTTCTCTGATTCCTCAACTGTGAATCCAGCTTTGCAGTAATGCCAGCCCTGGGATGCTCTGTTCTCTCTGTGAACTGTCTTGAAATGACAAGCTATGTGATTGAGGCGAGTGAATGCACGAGTTAATGACTTCCAGGTAGAGAATTTTGCAAAGCGTTGTGAATCCAGTTGCTGGTTTGAGGCTGTAGTGCTTAAGGCAGAGACCAGAGGGCGGATATCTGGGTCTGAGCTCGGGTCAACAAGGTCATAAGTGCTCTCAGAAATACTGGGCTCTGGCTTGGAGAGAAATTTGGGCCCACTTAACCAGTTGGTGTGTTTCAACTGACTAGCAGGGACGGAACGTGTTGCGTGATCAGCCGGGTTCATTTCTGTGGGCACGTAACGCCACTGGTCTGGACGGCAGGATTTTCGGATGCGTAACACTCGGTTGCTGACATAGACATAAAAGCGCCTGGTCTCATTGCAAATATAGCCCAGGACTACTTTACTGTCTGAGTAGTAGGTTACTGCATCAAGCTGTAGGTCTAGTTCTGCTGAGACCAGGTCTGCTAACTCAACAGCAAGCACTGCTGCGCAGAGTTCGAGTCTTGGCACTGTGTGTTCAGGGCGGGGAGCCAGCTTGGCTTTTCCCATTACAAATCCAACCTGATTGTTGCCATTACTGTCTGTCACTTCCAGGTAGCACACAGCACCGATAGCTTTGACTGATGCATCACAGAACACACACAGTTCTCTTCTTACCGCTATTGATAGTGTGGTTTCCGTGTAGCGCCTTGGGATGGACAGCTCAGCAAGCTCAGACAGAGAGGCTCTCCATGACATCCAGGCATCTTCCATGGCTGGAGGTAAGGGCGCATCCCAGTCACCGTTCTCCACCGTGAGCTCTCGCAGGATAGCCTTGCCTTGGATTGTGACGGGCGCAACGAATCCAAGTGGGTCGTATAGGCTATTGATTGTTGACAAGACACCCCGCCGTGTGTAGGGCTTGGGCTCACTGGAGACATTAAAAAGGAAACAGTCTGTTTTGAGATTCCAGTCAAGCCCAAGGCTGCGCTGCAGTGGCAGCGCGTCTGCGTCGAGGTCAAGATCTTTGAGGTCACTCGCGTGGTCGCTGGATGGAAAGGCGTCCATGACTTCTTTGTTGTTCGCTGCAATCTTGTGAAGTCTCAGATTCGACTTGGAGAGCACATCCTGTGTTCTTTTTAACAGGCTGATAGCAGCTTGAACTGTGGGCAGGGACTTCAACCCATCATCGACATAGAAGTCATGCAACACAAAGTGCTGCACATCTGGGTCGACGTGGAACTCGTTGCCTTGAACAGACTTGTGTAGACTGTGAATAGCCACTGCAGGTGAAGGGCTGTTGCCGAAGACGTGGACGTTCATCCGGTAATCCACGATGGCTTTGGAGAGGTCATTGTCCTGGAACCAGAGAAAGCGTAAGAAGTCACGGTCTTTCTCTCTTACCCGGAAGCAATAGAACATCTGTTCTATGTCGGCTGTGACGGCGATGGCCTCTCTTCTGAACCGAATCAGCACTCCCAGTAGTGTGTTATTCAGGTCAGGTCCCGTTAACAGCACGTTGTTGAGTGACACGCCGTTGTATTGGGCACTGGAATCGAATACCACACGGATTTTCTTAGGTTTTTTCAGATGATACACCCCGAACGTTGGTAAGTACCACCTTTCTTCATCCGGACTGAGAGGGGGGGCTAACTCTGCATGACCGTTCTGAAACATGTTGCTCATGAAGGCGAGAAAGTGGTCTCTCATCTCAGGCTTTTTCTCAAAGTTACGCTTGAGAGACATGAGACGCCTCAGCGCCTGAGGCCTGTTGTCTGGGAGCCGTGGCCGTGGGCTCTTGAAGGGTAATGGAGCCACCCAACTGTTATTTGAGTCTTTCTGCAGTCCCTCATCCATTATCTTCATGAACTTTGTATCTTGAATGGAGGGAGCCACCTGGTTGTCATCCTTGGCTCGCCTGAACACTGTGCATCCAAGGTGATCGGTTTCGCAGATAGGCCGGTCCTCAGAATAGGCTGGAGGCTCACTGGTGGCTTGGGTGTCACTGAACCTCTCCTTCACATGGAACACATTGGGGCATGCGGCAAAGAGAGTGGGCCGTTGCAGCTCTGTGGTATTCGTGTGGAACGTGCTAATTGTCAGTGGCCTGTGAACATTACCTAGGCACACATTTCCAACAATGACCCACCCCAGGTCTAACTTCTGTGCGTAAGGCAGGTTGTGAGGGCCATTCACCTGTTTGCGGACTTTATGTACTCTGATAATGTCTCGTCCTAAGAGAAGCATAATGAGGGCTTGCGGATCAATGTCTGGGACGAGGTGTGCCACTGACCTTAGATGAGCATGATGACGAGCTACTTCGGGGGTTGGAATCTCCTCTCTGTTGTTCGGTATATCGTTACATTCTATGAGGCTTGGCAACGGGATGCGAACAGCTCCATCCAGAGACTCCACTTCATAGCCACTGGCCCTTCTGCCTGCCGATGGCTTCACTCCGGCACATGTTCTCAGTGTGTAAGGAGCGCTTGGACTTAGGTCGTTGAACATGTCGAAGAACTGTGAGCGTACCAGTGACCTGTTGCTCTGCTCGTCCATGATCGCATACAGTTTCACGGCTTTTTCTCTGTGGCCGACTGGGAACACTTTGACGAGGCATATTTTCGAGCAGGAGCGGTCTGTGAGTTCCCCTCCGCAGACTTTCGTGCATTTGTTGGTGACCTGAGACTGCGGTGAAGCTTCATCCTCCTCCCCGCCGTGCTCAGCAGTAGGGTCAACCCTCTGCTGCCAGGGTGCAGCTCCAGGGTGAAGCGCTGTGTTGTGCCTGTCGCTCTTACATTCAAAACACTGGACATTGACTTTGCAGTTCCTTGCTATGTGAGACGAGGATGAAAGACATTTAAAGCACACATTGTTTTCTCTGAGGAGTGTTTTGCGCTCGTCAATGGGCTTCTCTCTGAATGCCCGGCACTTACGGAGAGGGTGTGGCTTTTTATGCAACAGACACAGTTTGTCGCCTTCGTCAGATTTTGTTGGAGGCTCACCCGTGTCAGATGTGGCTCTGGGTGACACCTCTGTCTTCTGGACGAAGACTTCCCGCTGTCTGTTGGGCCTCCACGCTGTCTTCTCTGTCCTGGGGGCCATGTCTGTGTTGCCGATGAGGCTGAAGCTTGGGTCATTTGCGATGCGAGCCTGCTCGCTGACAAAATCAACAAAGAAGCCAAAGGGAGGATAGCTCACATGGTTTTGACGCTTGTAGGCTGCACCAGCTATCACCCACTTGTCCTGGAGACGAGGCGGGAGTTTCTGTACAATAGGATTGACGCCTCTCGACGTGTCCAGGAAAGCCAGGCCTGGTAAGTCTGCTTCAGCCTTAGCGGCCTGCAGTTCCATTAGCAGATCACCCAGCTTTGTCAGGTTAGATCCATCTCGGTTTACTATTTTTGGAAAGCTGTCAATGCGTTTGAACAGAGCATTTTCTATTGCTTCAGCTGAGCCATATGTTTGCTCGAGCCTTTCCCATGCCATGGCCAGTCCTGCTTCTGGCCGATTGATGTGTATTGCTCTTATCTGCTCAATATGCTCTGCCGACTCCTTCCCGAGCCACTTTAGCAGAAGATCCATCTCCTCACTCGGTTCCAGGATAAGGCCTCTGATGGCAGTCAAAAAAGAACGCTTCCATGCTCTGTAGTTTTGGGGTTTGTCATTGAATTGAAGCAAGCCTGTAGCCACAAGCTCACGGCGGGCTAGATACCTGACAAAGTCATTTATGTGTGAGCCGCCCTCATTTATGTATGAACTGCCATCATTGTAGTCTGGCGGTATGGCATGGTGTGCGGGAGGAGGCTGGGTGTGGTGATTTTGTGTTCTGAAGTTTTGTACTAGAGAAGCATGCTCACCGCTGGACTTGATGTGAGGTAGACGAACGTCTCCAGGCATCCTGTTGAATGGCTTGTGGCTGTCCTCGTATGTGCTGATGTAAGGCTGCTGTGAGATGAGACGATGTGGAGCAGTATTGTTCTGTTGTGGATAGAAGGGACAGGCTTCAGGCTTTAGTGGTGGAGGTGACACGTTGTGGTTAAGGACCACAACGTGTCTTTGCTTGTGTGTCACCTTTATCACATGACTTAAGTTCTGAATCCCTATCTTTTAGTTGATCAAGCACATACTGCCTTGTGCGTTGTGAGGCTTCTAAAGGAACACAGTCCTTGTTCATGTCACAACTATGTTTCTCGCTCTTTACATCAGCAGCAGCTTCAAGTGCCTCTGCTTCTGCAATGGCTGCTGCAGCCTCTTTTTGATGTTTTAGCATTTCTATAGACACTTCCAATTTAGCTTGTTGTAGCCTCAGATTAGCTTCCTCTTCAGCATAGCATAGGCGTGCCTTTGCTGCTTCGGCTCTCAGTCTTGCTCTGACTGCTGCAGACCCCGCTGACGATGAACTGGATCTCACTGAACAACATACTTGCGAGCGTGTCCTTAACGATGCACTATATGGGTTCTCCTGTGCTGCTGTATTTTCGTGCAAACTCTCCTCTGTAGCCTGTAGCTCGGTGGCGCGTGCTGCTCCAGTAGCACATGACTGTAGAGTATGGTCCGTTGATCGTCCACTGACTGCGTGTGACGACGACATGTCGGCTAGCTTCCTACTTGCTCTGATTTATCTCACTTGCTTGATAGGCCGTCGTTTCACTGTGCCGTCCTTGATATGTCTGCTCGATATCCTGACAGCCAGCTAAACTTTTTCCCAACACCAAGACTCTGAAGACTGATTTTTGATTCCACAGGTTTAATGGAGTTGCAAGGAAAATAGTGAAACTGCAACACACACAAAGAAAACAATGACAAAATACACGTGAATAAAGGAAATTTGTACAATTACTGTTGTGTTTCGTTTGTCCTCATTTTAAAACTAATAAGAAATACATATGAACTACATAAAGGACATGATAGCACCTAGACTGTGCAGCTCGTACGTAGTACACGTGAGCGAACACGTGAGCGCTTGCATATAAGCCTACATAGCCGACGTGCATTCAAACCATCCTCAAATTACACTAACAACTTAAAATAGTCAAAGATAACTAATAATACTTCCCGAATGATCCCACAAAACAAAATACACATACCGACGATGCCACGTCAGAAATGAGAAGAAGACAGAATGATAGAAGCTCCGTGAATTTTGCACACTCGAACGAACTGCCGAAACGCGTGAGTGTTAACTTCCCAACTAAGGATCCTGCAAAAGGACATTTAGAGCAGCGCGATCTTAAAGTGACATGACCCAAATAGAAACGCATAAGAAATAATGCATATTACTGAAACACAGAATACTGAAATGCTGACTAAAGGAAAAACACTTTTATCTTCTGAAACGAAAACTTAATGCTTATTTACATTTTTGCTATAATTTGTTTTTAAGAACAGAACAGTGTGTGTGCCTGTCTGTGTGCCTGTCTGTGTGTGTGTGTGTGTGTGTGTGTGTCTGTGTGCGTGTGTCTGTGTGCGTGTGTCTGTGTGTGCGTGTGTCTGTCTGTCTGTGTGTGTGTGTGTGTGTGTGCGCGCGTCTGTTCTTGTATATATGGTTTACAAGGACAAAATGTCAGGTTACTCACCAGCATTACAGGGACACTTGGGTATATAAGGACATCTCAGTGTCCTTGTAATTCTAAGACCAATTATGTGATTTTTTTACCCCCAATGAAGCCCCTTATTGTGTTTTTTTGCATTAAAAAAATTGTCCTTACATACCATGAAGTGCGTTTGTACAAATTTTACAACTGCCCCCTTAAACCAGGATGTGGGGTTTTCATACAATACAATTTCCCGGGAAATTTTACAACCATTAGTGAGAAAAGCCTAAAAGGACATTTGAACGTGTTTATTTTGAATATTAATAATCAAAACTTTGCATACATTACTTTCACTTAATACTTTTAAATCTAGAGTCATGTCTCTGCACGTTACTTTAATTATTTATATTTTGTTATTATTGTTCGTTTGTTTTAAAATAATGTTGATCGGGCTGCTCCATTTGCACCGTTTACGTGTATTTAATTAGACATGGTTATATTACAATAACATGAATCTTAGTTAGCACAGCGATTGCATACTATTTTGATTTGAAGGCATTGTGATTGACAACACTACAGACCAATCAGAATGCGAATGATACTTGCTCGGGGATGTCAATCATTCATTTCCCGCGAAGAGACTTCGTCTGCAAGTTCCAAGTAAGTCATGTACGCTTTTATTAAAGTTTGTACTCATAAAACCATACGATACATGTTAGGAGGTGTTCTACATTACATTATGTTTTTGTTAGTGTCATATTTGTGTTTTTATATATCTTTTCTACTCTGTATGAAGCGCGAAATTTCGAGATTTTACCTCAGTTTTAAACGAATACGGCCATATTAGAAAGCTGCATCTCTGATAGATCTCAAGTTAGAACCTAAAAAAAATGCTTCAGACTAACTTTGAAGGTTTTTATACAATGATAAAACAGGGCTTGTCATACCACGTGGACGAGGATAGAGATACCTCAAATATCTCCATCATCTCACACGCAGTTTTTAAATTACTCTGCAGCGTTTAACAATTTCACTAACACTTGTAGTTGTTGTGTTATTGAGGCATATAGTAACTCGATATTTATAGTAATGTTTCTGCAGTCCCATAGTGAGAATCTAAATCTGTGCATTTGATCGATGCATTTGAGTCGATTCTTTACAAAGATTATGAAAACGGTTCAATTCACTTTGGTTAGTGATTCAGTTGGAATGACTCGACTGAATCGTTTGTGACCTGAAACATCAACGCGATGGGACAGGAAACGTAATGTTCGTTCTATTCTAAACACATGACACAATATTTCAGTATACTATTGTTTTTATTATAGTGCACAATAGTAAATTGTAGCTTGATATAGTATTCTGTAGTAGTACATCAAACTGATCAACTGTAGTAAATGTAGTGTAATATACTGTGGTATAAACATGTTTATACTGTATATGTTTATGCTCTGAGATAAACAATAGGTTCATTGCCACATATGTGTCAACAAAGCCTGTCAGATTGATATTCACACAATAAATGCAATATAACCTAATGTAAATAATTCTGACCCCACAACTGACTCTTAAATTTGTGATTTCAGTGAATACCAGAATAAAATCAAAAGACAGGTTCCTTACCCCTGCTCAAGAGGCTGAACTGCATATTAATTTCGGAAGAGACAAGAATTCAGTTTTTTCTCAATATATCAATGAAACTAAAGGTAAGTTTTGAAGCTCACAATTTAATACTTAGAACACCTTAATAAGTATATATACAGTATATATATATATATATACATTTCAAAAAATGTGTTTCCTGTTTATAACACAGTTCAGGTTAAGTACCTCAGGTCTTTTTACATGTTTAAACCATTTTAACAGGACGTGGCGTTTTTGCCAAAGAATGCATTGCAAAGGGGTCCTTCATTCTTCAATACCGAGGAACTCTGTATGAAGAAAACAATAGGAAGTTCAGTGAAGTCTCAAATCCATATGTATATCATTTCAAACATAACGGAAACGGTTATTGGTAAGTCAAATGTTTATATCTTATTTGAAATGCCTATTTCTCCTTGTCAAATAATGTAACAATTCGTTTTTTTACAGTATTGATGCTTCACATGATGATGGCTCCCTGGGTAGACTAGTAAATGATGATAAAAAACCTAATGCAAAAATGTTGAAAATAGAGGTGAATGGCATGCCACATCTCTGTTTGTTTGCGATGAAAAATATTCCTGAAGGCCAAGAAATAACCTATGACTACGGAGGAGCTGACCTTCCTTGGCGTTTGAAAAGGGAGCATTCCAAGGTAATCGGGATTATTTTTTAATCACTGTAATGTGCAAATGTTCGTCACATTAAAGTCATACTTCACCCAAAAATACAAAATCTGTCATCATTTACTCCCTTTTTTGTCATTTCAAACCTGTATGATTTTCTTTTTTCTGCAGAACACAAAAGAAGATATTCTAAAGCAGGTTGGTAACCTAACAACGGTGGTCCCTATTGACTTCTATTGTATGGACTTGAAACCACTGAGAAGTCAGCAGGTACCGCTGTTGTTAGCTTACCAACATTCTTCACAATATCATATTTTTCTGCAGTCTTATTCTGCAGAAAAATAAAATCAAACAGATTTGAAATGACAAGATGGTGAGTAAATGGTGACAGAATTTTTATTTTTGGGTGAACTATTCATTTAAGTTTAGTGATAATTTCAGTAGAAGTATTCATTTGAATTGGTATTAGCATGTGCTTAGCAGACCTGGCAAACGAGGGATTTCATTCCTCATTTTTGTAACCACCATGTTACTCTTCCACCCTTGGACAAAAACACATTTAAATACGCCTTTATCCAAGTTAACTCTAATGTTAGAGTGAACGGCTATGTAAATTGACTAACGCCTGTACGTTTGAAGTAAGCTGGGACAATTGATTTAACATTTGTGCGAAGGAGTGTCTTCTAATCAAATAACAAATAGTCCACTGTAAGGTAGGAAGCCCTAGTAATTTACTTTAGTGATTTTTAGATGCTGGTTCACTTGTTTCATTTGTTAATTGGTAAAGCAGCCTCAACATGAGCTTCATTTCAGAAATGCCAGCAATATGGTTCTAAAAGCACAATGCCTGTTTTTAGACGTCTATATTTTTATGAAAGGTTTATTTGATTGTAAAGATTTTGTTTGCCTGTTTAAAATCAATCAGACATGATATTTGTAATAATGAAGGAAGTGGTTCTGCGACAGTCTAAAAACAAAGCCATATGTTATGGTATAACGTATTAAGAATTACATTTTTTCTGCAGCAGACTGTGCTTGATACTACCACTGAAAAACAGAGCCAAAGTGCCAAAGTAGCACTGCAAAGCCAGCAAGATCAAGATGACCTGGGAATGGAGATGCCAGGTATGAATACCACATTTTGTCTTCTCATGCTGGACACAACCATCTTGTGATCATAGTTACACTTGTATGACACAAGATTAGTTAAAGTTGTACCACTGCATGGCAGACAAAGGGCTGTAGGAGTGGGTTGGAAGCTTTGTTCTTTCTCTCAGTGTTTCTGATATTCATGTGTCACAACTGTTACCTCTCTTTTTGTCCATTTAGTCAACTCCACCAACAACCAGCCTTGCCAGGTGCCTTCAGCAGATGCCTTTATGGACATTGAACACAGTAAGGTAAGCAACAAATCTTTTTTGAACTTCAATTGCTTTTTAGTTGTTTTCTGTGGTGGTTTGTGGGTATGTTAGACTTCATGGCCAGCTTTATTAGTATTGTTAATGTATAATTTCTGCTCCTCCATCTACTGTTCAAGATAAAATAATAGTTGTAACTGGCCATACAGCAAACTTATGTCTGAAGGCCATCACGTTTTGCTATATCAGGACTTGTGTCTGTAGTCCCATAGACACCAATTCATTTCTGTGTCTCTCATATGTGTGTAACATCATCATGGTGTACTAGGACATGGTTTGGTATATCAGGACTTGTGTATATAGTCCCATAGACACCAATTCATTTCTGTGTCTCTCATATGTGTGTAACATCATCATGGTGTACAAGGACATGGTTCGGTATATCAGGACTTGTGTATGTAGTCCCATAGACACCAATTCATTACTGTGTCTCTCATATGTGTGTAACATCATCATGGTGTACAAGGACATGGTTCGGTATATCAGGACTTGTGTATATAGTCCCATAGACACCAATTCATTACTGTTTCTCTCATATGTTTGTAACATCATCATGGTGTACTAGGACATGGTTCGGTATATCAGGACTTGTGTATATAGTCCCATAGACACCAATTCATTTCTGTGTCTCTCATATGTGTGTAACACCATCATGGTGTACAAGGACATGGTTCGGTATATCAGGACTTGTGTATGTAGTCCCATAGACACCAATTCATTACTGTGTCTCTTATATGTGTGTTACACCATCATGGTGTACAAGGACATGGTTCGGTATATCAGGACTTGTGTATCTAGTCCCATAGACACCGATTCATTACTGTGTCTCTCATATGTGTGTAACATCATCATGGTGTACAAGGACATGGTTCGGTATATCAGGACTTGTGTATGTTGTCACATAGACACCGATTCATTACTGTGTCTCTCATATGTGTGTAACATCATCATGGTGTACAAGGACATGGTTCGGTATATCAGGACTTGTGTATGTAGTCCCATAGACACCAATTCATTACTGTGTCTCTCATATGTGTGTAACATCATCATGGTGTACAAGGACATGGTTCGGTATATCAGGACTTGTGCATGAAGTCCCCAATCCGCATTATGGTTCTAAAAGCACCATGCCTGTTTTTAGACGTCTATATTTTTATGAAATGTTTATTTGATTGTAAAGATTTTGTTTGCCTGTTTAAAATCAATCAGACATGATATTTGTAATAATGAAGGAAGTGGTTCTGCGACAGTCTAAAAACAAAGCCATATGTTATGGTATAACGTATTAAGAATTACATTTTTTCTGCAGCAGACTGTGCTTGATACTACCACTGAAAAACAGAGCCAAAGTGCCAAAGTAGCACTGCGAAGCCAGCAAGATCAAGATGACCTGGGAATGGAGATGCCAGGTATGAATACCACATTTTGTCTTCTCATGTTGGACACAACCATCTTGTGATCATAGTTACACTTGTATGACACAAGATTAGTTAAAGTTGTGTGAGTGGTTGGATCTACCACTGCATGGCAGACAAAGGGCTGTAGGAGTGGGTTGGAAGCTTTGTTCTTTCTCTCAGTGTTGCTGATATTCATGTGTCACAAGTGTTACCTCTCTTTTTGTCCATTTAGTCAACTCCACCAACAACCAGCCTTGCCAGGTGCCTTCAGCAGATGCCTTTATGGACATTGAACACAGTAAGGTAAGCAACAAATCTTTTTTGAACTTCAAATACTTTTTAGTTGTTTTCTGTGGTGGTTTGTGGGTATGTTAGACTTCATGGCCAGCTTTATTAGTATTGTTTATATAAAATTTCTGCTCCTTCATCTACTGTTCAAGATAAAATAACAGTTGTAACTGGCCATACAGCAACCTTATGTCTGAAGGCCATCACGTTTTCCTATATCAGGACTTGTGTATGTAGTCCCATAGACACCAATTCATTTCTGTGTCTCTCATATGTGTGTAACACCATCATGGTGTACAAGGACATGCTTCGGTATATCAGGACTTGTGTATGTAGTCCCATAGACACCAATTCATTACTGTGTCTCTCATATGTGTGTAACACCATCATGGTGTACAAGGACATGGTTCGGTATATCAGGACTTGTGTATATAGTCCCATAGACACCAATTCATTACTGTGTCTCTCATATGTGTGTAACACCATCATGGTGTACAAGGACATGGTTCGGTATATCAGGACTTGTGTATGTAGTCCCATAGACACCAATTCATTACTGTGTCTCTCATATGTGTGTAACATCATCATGGTGTACAAGGACATGGTTCGGTATATCAGGACTTGTGCATGAAGTCCCCAATCCGCATTATGGTTCTAAAAGCACCATGCCTGTTTTTAGACGTCTATATTTTTATGAAATGTTTATTTGATTGTAAAGATTTTGTTTGCCTGTTTAAAATCAATCAGACATGATATTTGTAATAATGAAGGAAGTGGTTCTGCGACAGTCTAAAAACAAAGCCATATGTTATGGTATAACGTATTAAGAATTACATTTTTTCTGCTGCAGACTGTGCTTGATACTACCACTGAAAAACAGAGCCAAAGTGCCAAAGTAGCACTGCGAAGCCAGCAAGATCAAGATGACCTGGGAATGGAGATGCCAGGTATGAATACCACATTTTGTCTTCTCATGTTGGACACAACCATCTTGTGATCATAGTTACACTTGTATGACACAAGTTTAGTTAAAGTTGTGTGAGTGGTTGGATCTACCACTGCATGGCAGACAAAGGGCTGTAGGAGTGGGTTGGAAGCTTTGTTCTTTCTCTCAGTGTTTCTGATATTCATGTGTCACAAGTGTTACCTCTCTTTTTGTCCATTTAGTCAACTCCACCAACAACCAGCCTTGCCAGGTGCCTTCAGCAGATGCCTTTATGGACATTGAACTCAGTAAGGTAAGCAACAAATCTTTTTTGAACTTCAAATGCTTTTTAGTTGTTTTCTGTGGTGGTTTGTGGGTATGTTAGACTTCATGGCCAGCTTTATTAGTATTGTTAATGTATAATTTCTGCTCCTCCATCTACTGTTCAAGATAAAATAATAGTTGTAACTGGCCATACAACAAACTTATGTCTGAAGGCCATCACGTTTTGCTATATCAGGACTTGTGTCTGTAGTCCCATAGACACCAATTCATTTCTGTGTCTCTCATATGTGTGTAACATCATCATGGTGTACTAGGACATGGTTTGGTATATCAGGACTTGTGTATATAGTCCCATAGACACCAATTCATTTCTGTGTCTCTCATATGTGTGTAACACCATCATGGTGTACAAGGACATGGTTCGGTATATCAGGACTTGTGTATATAGTCCCATAGACACCAATTCATTACTGTGTCTCTCATATGTGTGTAACACCATCATGGTGTACAAGGACATGGTTCGGTATATCAGGACTTGTGTATGTAGTCCCATAGACACCAATTCATTACTGTGTCTCTCATATGTGTGTAACATCATCATGGTGTACAAGGACATGGTTCGGTATATCAGGACTTGTGCATGAAGTCCCCAATCCGCATTATGGTTCTAAAAGCACCATGCCTGTTTTTAGACGTCTATATTTTTATGAAATGTTTATTTGATTGTAAAGATTTTGTTTGCCTGTTTAAAATCAATCAGACATGATATTTGTAATAATGAAGGAAGTGGTTCTGCGACAGTCTAAAAACAAAGCCATATGTTATGGTATCACGTATTAAGAATTACATTTTTTCTGCAGCAGACTGTGCTTGATACTACCACTGAAAAACAGAGCCAAAGTGCCAAAGTAGCACTGCGAAGCCAGCAAGATCAAGATGACCTGGGAATGGAGATGCTAGGTATGAATACCACATTTTGTCTTCTCATGTTGGACACAACCATCTTGTGATCATAGTTACACTTGTATGACACAAGTTTAGTTAAAGTTGTGTGAGTGGTTGGATCTACCACTGCATGGCAGACAAAGGGCTGTAGGAGTGGGTTGGAAGCTTTGTTCTTTCTCTCAGTGTTTCTGATATTCATGTGTCACAACTGTTACCTCTCTTTTTGTCCATTTAGTCAACTCCACCAACAACCAGCCTTGCCAGGTGCCTTCAGCAGATGCCTTTATGGACAATGAACTCAGTAAGGTAAGCAACAAATCTTTTTTGAACTTCAAATACTTTTTAGTTGTTTTCTGTGGTGGTTTGTGGGTATGTTAGACTTCATGGCCAGCTTTATTAGTATTGTTAATGTATAATTTCTGCTCCTCCATCTACTGTTCAAGATAAAATAATAGTTGTAACTGGCCATACAGCAAACTTATGTCTGAAGGCCATCACGTTTTGCTATATCAGGACTTCTGTCTGTAGTCCCATAGACACCAATTCATTTCTGTGTCTCTCATATGTGTGTAACATCATCATGGTGTACTAGGACATGGTTTGGTATATCAGGACTTGTGTATATAGTCCCATAGACACCAATTCATTTCTGTGTCTCTCATATGTGTGTAACACCATCATGGTGTACAAGGACATGGTTCGGTATATCAGGACTTGTGTATATAGTCCCGTAGACACCAATTCATTTCTGTGTCTCTCATATGTGTGTAACACCATCATGGTGTACAAGGACATGGTTCGGTATATCAGGACTTGTGTATGTAGTCCCATAGACACCAATTCATTTCTGTGTCTCTCATATGTGTGTAACACCATCATGGTGTACAAGGACATGGTTCGGTATATCAGGACTTGTGTATGTAGTCCCATAGACACCAATTCATTACTGTGTGTCTCATATGTGTGTAACATCATCATGGTGTACAAGGACATGGTTCGGTATATCAGGACTTGTGTATGTAGTCCCATAGACACCGATTCATTTCTGTTTCTCTCATATGTGTGTAACATCATCATGGTGTACAAGGACATGGTTCGGTATATCAGGACTTGTGTATGTAGTCCCATAGACACCAATTCATTTCTGTGTCTCTCATATGTGTGTAACACCATCATGGTGTACAAGGACATGGTTCGGTATATCAGGACTTGTGTATGTAGTCCCATAGACACCAATTCATTTCTGTGTCTCTCATATGTGTGTAACATCATCATGGTGTACAAGGACATGGTTCGGTATATCAGGACTTGAGTATGTAGTCCCATAGACACCGATTCATTACTGTGTCTCTCATATGTGTGTAACATCATCATGGTGTACAAGGACATGGTTTGGTATATCAGGACTTGTGTATGTAGTCCCATAGACACCAATTCATTACTGTGTCTCTCATATGTGTGTAACATCATCATGGTGTACAAGGACATGGTTCGGTATATCAGGACTTGTGCATGAAGTCCCCAATCCGCATTATGGTTCTAAAAGCACCATGCCTGTTTTTAGACGTCTATATTTTTATGAAATGTTTATTTGATTGTAAAGATTTTGTTTGCCTGTTTAAAATCAATCAGACATGATATTTGTAATAATGAAGGAAGTGGTTCTGCGACAGTCTAAAAACAAAGCCATATGTTATGGTATCACGTATTAAGAATTACATTTTTTCTGCAGCAGACTGTGCTTGATACTACCACTGAAAAACAGAGCCAAAGTGCCAAAGTAGCACTGCGAAGCCAGCAAGATCAAGATGACCTGGGAATGGAGATGCTAGGTATGAATACCACATTTTGTCTTCTCATGTTGGACACAACCATCTTGTGATCATAGTTACACTTGTATGACACAAGTTTAGTTAAAGTTGTGTGAGTGGTTGGATCTACCACTGCATGGCAGACAAAGGGCTGTAGGAGTGGGTTGGAAGCTTTGTTCTTTCTCTCAGTGTTTCTGATATTCATGTGTCACAACTGTTACCTCTCTTTTTGTCCATTTAGTCAACTCCACCAACAACCAGCCTTGCCAGGTGCCTTCAGCAGATGCCTTTATGGACAATGAACTCAGTAAGGTAAGCAACAAATCTTTTTTGAACTTCAAATACTTTTTAGTTGTTTTCTGTGGTGGTTTGTGGGTATGTTAGACTTCATGGCCAGCTTTATTAGTATTGTTAATGTATAATTTCTGCTCCTCCATCTACTGTTCAAGATAAAATAATAGTTGTAACTGGCCATACAGCAAACTTATGTCTGAAGGCCATCACGTTTTGCTATATCAGGACTTCTGTCTGTAGTCCCATAGACACCAATTCATTTCTGTGTCTCTCATATGTGTGTAACATCATCATGGTGTACTAGGACATGGTTTGGTATATCAGGACTTGTGTATATAGTCCCATAGACACCAATTCATTTCTGTGTCTCTCATATGTGTGTAACACCATCATGGTGTACAAGGACATGGTTCGGTATATCAGGACTTGTGTATATAGTCCCGTAGACACCAATTCATTTCTGTGTCTCTCATATGTGTGTAACACCATCATGGTGTACAAGGACATGGTTCGGTATATCAGGACTTGTGTATGTAGTCCCATAGACACCAATTCATTTCTGTGTCTCTCATATGTGTGTAACACCATCATGGTGTACAAGGACATGGTTCGGTATATCAGGACTTGTGTATGTAGTCCCATAGACACCAATTCATTACTGTGTCTCTCATATGTGTGTAACATCATCATGGTGTACAAGGACATGGTTCGGTATATCAGGACTTGTGTATGTAGTCCCATAGACACCGATTCATTTCTGTTTCTCTCATATGTGTGTAACATCATCATGGTGTACAAGGACATGGTTCGGTATATCAGGACTTGTGTATGTAGTCCCATAGACACCAATTCATTTCTGTGTCTCTCATATGTGTGTAACACCATCATGGTGTACAAGGACATGGTTCGGTATATCAGGACTTGTGTATGTAGTCCCATAGACACCAATTCATTTCTGTGTCTCTCATATGTGTGTAACATCATCATGGTGTACAAGGACATGGTTCGGTATATCAGGACTTGAGTATGTAGTCCCATAGACACCGATTCATTACTGTGTCTCTCATATGTGTGTAACATCATCATGGTGTACAAGGACATGGTTTGGTATATCAGGACTTGTGTATGAAGTCCCCAATCCGCATTATGGTTCTAAAAGCACAATGCCTGTTTTTAGACGTCTATATTTTTATGAAAGGTTTATTTGATTGTAAAGATTTTGTTTGCCTGTTTAAAATCAATCAGACATGATATTTGTAATAATGAAGGAAGTGGTTCTGCGACAGTCTAAAAACAAAGCCATATGTTATGGTATCACGTATTAAGAATTACATTTTTTCTGCAGCAGACTGTGCTTGATACTACCACTGAAAAACAGAGCCAAAGTGCCAAAGTAGCACTGCGAAGCCAGCAAGATCAAGATGACCTGGGAAAGGAGACATCATTAACTTCAGGTATATTCCATAAATAAACCAGTATCTCTACAGTGCATTTTTCTTTTTACATCTCCTTAAATGTGATATTTTTTTGCAAGTCTATTTAATTTAATAAAGGAAATAAAATAATATACAATATTTTATTCATGTGGGTGTGTCATTGTTAACCAGAAAAATTATATGGCCAACACATTAGAGTCAGCTTTTGTTTCAGGGTTAAGAAAAAGGTTCATTTAGATTCTTTGGAATATCAAAACAATTATAGAGGTTACATTATAACATAACATTATAGCATAATCATGTATTTGTTTTCCTTGCCTATGGCCAGCAACCATTTTATTTATTTTTCAATAATGTAAGAAATCAATATTTGTTAATGTACGAGTCTAAAATAGCGTTATAGCTCTATGAAAACATATTTCCTAGTACTAACTGGTGAAAATCTACATCTGGTAAAACTACAATCAATATTGTTGTTTGCTTATTTTTCAGTTTGTAAACATAATTGTACAACGACCAAACAACTGTCCTCTTTTGAGAAATGTGTGACTTGCGAAGGACCATTCTCCCCTCTCAAATGGGTTGGAGTCAAATGTAAAGGTATTTATCAAAATCCTTAAGATTCTTTAAAATGTGCATTGGTTATCTTTGCATTTTAAAGCAAATCATTCCGGTGCTATGCATCACCGATAAACATCTATGACTCAGACCGTATTCACTTGGTAAAATATGATGAAGTGATGTCTTAGAGGTTTATGGTCTTTAAAATAGATTCTTTACTTGTATATTAGGTATCAAAGTGAACTTTTTGTAACTAATTATAAAAAAATGAGTAATATTATCAGACAACAATCATGGTGTTGATTCATAGCAGTTTTAGGGTGTACTCTCATTTAGCCCAGTTGCTCTCAACTGTGCCCCCGCTGGCCTGCACTCACATTGCTCTTTACCATTCACACCCGGGCATGCTTTCATCATTAAGATGTGACTGCTTCGAAGCAAACGTTAACAAAGCGATCCCTTTCAGCACAACGGAATCCATCGCAATAATCAGTTTGTGGCTTATTAGAGGTATTTAACTTCATGCGTGTGCTGCACAGACTGATTTGCTTAAATTATGTCATTGTCCTACGATAGTAAACGGCTCATTTTGCATTTAAATAACCCTCTCGTACTTTATTTTCATACATTTACATTACATTTACATTAATGCATTTGGCAGATGCTTTTATCCAAAGCGACTTACATTGCTTTATCCTATACATTTTACATAGGTATTTGCAATCCCTTGGGATAGAACCAACAACCCTGCGTTGTTAACGCAATGCTCTTACCACTGAGCTACAGGAAAGCTATCATTTCACAATGTTGATTATGTTTGACAAACCTAGAGTAGTTTTGGGTGCGATGTCACACGCCTGCACGTGTAAGTGCGCTGTTTATCAGTTTTTAACGGTGACAGCTGAATCTCAGGGAGGAATTTAAACGGTTGCATAATTGGCATCATGCTTTCAGTTCTGCGCTCCGATG
Organism: Triplophysa tibetana; assembly: GCA_008369825.1. Classification (NCBI taxonomy): domain Eukaryota; kingdom Metazoa; phylum Chordata; class Actinopteri; order Cypriniformes; family Nemacheilidae; genus Triplophysa; species Triplophysa tibetana. The sequence goes on from CM017917.1 coordinate 25,759,431, forward strand.
CCATTTGCTATTACACTACATGTGTATCACATCCGAGCCCAATCGCACTGTGCTATGGCCCACCTCTTCCAAGCGAGCCAGGGACCGTGAAAAGAACCATGCCCGGGCACGATACGGAGCTATCACACTAGTCAAATGAACCGGGCTTTGGGTGTCAAACATGCTCGGGCACAGTTCAGATTGCCTAGTGCAAGTACACCCTTAATTTGAAGCTAACTATTGTTCAACCTTTACCCCAGTAATTGAGTTAATTATGATTTATACTTTTTCAGCTTGCCTCACTGTATGGCACCCACACTGTTTTAAAAGACTACACGATTCTGTAAGCATTCACCATACATAACTACATCTGAAAATATAACATCTTATTTTATGCATGTAATATTAAAAGCAATGCCATAACACTAACCCTTAGTGCTTTTTCATCAGCTGATGCAGATGCTTTCTGAAAGTGAAGTGGATGAATTGTCATCTGGAGATGAATATGTTCCCGGTTCTGCATCAGATATGGAAACTGACAGTGATCAGGAAAATGCAGTTAGTAGTCCCCTAGATATGCTTACTGCAAATAAGATGACAGCTCCAACAGATGAAAATTCACTTTCCATTGACTGCACAGCAATAAACAATACAACATCAAACAAAACACAAAACACGGAACTTCTCAACAAATCCTCAAAAGATGACCAGACAACCACTCTAACTAAACCAGGACAGAATTTTTGCTTTGTTTGTGGGGAGCCACAGTCCAAAATAGCAAGACACTTCAAGGTCCATGCTAAAGAGGATATGGAGATAGCCAAGGCACTTAGTTTACCTGCCCGATCCAAGAAAAGGAAACAACTGCTTGAAGTCCTTAGAAACAGAGGCAACTTTAATCACAACAGTCGTGTTTTTCGAAATGGAAAAGGTGCCATAAAAGTAAAACGACGTGCAGTTCGGACAGAATCGGCACACAAAAGTTATGAATTTTGTTTATATTGCAAGGGAATGTTTGTGCGACAGGAGCTGTGGAGGCACATGAAGCGATGCCAATCTAAACCAGCCATGTCAGATGAGTCTGCTGGGGGCAGACACAGAGTTCTTACCATTGCAGCAGTGGCTAAATCTGCTTTCTCTGGTCAAGTTGATGATGGGCTAATGAAGGTACTAAGTCAGATGAATGATGATGAAATTGCTCGTGTGGTGAGAAATGATTTTGGGCTTCTTCAGTTTGCTCAGTCACTATATAATCGGCATGGGTTTAACAAAACAAAGCATGAATACATACGTCAGAAGGTTCGTGAGCTTGCAAGATTCATACTTGCATTGCGTAAAAAATGTCCATCTTTCACTCTGGAAGATGCAATGAAGCCAGCAAATTTCATGAATGTCATAGACGCAGTTAAAGATGCAGCAGGCTTCAACCAAGACACACATTCTTATCAAACACCAAGCCTAGCTTTGAAAATTGGACACTCCCTACTGAAAGTTAGCGAGATTCTTCACTGCCGTGCTCTTATTGCTGAAGACGCAGACTTGACCAACAGTGCAAAGGCATTCCAAAAGCTGTATAAGACGAAGTGGTCTGAATACATATCTCATAAAGCTTTATGCACCATCAGTGATTTAAAGTACAACAAGCCCACCAAATTACCACTCACTCAAGACATCGACAAGCTTAACGACTATCTACAGAGAAGTGCAGAATCAGCCTTTCAAGAGCTTAGCCAAAACACAACAGAGCACAACTACGCATGTCTAGCCAGGCTAACATTGACTAGGATCATTCTTTTCAACAGACGTCGTGTGGGAGAGGTCTCCAAGATGCCCTTAAAAAATTTCCTTCAAAGAGATGACTCTTACGCTTTTGAAGAGCTGGGACTTTCTGCCTATGAGAAGCGTCTGTGCAAGTATTTCACAAGAGTTGAGCTAAAGGGAAAGCGAGGACGAAAAGTTGCTGTTTTACTAAGCCCAGACATCACAAAAGCTCTGGAACTGCTTGTTGAAAAACGGAAACAATGTGGTGTTCTCCAAGACAATGAATACCTTTTTGCAGCACCAAAAGGTAATAGCTTCTACAGAGGACATGACTGTCTTAAAAAGTTTGCTGCTGAGTGTGGAGCAAGTCATCCAGAGTACCTACGATCCACACAGCTGAGAAAACAAGTGGCTACAACATCTCAAATTCTGAATCTAAAACACAATGAACTGGACCAACTGGCAGACTTTTTAGGCCACGATATCAGTGTGCATCGTGAATATTATAGACTACCTGATGCAACGGTTCAGGTGGCCAAAATTTCCAAACTGCTTTTAGCCCTTGAAAAGGGAATGCTGCCAGAACTGAGAGGAAAAACTCTTGATGAAATCAAAGGTACGGTAAAAAAATGTAACATAGCTGTACAGCTCTATGAAAAATAAGAGACCATTCCAAAATTAGATTTTCGAGTTTATATATGTGTGTCTATGTAAAATGATCATTGACCCTGATTTAATGTGTCTTGGTCTTTCTGTTGGGTAACTTTGGCCACATAAACACTGCAAACTTTCAGGAGTGACAACTACATTTAACACACTGGTAATCAAAGCCACGTTCTGGTGTCTCGCACCTGTAAGAAAATAACCCAGTTGGTATCTTTTGTTTTGCTAAAGACTCTTTTTGTATGTAAATTAAAACTAAACTACCACTGATAGACGTGCAGCTTTTTGTTCTTATAAAGAATTTAAAAAAATGTAAGGTGAATTATGGGCTATTCTTTCTTTGACTTTGAGAACTTCTTTTTGGGAAAAAACTGCAAAGTCTGCTTTATTGTCAATTCTGCAACAATTCTACAGTACATACAGATAGCAATCTGGAAACAGTCACTTTAGCGAAGGGGTCCTGATAGAGGCTAGCCCCATGTCAAATGTGTGAAACCAAAGACTTTTCTGAGTGTTGTTTTCTTGCACCTCACATCCAGACAAAGACACAACTCTGGTGTGGGCGTTTAAATACGTCATTAACAACTAGGTGTTAAGTTCGGTTATGTACGCTGCATCCAGTTTTGGAAAATTAATTAATTCGGTAGGCAATGTGGTTGTCACTCATGTAAATTAGTGAACTGTGTGTACAGAACAGCATTAAGCACTAAAAAGTGAAGTGAATACCACATTTTTCTGAAATGTGTCTTTGGCCATTTTCATTTCTGAGGTGTACTTTTGTTGGAATTTACTGTTGTGAAATGGCAACCAATCTAACAATGCTGATTTAAAGCAAATTTGAAGTGGTCCCTTCATATTTTAGAGCTGTATAGATCTATAGAGCTTATATTAAATATTGAGGCTTAATTTTGAGGGCTGAAAGGATCAGTTTTGACATTTCTGCCAATGTTTGTTTTGTAAGACTTTACAGATGAGGATGATGATCAGGATGACAGTGATGAAGACACCAGTGGGACCAGACCTCAACATATTACCTCTGGAAATGATGGTATTTACTTAATTTAATATTTAGGTAAAATGTATATTGCTACGATCGCAGGTATTTGTCAAGGGGAAGAGGGATCATTAATGGGATACTTCACCCTGAAATGAAATTTCTGTCATCATTTGCTCACCCGTAGATTGTTCTGAACCTGTATGCATTTCATTGTTCTGCTGAACACACAGGAAGATATTTGGAAGGATGTCCAATCTCATCCCCCATTTACTGCCATAGTAGGGAAAATAAATACTATGGGGGGCAATGAGGAATGAGATCAGACATCCTTCCAAATATCTTCCTGTGTGTTCAGCAGAACAAAGAAATCTATACAGGTTCATAACAATCTAAGGGTGAGCAAATGATGACAGAATTTTCATTTTTGTGTGAACTATCCCTTAAATAATGCAAAATCGCTCGAGTAGGAGTATGATTGTGCTCTATATCAGCATGGCTGTTATTAGGCCAGCCACTGATATAGAACAACATCACACTCCTACTTGAGCGATATTGCGTTATCAAAGGGATAGTTCACCTAAGACTCCTACTCGTCCTCCACTGAATAAATATGCGGACTTGCTCTGACATTTGATTTTATTCACTTCTGATCAAAATTAACATTTGAGCAGGGCCATTTTATCGTATGAGGCAGATGTTATGGTAAAGTTTACGTAATTTTTTTTCATTTAATTGGGATTTTAGCTGGGGATTGTAGAAAAATCAGTATTCCCTATTCACTCGGATTCACTTTATTTACGTAATAACTGTACTAACTGTTCATGCAGCCATGAAAGAGTTTAGTTTTGTTTTCAATGGTAAATTAGTTATATTTCGTTGTGAAGTTAGTTTAAACTTTGTGGCTCAAGCATAGAACGCAGTTTGATTCCCAACTGCGCCAGAGACTTGGATTTAAACGGATGACAGGCATTAGTCTGTTTAAATTCCTCATTGAGCTTTAGCTGTCACTGTAAGAAAAAATATTGGATATGTGTGACATAGTGACATGCAACCGGTGTTCTTACCGGGTCCCAAACTGCTCCAAACATTAGGTTTGTTGGATATCATGCAGCGCTGCGCAGACCGAACAGTGCAAAGCATCTATCATTAATTGCTCTCGTGTTGTTTTGATAACATATAAGCAGATCTGCGCAACACGCACATGAAGTTGAACACATAATAAATCACAAACTAGCATTTTTATAGGCGTACTACCTACTGAACTCATGTGATTTTTTCAACTTGATGTGCTGTTGTGGTAGGCCAGTTTTAAATAGCATATTTGGCACTCTGCCTTTTATCGTCCAATTTAAAGTATTCCCACACACCAACGAGGTCTTCAGCATTTTTGTCTTCTCTTCCAGATTAACAGATCATGATGTTCACTCATGGGCGATTCATATTCAAGCACGAATGAGAACCGTATCGGGGGATGCCGTGTGTTAGAAAAAAGAATATTAAAATCTCAAAATTGAAAATCGAATGCCAACCCACCAAATGAATATTAGAATATTCTTGTACAGCCCTTGCTACTAGTATATTCGGCTCATTAACAACTGGCTAATGTTACTCCGGTGCTATTTGTTGCAGGGTGTACGGCCATCTTTACTGCTCATTTAACCTATTTGGTTTGTTAACAACTTGCTAATGTAACTCCGGTGCTATTTGTTTCAGGCCGAATGCTTCCCCTTCCAGCTTACTTCTAGTTTAACTATCAGCTGCACCGTGTAGTAAAGTTATTATGTCAGATTGGTTTAGACTTCAAGACTGCGCCACCTATAGTTTCATGCCAGAACTATCTCTGTCATTTAGACATGCTAATTTGGTTGGGGGAATGATTTTGTTTTGGTGGCAATAATTTTGTTTTGGGGAACATGGATATTGCTGCACTCCTGCTCTGTCCATGCGAGGCTGCATGGATGGACATTTTTTTTTTTTGCCTAGAACAGTTAATTCCGCCGACCTTAAAAATATGCTATGATTTACAGATCGGTTTACACAGGCAGTTTCTGCCAATCTGGTTTCTATTTAAGTTGCCTTTCTTTGCTTCTTATCAGCTGCTTAATCGTGCTCACTCAAAATCCACCGCCTTACCCATCTCCACTAGGGGTGCTCCGATCAGGATTTTTTGAGCCGATCCTCGATCACTGAAAGCTGTATCGGCCGATACCGATCACCGATTATAGGATCAATTTGAAGCTTTCTCAGTACCAGAAGAGAAAGTCTCAGGAATTAACAAATGAATATTAGTAAGTAACATATTTGGTAACAAATCCTTGAAGCATTTATGTATAATGCATTATAAAGAGTTATTAAAGGGTAAAATGCATTATTATTATTCATAATGTGTGTTGTATTGCATTATATTTAGTTGAAAATAATTATTACCAATTTAAAATGTGTCGTGTTACAATGAATTGCTTAGTGTTACAATGCATTAACTGTAATAACAATTATCTATTAGACATTACAATGCATTAAAATGTGCATTACAATGCTTGAAAACTACTTTTATAATGCATTAAACATACATGCTTCAAGGAAAGTGTTACCACATATTTTCATAAAACACAGCAGCATGTGACATGAGTCCCAGAAACCCTTTGTCTTCCAGAATATAAAGTGGCCGTGATCACAGCAAATTTATCACATTATTTTATCTGATAATCTGATATTTCTTTATGCTTCTTACTGTCCTTGCATTAGGGTTGATGCTTTTAAAAATGTCTCTGTTACTGACAGCTTAGGAGAGGTTGCGCTACCCTTAGACTTTTCATTTATTTTCAATGTTTCAGTTGTCGGACATAAAATAATAATCTAATTACAAGCAAATCTCTCTGTTCTTATGTCCATTCAGTAACAATTACAGGTGCCTGAAAAAGGAGTTTTGTACTCACAAGAAAGCTGTGGTTTGGTCATATGGGACCCTGGATCACGAAACCAGTCTTAAGTCAAAAATACAATGTATGGGTGAAAATGATCGAATTTTCTTTTATGCCAAAAATCATTAGGATATTAAGTAAAGATCCTGTTCCATGAAGATATTTTGTAAATTCAATATGCTAAATATATCAAAACTTTGTTTTTGTCAGTGGATGGCCATTAACAGGGACTTTAATCAACAACTTCAAAGCCAATTTTCTCAATATTTTGCACCCTCAGATTCCAGAGTTGTAAACGGGTATATCTCCGCCAGATGTGATCATATCATGACAACTTATACATCAATATAAAGCTTAATTATTCAGCTTTCAAATGATGTAAAAATCTTAATTTCGAAGAATTTAAACATAAGACTTCTTTTGTTGTCCCGGTTCACATGTGCTGCTTCACTGAACAGAGAAAACTCAGTTAGAGACATTTTTCCACTTACTGAAAGCTATTATTTATCCAAAAGACGCTATTTTATGAGGTAAGAACTCTGTAAAGACGGCACCACAGCGCGCCTGTGTGTATGCGGGGAGTGATGGATGCAGATGCAGCTCGAGTGTCTGTTCATCACATGCGCGTTAAGTAAAACTGAGCAGGCATTTGAGAGTAAGATCATGAATAGATAACACACGTCCCTTCTGCGATAGTCTACCTCCTTCCACACACAATCACGTTCAGTTCATTCACGATCACGTTCTGATGACACGAAATGGTAAATAGGGGAATTACAAATCGCCTTTATTGTAGTCCGTCAAATTGACAGTTTGCCTTCAGATTTTTCTATCACTGGTAGAAAAAATGAATCTTCGGTTGACGCGATCTCTGTAGCTGAGTGGCGCTCGAGCTGCTGAACTGCCCGCTGACTCTGCGCGAGACTAACTTTGAAAACTACTCGCACTCCTTAACGTGAATAACCCTCAAACGTCTAAAGATGTGGTGGGTGTGAAAAATGTTTTGGGTGCTTCCCGCATCGTGGAATTCGCATAGTACACGTATCAGATTGATAATTCATTGTATACTTCGCACACCTTGTAGAATTTCCAGACCGGTGAAGCCATTTTCATAGCGCGTAAAATAAATGTCTTGCCAATTTTGCATCATCTGATCGGCTTTTCTGTATCGGCCTTTTAGAGACCGCCGATCATACTTCCCAACGTGATTATCGGCCGATTATGATCGGCGACCGATCAATCGGAGCACCTCTAATCTCCACCACATCCCCCTGTATCTGTCGGGTCATTTAATTTTATCCTGTTACGCATCAGGAACTGTTCTGGTTCCCATAGCGGGTGGACATGTAGTAGTGCTGCGCTCCCGCTCTATCCATGCAAGGCTGCATGAACGGGCGGAGAGTTTGCTCAGAACTAACCTTAATTATATCATATTGTTTAAATATTTGAAGACAGTGCTCCTGACAGAAATAACCTTATTTTATGTATTTGCTCTATGTAGCTCAAGTCTGAGAGGGAAACAAACATGATTGTTGTTAATTGATAAATATATTATGAAAATAAATAAAAAAGTATTTTGAACAATTGTTTTACACATTGTGTAGGTAAAAAGGCAGGAGGGGAGCCAGGAGGAGCCAGTTCATCCAGTAAAAATGCAGGTATGACTGGCGTTTATTCAAAGTTTGTATTTGCAAAGTAATCATTAACAACTTTCTTAAACTGCATTTTACTGTTATGTTCAATTTGTATTAACCCATTGTATTTGTGTATTTATATTAGAGATGGAAAGACAAAAAACAAAGAGAACCTATGTAAAAAGACCATGGGCCCCTTCAGAGATAAAATCCGTAATGAAATTCTTTGGAGAGCACATCAAAAAGGGGAAACTTGCAACGTTGCCTGAATGTGAGGCTTGCAAGAAGGCAGAACACCCGGTTCTTGACTCTCGAACCATACTAAACATTAGAGACTTTGTGCGGAATAAGGGCATAGCTTACAAGCGGCAGACATGTTTTTAACCATCTCTATATGCAGTGTATCATACGGAGCCGTTGAAGGGACATTGGTGGAAGAAAAAAACAGAAGACTTTCTCGTGCGCACGCAAAACTTTTTGCGTGCTCACGAGTTAGTGTGTGCCTGTTATGCATAAAAAGGCCTTTAGATAGCACCAGTTTAAATGAAATGTAGATTAATTAGAAATTAATAGGTACGTCTATGCAGTTGGGACGGGATATTTTAAAACGTCTAATGTAAAACATGCACAACGTGTATTAATAAATGAAGGCAGTAACTTTTAAAAGGCTAAATTCATAACACAGCTTAGGGGCCAAATACTATTACTGCTTAGTCTATTATGTATGGGAATAATCCCGGTGGCCTTTTTCATGTCTGTATAATATAAATAAGAGTGATCGTGGTATTCGTTGACGAATCGGTTATTTCATAAACTCGTTATAGTGTTTGTCCATTGTCCTACAGACCGGCAGGCAGCGTTTGAACAACGCGCTGCAGGGTCGATCCACCTGCGCACATAAAATGACAAGCTTGCATTACAATTTGTTAAATACACGAAGCTTCTTCAATAATCTTTTTTATTGACGATATAGATTATATGTGATGTATCCAGGCCATTTCCATGTAGTGCGAATTATACAAAGCTTAAAACAAATTAAATAGTTTTCAATGTAAATATGTATTCTTAAATGCAGAGCAAGCAGGCGACTTTTCTCTATTATTTAAACAAATAAGGCCAACCAGATTGCCATGCACGTTTAAATGATTTATAGCCTAGTGCAAGTCCATTTTATATCGAAGAACTGTATCACTGTAATCAGATTTTGATCATGAAACAAGTATACATGCTTATATTGTATATGTGTGAGGGCAAACGGTGGCTTTAATGTATTCTGCACTGACGGAACCTCGGTCATCTTTCATTAAAACACATTTAGACTAAAGCGATTAAAAATATGATTTCAATGATGCAGTTCTTCGATATATAAGACTTGTAGTAGTCTTATATAGTAGTAAAACTTCATATAATTCGCACAACACAGAAATGGCATCGATATAACATGTAATATAATCTAAACCGTCAATATAAAGCTTATTGAAGCTTCATGTATTTAACAAATTGTAATGCAAGCTTGTCATTTTATGTGCGCAGGTGGATCGACCCTGCAGCGCGTTGTTTAAACGCTGCCTGCCGGTCTGTAGGACAATGGACAAACACTATACGAGCTTTTGAAATAACCGATTCGTCAACGAATACCACGATCACTCTT